>OX596154.1:9579850-9929645 GCA_951394285.1 Epirrhoe tristata
AGCTGCGTTTGGTGTTGCCTTGTAAGAAAATACTTTCAATAAATAATTGTGCGTGACTTGTGCAGATGTCTGTTATCTTTTTAAAAAGAAAGTGTGTATTGTTGTTTTATAGTGCAAATTAGTTTTTATAAGGTCATTATTGATATACGGTTGTTTTATAGCTGTATCGTATTCCAATATGTTGGTATAGAATGCTACATTTTGAATTAAAATAATTTTGCAGTATATTCTCGGTCAATTGTGAACAGATTAACGAACAAAGATAAGATAGTTAAACATTTAAAATACCAACATTTTACAAAAGTAAAATGCAGTAAAACTAGTTGAACATTTAACGGATCGTACCAACAATCTAAAGATATTTCGTTCAACTGCAAGCGTGATTAAGTACATTATATATAAAATCTAATACTCCCAACAAAACGATTAACTTTTGACTCGGACCGAAGTTGGGTCAGATCTATAAAAGTATATCTTCAATTACGTATATTGTGCTAGAATGCTAAAGGTCACACTCGTAGAATGGACTATTAGATGTAACAATGAGGATTTTAGAAGAAAAATTGCTACTTCAGACTATTTATTATATCGAATGATAGTGACACCGAGACTTTGTGAAGACGGAAAGACAAAATAAAACATGTTCCTAATTACGCAAAAAGGAAAACAATTTATGATAGACTGAAGAATTTTTATTTACAGAAACTAAGCTACTACATATTTACATATATTTACAAAATACAACAGGATTAGTCAAGCTATCCTATAGATAGCTCAACTGATCCAGGTCACTGTAAAAAATATATAAAGATAGACTATAAAAAATTAAAGTCTAGTAAATAAAATGGCGAAACTATTTTCAAAAAAATACCCTGTTCTTTTTAATAATGGGCATGCAAACAGTATCAAAGTTACTTTAACCTAAACTTTGTCTGCTTCAAAAAAAAAAAAAAAATAATGCTACATTTCACTCAAAATACTCAACTATAACCTAAAATTTTTGATTATTAAGTGCATATTTAAAGAAATGTAATAATTTATAAGAAATTTAGTAATTGGACCTGTAACTTATCTGTTATTAATAAATAAACTAAACTAAACTAAATCTAACAAAATGACCTATCCAATTCCAACCTTATTCCCATTAGAAACTTTACAAATCTTTCCTGGACTAGGTCCTAATAAGTTCATAGTTCAGAGTTTGAAATACAATCTTCAATTACGAGCATAAATTGAGCCAATCTGGCAGAGGCAGGCCTAGTGAAATAAACCTGTACCACTTTGTCTGCGTACTGCATTAAACCCCGTTAAAGTACGGATGTGGTGCAACTTGGGAGCTTTTAACCCTGATAGGTAAAAAGTAGGTTCTATGCAGGCGCGAACTTGGGAGCTTTTAACCCTGACACGCAACAAAAATGTAGGTTCTATGCAGGCGCGGTAGAGGGGGTCGTAATCTTCTTTACTTTATTAAAACGATTTTTTTTATTTTGTAAATTTTTAGAAAATTTTGGGGGGGTCGGTCATGTCCCCCCGCCCCTGGGACCGCGCCTGGTTCTATGTATAACTTAAGCCTGAAAGTCAGAGACAACCTATGCTTGTGCATTGATTGTTCAAAGGGACGCTGTAGTGCCTGCTTTTGTTTGAGATGGAATAGGCTTGCCCAGCACTTAAACCATCTCTCTTCATCCAGAAGGAAAGAAGTGGGAGGAAGAGCAGTGCGACACACGTACGTTAGGTTGACGGCCGCAGTCTCAGACGATTATCAACGAGTCCTTTTGTATGAAAAATTCAAATTTCACGTTTGGAATACCCGGACTGCAGCAGTCCAATCTGTGAATGATTGGTCCACTAGTCCAACTTATAATAATAATAACTAACTCGACTCTTAACTCATAATAAGCATTCGCTTGTTCCTATACCTTGGATGCGGCACAAAGAGCAACAGAGCGAGTACGCACGTCCGAATCGCCCGCGGCCGATCCGACCGGACCCAACCCCACCTGCTATTATAATGAACTATTGTAATGACGCCGGTTATACAATGCATCGAACACTATACCTACTTGCTGAACATTTTAACCTGAGGATATTCTGCTATGATAGAGATCTTTAGCATTTTATTCGTCCCCCCCATTACTGGGCAAAGGTCCTTCATATATATAATCTCTCGAAAAAATATTTCAAAAAAAAAATGTACGTGCGTAGGAGCTAGTATCCAGTGAGTTTATAGGCAGCTTAAGGCGTCATGGCTTACTTAAAACCAGGGAAGACGTGAACGTGCCTTCCAAATATCAGAATATGATTAACCTTTGATCAAAAAGTGGACTATGCAAGCTTCAAGATTCATATTCAGGAGGGCAACGCATATTTGAACCATTTGTGAGGTTCTGGAGCCCTTCGGGTTTTCAAAATTATTTCAGGGCGTCTGGTCGAAGCGACGCGTGATCCGAGAGCTGGCACATTTTTGGCTCAAAGGATCAGCATTGCCATCCAGCGTGGTAATGCCGCCAGTGTTTTGGGCACGCTTCCGACTGACAGTGACCTGGATCAGTTGAGCTATCTATAGATCGTTTCTAACGATCCTTAGATAGCTTGACTAATCCTGTTGTATTTTGTAAATATATGTATATATGTAGTAGCTTCATTTCTGATTCTGCAAAGTTTCATCAGCTTTTTAAAAACTGATTTCATTTTTAATGCTGACTGTATCCAGCGGCTTTCCCACAAAGTTACGAGTCTGCAACTTTTAATGTCGTTCTCGGACAAATAAGGCATAATGCCCATAAAACATAGGAACTAAATTACACTTGCTTGCAAAATGCTAGCAATGATAAAACCTTATAAGGCACCGGTGCAGAACGTAGGTCGAGAAGTTTCACTCAAACTCAGCTCAAATTGACACCTATAAGCACGGTGGTTTCCTAAAATTCACTCGAATATGATGATCTTTTTGAGATCGTCAAAAAAACACTTTGACTTGATAGTCACCGTGCTGATGCTCAACCAATATTGTTCTAAAACGAGGAGAGATGTTCGATGAGGACTATTCTTTAAAAAGCTAGTGATTCTAATTATTATTTTATGACGGGTATTTATCACATGCCTACTGTTTTTTATTTTTTCGACGTTTCATACGTATTGCAGCGTCCGTGGTCACGCATGAACTGATGCACGGCGAGTTAGCTTCTATTACTTTATTCTATTGAAGTTTGAGGTTTAATTTTAATGATTAGATTATGTTTATTAAAGAGACTGAGATAATGGAGAGTTTCCAAGGCCAGTGTGAGTTTGTGTATACGCATGTAACTTTGATTTTTTGTTTCGTGAAGTAAAACATCGTGATCATACCTGTACCTATTCCAAAAACTGAACTGCTTATTGTTACATCTTGTTCATTTTTTATCCAAGTGCGACTTACAATCATTACCATAAAGCTCAATTTCCTTTGCGATTCAATTGAAAGTGACCAAAGCCGTGTGCATTATACTGCACTGTAATCCAAAGGAAAGTGGTGTATACTTTAATTTGATCCGAAGTGTATACGGTATGTGTGAAAAGTGAAAATCGGCACGAGAAACGTGAATGCACATATCTGATAGGTACCCAGTTGGTGTAAGTTATGATAAGGTAGGCTAAGTAAGTTCGTATGAGTCAGTGGCCAACTCTGGTGATATAGTTTTTAGGCCGCCTTAAGGCCTCCGTCATGGCTTAACGATTTAAATAGCCGGAACCGACGGTTTAACATGACCTCCGAAGCACGGAAGCGCTCAGATGAAAATGCCACTGGCGGTCAACCATCCACTTACGGACCGCGACGATCTATCATCGACTAAGCAAGCACGAAATACTTTGCCATCAAAAAATCTATGAATAGTAATGAAAAATATCTATATTCACTTGTCTAGGGTTAGTTCACAGACATGAGATACGACACCGTAACTCCTAATGCAGGGTTGTTAACATTTTAAATATGAGGCAAAGCGCATTCGATATCGATTTGGTGAATATGGATAGTCAAAATTAAATAATAATATTATGTGGATAGATCTATCTGCCTTTATTCCACCTGTAGTGTGGGGTACAACATAATATTTTTCCTTCTACTTTCATCTACGTGAATTTAAATAATAATATATGATAAATATTATAAATGTGAAACTCTGTCTGCTTGTTTTCTTGCTTACCTTTTCACGCCCAAACCACTGAACAGATTAGGCTGAAAATTGTCATGGATAAAGGTTGTATCCCAGGGAAGGACGTAGGCTACTTTTTATCCCGAAAAAAATGAAAAAAAAACTCAAAGGACCGCGGGTCACACCGCGGGAGCGCATCTAGTTTCCATATAAATAAAGTGATACATAATGCGTAATCAGGCAGGGAGATATTCTGGAAGTCCTGAGTCTCTCATAAGTATAATCACGATGCAGCCGTGAGCCTGAAATTGAAAAGTCCTGAAAGTCTTATCCAGTTTTTGTCGAGTCGACAGTGCAAGCAATCAAAAACCATATCGAGCGACCTCATAACTTCTAGGGGATATAAATTTTTACAAGACGCTAAAAGCAGCTAAAGCCTGTATAAATCGCTATAAGACGTTTATGCACTAGCGAAAATGTGCAATAAATCCTTAGTATTTTATGATTTTTGCATATCGGAAACAATAAACTTTAGTCCGTGATTCAAAATTAGTTTGTGTGTCATTTTGGATGTGGTAAGTTACCTACTGTTTTTTTTAACCGACTTCAAAAATAGGAGGAGGTTCTATGTTCGGCTGTATGTATGTTTTTTTTTATAAATTTTTGTGTCTTTTTTTCGACAAAGTTGCACGCGAATGATCACGGGCTACACTCGGTGATTTCAGTAAATTTATGCTTATTTTACATAAAATCACGCTTTTTGCAAAGCAAAAATCATAAATTTCTTGCTACCTTTCACTATAGATCCTAGCTTTCCTTTCATTATAAATAATAATGCTGGACTTTCGACACAGCATATCTAGCCCCAAGGTAAGCAGAGTATGTGTTATGGGTACTAGATGACTGATATACTATTTATATACTTTTTGCTTGTAAATACATAGAAACACCCAGACCCGAGACAAATATTTGTAGATCATACATGGGATCGAACCCGCAAAATTCTGCGTCGCAGGCGGGCCTTCACCCTGCTCTACAGAGGTCGTCACATTATATATTCATACAAGCTCGATAGTTCAGGGAAATTTATGTTTTCTTGTTCTGTAACGATAACAGTACAACTTTATTAAGTTTAACTTTTCAACCGACCTGAATGCAAGTGAAACCGCGTGCAGAGTGTGTTACTTACATAAACCTTTTATATCTAAAATGGCTGCTTAGTCTTTTGCAATAATTTTTCATGGACATGCAAGTACCCAAGATAAAAACATAAAAAACCTTCGTAAAAAGTATCATTCTCATAGATTCTTAACTTTATACAAAGCAAAGCTTGGATCGTGAAAGCTGTTAAATTCTAAAACCACACTTCTTTTCCATAGGTGTAGACAGAGGTCGGACTTCCACGTGCTACAATCCTGGCAATATTTTGCCCATAATCCATATCCATACTATCCATACTAATATTATAAATGTGAAAGTAGCTCTGTCTGTCTGTCCGTCTATCTGTCTGTCTGTCTGTCTGTTTGTCTGTTTGTTACGCTTTCACGCCCAAACCACTGAACAGATTAAGCTGAAATTTGGCATAGTTAAAGGTTGCATCCCAGGGAAGGACAAAGGCTACTTTTTATCCCGAACGAATGAAAAAATCCCGAGGGACCGCGGGTAACACCGCAGGAGCGCAGCTAGTTACCTAAAATTAAGGTAACCTATAAACATGTCATTTTTCTAAGTGAGGGAATAAAATATAACTACACGTTAAAAACTGACAAAATATTATGATGTAGGTATTTTTCCACCAAAGCTCAAAAGCTAAACAAATATCCCTTTTAGTAATAAAATAATCGATATATGCAAAAACTAATGGAATCACTCAATCGAACTAATGTACCGGTGGATAGTATGGTGATTTATAACTCATCGAATAAGAAAAATGACTATAAAATACATTGTGCTTTTCTTCATCCGATACGATTTATAGTTTCTGCCAATTTTTTGTTGCAAAAGTACATGTATCCACGTGTGTACACCACTCAAGAAATAGAATATTCCAAAATATAACAACCTTCAAAGGATTGTAAATTCCAAGGCTTACACCATATTTTCTCAGATCTTTATGTATACTTATAGGCGACAATGGGTTTGCTAAATGCATGCAAAATGTGGTCATGTAAGTAGGTATGTACTTGAACTTACCTTTGAACACTTACATCGGTATTCACAAACATTACTATGAGGTCTCACAGTGCGCGAAGACGCACAGGGTCCCAAAAACCTACTCATTTTGGGACCCTGTGCGTCCGCGCGCACTATGAAACGTCATAGCAATGTTTGTGGATACCGGTGTTAGCTTTTTCGATATCTCCAAACGTTCTTGAATTTCTTTGCCTATCTCAGAAATACAGTAGTTATTCAAATTTTTGTTAGATATTGAATTTAAATCGTGAAATGTAATGATCTTGCTGCAAAAACGTCCGCTCTTTAGCAGATTATGAAGCAGTGGCTTTGCCTGATTTAGATTTATGTTCGGCGCGTAATGAACTATCTCTAATGTATCTTACCGAGAGGGAATAAGGTTTTATATTGATGGATTGATTGTTTTGCATTAATATCAATTTTTGGGAAGTTTCTGGAGTGATTTTGAGTGATTAAATGTTTGATCCCTAAATATTAGCGTCTTACGGAATATTTAGGACAAGATTGTTCTAGACTTTTTTTTTTGACGACCTCTGTGGCGCAGTGGGCGAAGGTCCGCCTGCGATGCAGAAGGTTGCGGGTTCGATCCCCGCCGCGGGACAAATGTTTGTATGACCTATAGATATTTGTCTCGGGTCTGGGTGTTTCTATGTATAATATGTATGTATATTTACAAAAAAAAAGTATATAAGTAGTTTATCAGTCATCTAGTACCCATAACACAAGCTCAAGCTTACTTTGGGGTTAGATGATGCTGTGTGAAAAAGTCCAGCATTATTTATTATTTATTTATTTATAAGACATGCAAAATTTAAGAATTCATGTGATGATAGGATTATCTATTCCTTTTAATACTAACATAGAGGTAAGTAGTTGGTGGTGGTAGAAAGACTGATCTTACATAAATGCTATTTGACTTTGATTCCTATATCTATGTATATTGAAGCAAGGTGCCCGTAATTAAAACCCAAGCTACCTTTGGTAAAGCGGGTAGAATACCCGAACATACCTCAGCTATGATGAATGGTGTACGAGATAGATACAAATACGAACTTTATAGAGTTAGATTACTCGAACTACTTACTAAAAACATTTTTTACTTGTCTACGGGAAAGTCAAGGTTTTTTTAATCGGATGCGAAAGTTTCAAATCAAATCATTATGATACACAGGTTAAAAAAAGATGTTAATAATAATTACGTTTTTATACTAAAAAGAAAACCGACTTCAATGTTTGACTCGAAACGCGGTGTGACTCAGGGCGTCAAGCTGTCGATTCGATTTCTATTTGTGACATGGCTAGGAGGGAAGGTGTTTAGAGTTTTACGGGGAAACTATCAATCCCTCAGGAATAAAATTTATATGGGACCACCTCTGGAGTATACCCTTTCAAACATGAAAAGAATTTTGCAAATCGGTCAACAAATGGCGGAACAATCGCGTAACAAGATACAAAAAAAACTCCTCCTTTTTTGAAGTCGGTTGAAAATAGGTTATTAATCCCCCTGTGATCTGCCAGTTGGTGTATTAATTCAGGTACATACATGTTTATTAATTATTATTCGATAAAATTAAGTAAATTTAAATTATAGGTACACAGAATAAAATGTCAACAAACCATTAAATTAATATCTACACAAGTCATGGAGTACATTAATTAGTTTGAGAGATTATTTCCACAGAAACTTTACTTATGTTAGATTTAGCAACATGTTGTTAATGCTACTATACAACAATCATGATTGTCATCCGTCAACAACCAAATTGAAATAATATTATTGCACTTTTGAGGAAAAAATTCAATAATATTATAATAACCCTATAACTTAGGAGTTATAGGGTTTGTAAAGACTATATTATCACCTTAGTCTTTACCCCTGGTTTCAAACAATTCTAGTCTGAATTTAATTCAAACGCAGAGCGACCGATATAATTTCCAGTACTTCACATCAATATTTCCAGCGATAATCTCTAGTTTTGTCCAAAGTCCCGAGTCACTGCTGCGTAACCCTGTGTTAATCTATCTTATTGTATCTCACACAATCTGTTAGGCTGAGGCCAGTTTTGTAATCCATTTCTTGCACAATGAAGTTAGTTCTTGTAGGGTGTGAGTTATGATGGTAGAAACGAATTGAAATTTACTACTATATTATTACTAGAAGGATGGTAGAGGTGAGGTAGGCCGAAGAAGGGACGGCTGATGGACTTTGTTGTGTGAAAGATGACGGCTGATGGAAGGCAATGGAAGAGGAATACATGTTGTGCCGACCACAGAGAAATTCAAGTAAAGCAACAATCTGTGCGGTCACAAAGTGGGTGACCATTAATGATATCAACTGAACGCTTCCGTGGTTTGTCGTTAAGCCATGATAAAGGCCTAAATGCCCTAAAAACTCCCTGTCCGAAGTTGACCTCTTCTCTCTTTCTCGTTGATTTAAATTTTCTGGGATTAAATAGATTTAGAAATGACAGTTTACTCTATTTTCAACCGACTTCAAAAAAGGAGGAGGTTCTCAATTCGTCTGTATGTTTTTTTTTTGTACTTATCTTGTTACGCGATTGCTCCGCCATTTGTTGACCGATTTGCAAAATTCTTTTCATGTTTGAAAGGGTATACTCCAGAGGTGGTCCCATATAAATTTTATTCCTGAGGGATTGATAGTTTCCCCGTAAAACTCTAAACACCTTCCCTCCTAGCCATGTCACAAATAGAAATCGAATCGACAGCTTGACGCCCTGAGTCACACCGCGTTTCGAGTCAAACATTGAAGTTGGTTTTCTTTTTAGTATAAAAACGTAATTATCCCATAGAGATAGGACACGGTAACTGGTTTGTAACCAAATAAACATACAAATATCACATGCGTGTTCCCATTATGGATATTGGTTTCAATAGAAAATATCCATAAACTACTTACTACTGTGTATCAAAATTGAAAAATGACTCGACGAAGCGAAATAGCAAGAAATAATAAGATTCCTGGGTAAAGCTAACCAGTCGTGACTTGAAGCTTTCGCCGTGCTAGTGATGGGAGTTAAAGCTTATCGATGACCAAATTGTAATTCCAGATCAAAACAAGACGACGACTGTATACTAACGCACGGTAGACATTCTCTCAGAACAAATCAGTCAAGATCATTTGAAGAATTCCAAGGGAGTCTGAGGTAGGTACGTCCATGTCCAGCACACGTGGTGTAGCTTGTTTAGTGGGTAAACGTCATTAAACATCATTATTAAGTAATGTTCTGTAAGAATACAAAATAGATGACCACTTCGTGGCAATAACAACTGAACGCTTCCGTGTTTCCCGAGAGTCCCGGCTATAAAGTTGTAGACATGACAGATACCTCCAAGCAGTTTATATTAAACGGACGTCACTAAAGTTGACTTATTTAAACAAAATTTTCAACATGTATATTGAAAAAAAGCCGTGTTAGCCGAATGGGGTTGTACCTCAACTTTCAATCCGAAGGTTGTGGGTTCGAATCCCGGCCGTGCATCAATGGATGTTGCGTTTCGTAAAATTTATATGCGCTAAAACACATGCTCTAAGCGGTGAAGGAAAACATCGTGAGAAAACCCGTTAGTGTTCTTATAAGCGGCGATGGGCTTGCAACCTGTCACGTATGGAATACTAACTTCTGCCAGATGTGGTCATGTATCAAATATGTTTGGACACGCCTCTGACTACCCCCCTTAGAAATCTTCAAAGGATCTGGAATAAGTTACATAAAAGAGATCTGAGAGAATGTCTACCGCACCTTGGGGATACAGTCGTGAACCTGTTTACGTTTTATATTGAACACTGTGACACAAAATCTAAACGACAAAATCATTTCAAACGAGTTTATCGATAAAATCTTGGGCAGCACTAAACGCCTCAGGCGATCAAATCGTATCCATACATTAAGAACATTCATAGCTCGTAGAGGGCCTGTCGCTTAATGCAATTCATTGTACAAGGATCCTTGCTACAACCAGACTAAGTAGACCTTCCCCACCCGCCTACACGCCTCAAAATACAGGAGCAGGCGGAAGAAATACTTGCAACGCATGGTTCAGCTAACGCTGGACGTAAGGACCGCTTGCATACACTTCAGCCATTATAGCATGAGCTTCTCCACCTCCGTCGTTTGTACCAAAATCAGGTTTTCGAATGCAGCGCTCTTTAAAAGCTAAAGCTCCAGGGATTTTGGGCAGCGTCAGTCAGATGAAGCTTGTATTCTGTCTCGATTTACAAACTAAAAGGATTGGTAGTGAAATTTTGATTTTAAGCAATATTCGGGAAAATAAGGATGTATTTATTTTTCAAGCCAATGTTTGTATTTGACAATCCACAAAATATTCAATTAAAGTACAAATAAAACATGATTAAACAAACCGCTGGATATAATAAGTTATTTTACTGTAAATTTTAAAACCCTTTGACAAAATGGTAATTGAATATCACCATGATAAACATAGTTGAATTCCTTTGGTTAGTATTTGAAGCGATTTCAGCAATTTTGTAGTTATTTATCTCAGAATCTGTGAAAGCTACAACCTTCATATTTAGGGAAATGATACTTCGAACTTTTATCTTGAATTACATGTTTTAAAAATACGATTGTTAAAAGTTTTCTAGATAATATTATTATATTTTCTTTTAATACATGTTTTGCACACATTTTGCTATTTATCTCAGAAACAGCACACTTTTTTTGGTGGGTTTTTGTTCTGTCATGAAACCTACAAGTATTTCTTTAGTTGTGTCTTTTTATTTTTCAATTTGTTGTTTAATTTACTTGTAATTATGTAAAAGGTGTTTTGGCGCTGTAAATGACGTTGCGTATCCATATCCATAGCTCTGTACTTCTCACACGCCGAAGAAATCACACTCGCTGTCCCGCTTACAAAATGGCGGATCCTGCACACTCTTAAGAGTGCTACTACTATATGCTGCTTATTATAAAATCGTAAAACCTTAGTTTAACACCATGTTGACACATGTCTAAACAAAACTGTTACCACAAAAAAGCGTTCTATGTGGGAGTATTTAAAGATCGTTTTTCTAGGGACAGTTTTTTAGTTAGACTTGGTCTAAACTCGGCTCATTTTCTTGTAATAAGCCCCTATGAATCGTGATTCAGTTAAAACGTCGATTCAAATTACTTGTATCGTAATCCTATTTATAGAAACCAATTCAAGTAAGAGTTACTACTCTATCTAGTGATGAACTAACTTTTACAGCTTTGACATCAACATAAAAATGTCTTACTTTTTACGCCGTAATTCCATCATTGATTGACATTACATAAAAAAAAGCTTTTCCATTTACAATGGACTCTAGCTCTTCAACTATAAAGATTAGAGTTGACATTTCTTAAACTGCTATCCCCATTTACTTACCATTAACTAGGCGTTTCGTATGTAGTCATAAAATGCGCTGTTTTCATAAAACTATTTTGAACCAGCTTATCATTTCTGCTCTAAATTTTTGACATACTTTATGTCTTTGTAATAAAGTTCAAAATGTGTTGCACATCTCTTTTCTAAAGGGGAGAGGTTGTTTGGCTGTATTGAACTTCGTCAAAAAGATTTATGCGGTATTATGGAACAAATTATGTCTATTTTTTATTGAACGTAGATTTTATTGATTTGCTGAGTGATCGGACGGTGCACGAGTTGGATATTTTCTTATTTATGAGTCATAACTCGGGCTAAAGTGTGATTTTATTTTTAGTACGCATATATTTATTTTGTGGTTTGTTGCGTTGAGTCCCTTTTATATGTTTTTTAGTTTCTTCTGTTATGAAAAAGAAACTTCCTCTTCGAGTTATTGCTGATTCCTCCCTTCGTTCCGTTTTTTGATTTATTAGGATTAACTGCATACAATTATAGTCCGTGACATTCGTATTTTTCACCTTTGTAGCAGCGTTGACTAAGCAATTTGTGATCACGCATTATCATCCTAAAACCTATGTCATTCTACTCCTGGTGCCGTACCATGACCTACAATTCAGTTTGAGTGCTATCCAGTTTAGGTTCCTAATCTGAATCGCAAAGTTTTTGTACCGTGACAACGTGAGATTTTAAGCAGAAAATTGTTTCACTTGTATTACTTAAGTACAATTTACAAGTCTAGTATATTGTAATATTAAATAAATAAATAAATAAATAAATAAAGCCTTTATTCCCAAAAACATAAATAAATGTCTAACATAACAATTAATATAATCACTTCTTATTTTAATTATTCATTCATAGCTATTAATACATGTTTATTATTATTATTATTATTATTTCCATATTATATTATTTATATTTTTATCAATTGGGCACCCAAAAAAGGGAGTAGGCCTCCTCCATGCAATTCCACTGACGGCATTCTTGTGCTAGTCTAGTCCATGTCTTCCCAGCCACCTCCACTATATCGTCACACCATCTTCTCTTTGGCCTTCCTCGTGATCGTATCTCGTCTCGTGGGTACCAGTGCAGGATACGTTCGCTCCACCGTCCGTCTTGCGTTCTAGAGACGTGTCCTGCCCACTTCCACTTTAGTTTGCAGAGCATTTTCGCCGCGTCAGTTATCTTTGTGGTATTTCTAATGTTACTGCATCTAACTTTATCGGTTAGTTTTAGGCCAAGCATCGATCTTTCCATTGCTCTCTGGGTCTTAATAATCTTGTCTATGATTTGTTTTGTAACAGGCCAACTTTGACATCCGTAGAGTAGTGTGGGTAGTATATTGTATTATTAGTAACTTTTATTTATCATACCTTATCATGGTACGTTATAGCGAAGCAGTTCAGGACCTAAACTGAATCGCTAATATAAGAGCTCATAGCAGGGCTCCTGTTCCTTCGCGACCAATACCGTGAACCAGGGCAACAAACACGGTCCGGGTCTATCTTCTCGGTGATCAATCTTCCTAAGTCTAAGTAATTAAATCTAAGTAGTCAAGCTTAACTGGGATGCATATCGAACAAGGTGAGGTCTTAAATTCTCAAAGGTTCAAACCCAAATTTTGCATGAAGCCAAAATCATTTGTGTGGCTATTGATTCTTTGTACAATGGAGGGTCCGGCATCATATTTCGTGGATTTATGCGTGCCGGTCACAGGTCGATAGATATCTTATTTTAGATCAGCTGAATGCGGTCATTGGGGACGGGTTACCGACGGAAAATAAATCTAACCAAAAATATACATTTTAGCTAACAAAGATAAACACTTCATTTAATCAAATCTACTTATCATAAAAATTAGGATAGAATAAAAGGAGAACATTTTTCATGGTAATTAAAACGCTTAGCCAGAATAAGATAAGATAAGATATGTAATTAATTTCATAAAAATTACCCAGAAATTACCCAGGACCCCGCAAGCAAAGCTTGTGTCGCAATAGTCCCGAGTAACAGTTTTCATAAAAATACAACTTATAAATAAATATAAAATAACATTATGGTCTTTTTCTAATATACATAATATGTATATAAAAGATTAATATATATAATATTAATATAATAAGTAAATAAATATATATTATATATAATATATATTACTATACCCAGCAGTGGGTGAAATTGGGCGCGGATGATGATGATGATGATGAAGTAAATAAATGATTGTTATACATACAAAAATATAACCTACTCTTCTTCTTCTTATCGTGTCACCAGTTATTTCGAACTAGTGTGGTGAAAGGATTCTAAGTGCGCCTCAAAGAGGCTCCTTTCGTGCAGCTAGGTTAATTTAGAGTAGGTTATATTTTGCACTGTGACTTTTAAGTCAGGGTGCTTTTTTCGTAGGCGGTGGTTCACAATATCATAGAAGAGTAACAAATATCTTTAACAATATGGGGCTTATTACAAGAAAATGAGCCGAGTTTAGACTAAGTCTACCTCAAAAATAGCCCTAGAAAAACGATCTTTAAATACTCGTACATACATAGAACGCTTTTTTGTGGTAACAGTTTTGTTTTGATATGTCTCAACATGGGGTTCAACCAAGGTGTTACGTTTTTATAATAAGCAGCTATGAGTAGAATATCTTCAAACACTTGAATTCGAGATCTAAGCTGAGCGATCCTTCTCAACATAGACAAAGAGCTTACTTAATTTTGTTTTTTTTTGCAGCCGCTACTTTCCGTCCCATGTTGAGTACATTGCACTTTATCCAGAAGGTATGCCTTATTATGAGAGTTTTTGTGAAATCCGCTTAACAACAGTCGCTCGGGGTGTTACTAAGCTACCAGGCGATGGTAAGTCATTCATCACACTAATATTGTAAACTAGATTTTACTCACGGCTTCGTTCACGTTACAAATTAAGGCACGGCTTCGCTCAATTAGTACCAACATTTTTTACCCCTCCTTAGAGTTAAAATATCAAAATTCCTTATTAAGTGTTCAATTCAATTCAATTCAATTCATTTATTTATTGCGTACATGTTCCATACATTTTAAAAGAAATGTACAATCTAAGTTTCATTTTTAGGTTTAGGTTGTAGATTGTTATATTAGTCACCAAAGAGAATCGAACCCATATCTTACGTCTCAAGCAACACTTCGAGTTTGAAAGTCGAGTCAGTTGAGTCACATAAAAGTACATATTTAACTACAAGGTACCCACGTTTTTTTCAAATACGTAATCAATTGAACCTCAGGTCAAAATCGTGATCTACTTATCGGCGATCACATCTATCGATTTCAAAGAATCGATTCAAAATCGTTCGACCTTGATATCAATGATCGAGTTGAAGATTCTGGCCGTAGATTAATGATGGAGATAGAATGCTATGGAAGTTGTATTATATATTTTAAGTTTGTTATAACTCGCTTAAGCATTGTACAATATGGACTACGTGTTCAAATGTACGAGGTATAACAGGGGCCGTATTCCGGTTCTTATTTTCGTTCGTTTGATAAATATTCGGATGTTTCGTACTACGATTTCTGACTTCAAGGGCCAACTTTTGATTTTCAATATTTGGTCTTAGGTTAGGACCGTGTCTTGTCGTTGATTTTATCTAATAAAGCATCCGAATATTCATCAAACCAACGAAAAAAAGAACGCGAATGACCCCCCAGGAACGCGTAGCAACTGCAGTACCACAACCGACTGCGTGTTCCTGTGTACGCGTACATGGGAACGCGTTCCTGGTTTTTATTTTTCATCAATTAAATAAATAATGCTGGACATATCACACAGCATCATCTAGCCCCAAACTAAGCAAAGCTTGTACTATGGGAACCAGATAACTGATATACTACTTATATACTTTTTGTTTGTAAATACATACATATTATACATAGAAACACAAACATTTGTCCCGCGGCGGGAATCGAACCCGCATCCTTCTGCGTCGCAGGCGGACCTTCGCCCACTGCGCCACAGAGGTCGTCATTTGATTCATCATTTTTTGGGTAACTATTTCAAAAATCGAATAATGCAGTTGTTTTTATTTTCAAAATAATCATACGGACTCCCCCTTGAGCTTGGGGGCCCCGGTGCACTGCACAGCCTAGCCCTTCGGTAGCTACGCCACTGAGTCATAGAATCACCCAGCTCTTAAGCCGATCCAATGTAATCTATTCCTATTTAATAAATGCCTATTGACTTATGAACTGACCTGTTAGCCAATGGTTTCACTGTGACTATCAAAACGTCATTTAAATCGTATTTGAATAGTCAGTATGACTTAACATCGTTAATCATTGATGATTTGATAGATAGATAGATAAATTATTTATTCATAACAAAATTACATTACACATCTTGGTTACCAGTGCCTTTAATCCTATTTTAGGTTTCACTAGACACTGGGGTTCTCAAATAGTTACCTAAATTTGTACGTAAAAAAGGTACTTATGTGGTTAACACTAACAGTTATCTAGTATCTACAAATATAATAAGATAGTAATTACATAACAGTTGTATATGCATTAGGGTAGTCTTAGATCCTATACAAACCAATATTGGCACTAATCTAGTCTTGTGCATGACACATGAATAAGCGGACTGTCTAAGTTGTCTTGGTTTGTACTCAGTTTGATGATAATTATTGAGGTAATGGCTACCTCAATAAAGTTGAACCTTAGAACTATCAAGATGCAAGAAAAGCTTTCTTCGATAAAAGCTGATGAGCTTTGATGGATACTGCGATGGCAGTATCCATCTGCGCCCGACGCGCCGAACTATCAATTCAATAGAGGAAATGCTAAGACGTCAGAAGCGAGCTGCATTTTCTGAGGACATCAGTATTTTTCAACCGACTTCAAAAAAGGAGGAGGTTCTCAATTCGTCTGTATGTTTTTTTTTTTTTGTATCTTGTTACGCGATTGCTCCGCCATTTGTTGACCGATTTGCAAAATTCTTGTTATGTTTGAAAGGGTATACTCCAGAGGTGGTCCATATAAATTTTATTCCTGAGGGATTGATAGTTTCCCCGTAAAACTCTAAACACCTTCCCTCCTAGCCATGTCACAAATAGAAATCGAATCGACAGCTTGACGCCCTGAGTCACACCGCGTTTCGAGTCAAACATTGAAGTCGGTTTTCTTTTTAGTATAAAAACGTAATTATTCTATAGAAAAATGACTGCGGCGCGTACGGGCCCGTACCTAATTATGTGCGATCAGCTTAAATCGTATTAAATATTTTTCCGTGTAAATACTCTTAGGCCTAAGTTTTTAGAGTTTCGTACCCAAAGGGTAAAACGGGAACCCTATTACTGAGACTTCACTGTCTGTCTGTCTGTCACCAGGCTGTATCTTATGAACCGTGAAAGTTAGACAGTTGAAATTTTCACAGATGATTCTGTTGCCGCTATAATAACAAATACTAAAAAACAGAATAAAATAAATATTTAAGGGGGCTCCCATACAACAAACGTGATTTTTTTGCCGTTTTTATAGCTAATAGTACGGAACCCTTCATGCGCGAGTCCGAATCGCACTTGGCCGGTTTTTATAATTACTCGTATCTACACAGCACTTACAAATAATTAGGACTCTACCTTCCGATGCAATAGAATTGCTGATGATATTAGATTGCTTTGAGAAGTCACTCTTAATTAAGAAGATAGCTTGAATCTTTGAATCAATTGCATATTTTCATGATTGATTTTTGCATTCAAACTACGGGGCTTGTGGGCGCCATCTTTGTGATTTTTGAAGTCTCCTTTGCCTCTATTAATCACGATATTATAGTGTAAATGCATTCATTAGAAGAAGTAGAAACCGTTTATACGACCTCTGTGGCGCAGTGGGCGAAGGTCTGCCTGCGACGCAGAAGGTGGCGGGTTCGATCCCCGCCGCGGGACAAATGATTGTATGACATACAGATTTGTCTCGGGTCTGGGTGTTTCTATGTATAATATGTATGTATTTACAAACAAAAAGTATGTAAGTAGTATATCAGTTATCTGGTTCCCATAGTACAAGCTTTGCTTAGTTTGGGGCTAGATGATGCTGTGTGAAAATGTGTTCTGTGGAAAATGTCCACCATTATACCTACCAGTGCTAATAATATGTGTATTAATGTTTTTTCCATATATTCATAAGCCTCATGTCTCTACAGGGCCCAAATCCCCCTTTCCTCTCCCCGAATAATATCAGAAATCGTTGAAAACGAAAACAAATATTTCACTTCCCATATGGAACCTAATTAATTATACAACATCCATACAGATACAATCTCAGCAACATCATTAAGTTATTAAGTAAAGGTCATATTGTCAAATTATCTGTGGCTTTGATCAAATAGTTTAATCTTGGTGAACTAGAGTGCACCAATCCGTTAAGTGTCCGGTAGCAAATTAGTTTTTTAATGGTAAATTTGTAAAAAAACTTAGGCCTTTACATCTTTAATAGATGATTTATATAGCGTCAGGAGGCAACCTATGCCTACACTTAACGGGACGTTGTAGTGCCTGGGACATGGTACGGTGCACGGGTGGTACATTGTGTTAACACTATCTATGGCAATATCAAATTCAAAATTCACATAGTAAATATATAGGTAACTTCACTCCTGTTCCTGCGCAATCAGTGCCATGAAAAACCATCATGGTTACTTTAACCGCTGGTTAGTGTTGATGGACATGAGCATAAGAAAATGATTATGTTGCCAGGTTGCCACATAGCAAGATCACTGATAGGACTTAATGTCTTGCTCTAGTTTTTAACTGAGCATCATTTAGCAAATTACTTTTAGTATTTATGTAACGCTTTAGGCTAGGAAAGAACCATTTTCAGCAGATAATCGACCTTTGATCCGAGGGTCGTGGGTTTGAAACCTTGAAAAAACTTTTGTAAATAAAAACAATAGGTTGAGTTAGAAAATCATTTTTTTCGATTGAAAGTATTGGGCTACAATATATTTTATATATTAATATATAAAATATATTAATAAGGCCTGAGTTTCATCATAATGATTAAAGAAAATCTATTAAGTATCTTGTCTTGTCGCTTTATAAAGTCGGAGTAGAATATAATTTTATAAATAACTAAAAATTATACACTAAATATTTTTTGGAGAGTTTAAAATGTCTTATATTCATCATAACAAAAAAATATTATGATTATTAAATTATGCACTTGAAGTCAAAAGCCGCCAATTGGTAATAACTTGAAAAGAATTGACAAGAAAATCGGAGCATTCCACAATGCCTCAATTTGGTATTCCTTTCAGAAAAATAAATCATAGGCTGTTGAAATTTTTGTGGAATTTTAAACAGTTTATAGAGCACAAGTTTGGTAATATTTAATTTATTTGGTTTGTTACAATTTCACATGTTTTAGGTTGGCTTAGTATGGACACGTTATAAGGAGGGATGAAAACCATGTTACCCAGAGACTGATGAATATGAGTGTGGCTGGAGATAATGCAAGTAGAGGAAGGTCGAAAAAGAAGTGGTTGGATTGTGTGAGAGATGATATGAATTCGAAAGGAGTGGATACATATTTGATGAGTGATAGGAGTGAATGGAGGAAAAATACATGTTGTGCCGACCCCACTTAGCGTGGGATAAGGGCAAGGGAATGATGATGATGTTACAACTTCACATGTTTTGTGATGAAGTTTTACTCGCTCTGCATAGTCACAGAAATGCATCAGTGACATCTAGTGGCAATAACAGTTTCCGTGCTTCAGAGGGCTCCTTAATTGTCAGTCAGGGCCTTGATTCATAATACAGCGGAATGCATTCGATTCGGAATCGACAGCAACCAATCACAGTGCAAGAGACGTCAAAATCGGATCAATTCCTGCACTGTGATTGGTTGCTGCCGGTCGATTCCGTACCCAGTGCATTCCGGTGTATTATGAATCAAAGGCCTGGGCTATTTTGTTAAGCCATGACGAAGTCTAAGTCTAATACTTCGTCTTCTTCTTCTTCTTGCCCTTATCACACTTAAGTGGGGTCGGCACCACATGTTTCTCTCTTCCATTTCCTTCTATCACCCGTCATAACAGAACTCACTCCTTTCACAAACATATCCGCATTCACACAGTCCATCCATCTTTTCTTAGGTCTACCCCTCCCGTATATCCATCCACATTCATATAAGTATAATACTTCGTCATCTAAACAAAAAAAAAAAGAATAAGCATAAGAATAATTTTATTTCAAAATATATAAGGTACACATTCTTTGCACTATTTTTACAAGTAAGGTAGGACAGTTTCTATGTTTGACGACCTCTGTAGCGCGGTGGGCGAAGGCCCGCCTGCGACGCAAAAGGTTGCGGGTTCGATCCCCGCGGCGGGACCAATGTTTGTATGATCTACAAATATTTGTCTCGGGTCTGGGTGTTTCTATGTATAACATGTATGTATTTACAAACAAAAAGTATATAAGTAGTATATCAGTCATCTAGTACCCATAACACAAGCTCTGCTTACTTTGGGGCTAGATAATACTGTGTGAAAAGTCCAGCATTATTTATTTATGTTATTATAGTTATGTGCAAAACCGTACCCTCCGTGCTAGAAAAATTCTATGTTACGGCAGGATAAAATTCGGCCTTCCCTATCATAAATAAATAAAATAAAAAATAAAAACAGCCTTTATTCTATAACATTAAGATTATAAAATGAGAAAATAATTATCATAGTACATAATTAAATCAAATCAAATTAGAATGTTTATCATAGTAATATTAAGCATGCATAATTATTATTAATTTCAGAATGTTATAGTCGCCTCTCTGGCGTAGGCCTCCCCCATATTTTTCCACCTTTCTCTATCTCTGGCATGTCTCATCCAATTTGGTCCCATTTTTTGGTAAAATATGTCTTCCCACCGTTTTTTTGGGCGTCCTCTCTTTCTCTTATTGTTTCGTGGTATCCATTCAATTGCTCTTTTAGTCCATCTTGTGTTTTCCATTCGGCATATGTAAGATAAGATAAGATAAGATAAGTTTTTATTGTAAACTGTTGGATTTAACAAAGATGGTAGGTTTGTTAACAAATAAAATGTACAAACAGTTTGCCCTTTTCGGACGTACAATATTAACATTAATAGTATGTTAGTACTAAGAAACTAAAAAACACATCTTCCTATCTACTTAGACAATCTATTTACAATCTTCATCGCTGTAGAATTCTTCCAGATTGTAAAACCCTTTGGCAACAAGCCAGTTCTTTAGTTTGTTACCAAAAGCATTTCCATTTAGCGATTTGAGTGGAAGAGGAAGATGATTATATATTCTAATACAAGAATAGAAAGCGCTTTTGTGGAACATACTATTGTTTACCTGAGGTATACTTATATTAAATTTGTATCTTTTACGGAGATTACGTTTAGATTGTGTTTCGAAAAAATATGACTGATTGTTTTTTACAAATATGCATGTTTCAAGTATATAAATACATGTGAGTGTTAAAATTTTTTCACTTTTAAATATACAACGCAAAGAGTCAGTGCTTTGAAGGCTGTATATGGCTCTTAGACATTTTTTTTGAAGCAGAAAAGTAGAATTAACATTAACAGAATTTCCCCAGAATATTACCCCATAAGTTAACTGAGGATAAACATAACCATAATACGCATTTTTTGCAATGCTTCTAGATGAGATATTTGCAAGTACTGAAAGGGCATATGTATATTGTGAAATTTTATTATTAACTTTACTAATGTGAGCCTTCCAACACAAAAAAGGGTCAATGGTAACTCCCAGAAAATTGGTTTCTTTTGCTTCTTTTACTGTGATGCCTTTGTTATTGATTGCAATAGACAAGGGTTTAGTTTTATAATTTTTAAATTGCATGTACAAAGTTTTACTCACATTTACTCTTAAATTGATGTCCTCTAACCAACTAATAATTTTTTCTAAAGTGGTATTGATCTCAATTTCAAAGCTATTCAATGATAAATTTAGTTTAGGTATGAAAATTGTTGCGTCATCTGCATACATTACGGTAAGATGGTCTGTGACAAGTGGAAGCTCGTTAATATATATCAAGAATAAAAGTGGGCCAAGTATACTCCCCTGTGGAACACCAAGTTCAACTTTTCCTGATTTAGAGGTTATTTTATGGATTGTTTTTGAACGTTTATCATATGCATCAATGACAGTGAATTGAGTTCGACTGTTGAGATAAGATTTCATAAGTGATAAAGCAACACCTCTAATGCCTACATGTTCAAGCTTTTGTAACAAAATATTATGAACTACGCAATCAAAGGCTTTTGATAAGTCCAAGAACAGAGCAATACCAGTTTTTTTGTTATTAATATGCTCCCATGCCTGTCTTAGCATACTGAATATAGCTAGTGAAGTGTGTTTCCCTTTTTGAAAGCCAAATTGATCTTTATTAATAGTGTCATTGTGGTTAAGAAAAGAGATGAGACGCAAATAAATAATTTTTTCGAATATCTTTGAGAAAGTAGTAAGCAGGGCAATAGGTCGATAGTTATTAATATCTGTTTTTGAACCTTTTTTAAATAACGGTTTTATAATGGCGATTTTAAGGACGCTCGGAAAACAACCAGTTTCTAGGCATAAATTTATGTGTCCAGCCCAATTCCATTTTAGTGATCTGATTCTATAAATGATGTCAAGTAACTTTGTTTTTGCTCTAATAGTTTTGTTGCTAATTCTGTCAGATAATTTGATTCCTGTCATACTACGTTCCATTTTCCGCTGACACACAGCCAATTTGTTTTCGTCTTGTTTGGTGAGAGACCACGTTTGGCATCCGTACGTCAGGCATGGTAGGATAATGACTTCATATAGTTTTTTCTTTATATTGATGTTAGTTTGCTTGTTCTTCATTATCTCCTTTAAACTCCAGTATTTTTTCCATGCGATTGCAATTCGTCGTTGCACTTCTTTCGTTGTACAGCATTCAAAGGAGACTGATTGGCCTAAGTAGATATATTCACTCACAAATTCGATTTTTCCGCCGTCTACTGACACTTCTTGTTCTGGTCCGTTGCTAAGTATCTTTGTTTTTGAAGTATTAATTGAAAGGCCTACTAACTTGCTTTCATTTGTAAGTTCATTTAGCATAGTCTCCAGGTCTGTTGAGTTTTCAGCAAAAACCACTATATCATCAGCAAAGCGTAGGTGGCTGAGTCGCTCTCCATCTATTTTTAATCCCTTATTTTGCCAGTTTAGGTTTCTAAAGACTGTTTCTAACACGGCCAGAAAGACTTTAGGTGACAAAGGGTCCCCTTGCCGTACGCCTCTCCTAATGGGGAATTCATCTCCCTCTCTTTCTGTTCTTATCTTAGCAGTGCTTTTGGAGTAGATGTTATATAGTATGTCGGTATATGTTTCTTCTACACCTTGTTCTTGTAGTGCTCCCCATATTGCATTAAACTCTAGGCTATCGAAAGCTTTCTTAAAATCGATGAAACACATGTACACTATCATTCCGTATTCGTTGGCTTTCTGTATTATTTGCGTCACCACTTGGATATGGTCCAATGTAGAATAGTGCTTTCGGAATCCTGCCTGTTCTCGCGGCTGATTTTCCTCGAGTGTCTTTTCCATTCTTTTTAAGATTATTTTGGAAAAGATCTTGTAGATATTTGATATGAGGCTTATTGGCCGGTAGTTCCCTAAGTCCTTTCTGTCGCCTTTTTTGTGTAATAATGTAATAGTTGATTTGGACCATTGCTCGGGTGTCATTCCTGTCCTCAAAATATTGTTAAATAATGTCTGTAGAGGTCTTTGTAACGATTCTGTAAGATATTTTAGAACCTCATTTGTAATTTTATCATCCCCAGGTGTCTTATCGTTTTTTTGTGTTCGTATTGCATATTCTACCTCAGATCTTAGAATATTTAGTGTCGTTGTTTGGTGAGTCAGGGTTGTGTTTGTGGAGATACGTAGTTTCTGTGATTGTAGTGATTCCGGCTGAGTCGATTTGTAAAGATCTCTGTAGAACTTAGTAGCTTCTTTAGTAATTTCTGGGCGTTTTATCAATATTTTACCAGTTTTGTTTTTTAGACTTGCAGTCCACTCCTTTTTATTTTTGAGTTCTTTGTAGGCCTTTCTGACACCTCCAGTCTTCTCTATACATTTCTCTATTGTTTCTAGCCTTCGTAATTTTTTGGCTTTATCGATACCTCTATTTATTTCCTTGCTTATTTTCGTTATTTCGGTTTTTTGTTTTGTCCTTTTTTCTTTATATAATTGTCTTCTTTCTTCCATAAGGTTTTTAACGTGTGGACTAATGATGTCTTCTCTACTCTTGTATTTCTTGGGCAACTCTCTGTTAAGGAGATTCATCTCGTGTTCAAAGGAATTGTATTGGGTCTGGACGTCATTTGAGCTAACCACTGACTTAGTGAATTTTTCTTCCCACAATTTCCCGTGTTCTAGTGGAATCAATGGTAGATTCCGTGCCTGGTTGGAGTTAGGTTTGATAAATTTTCTTCTTTTTCCAGATGACACGTTATCTTTGCATCTAATCATTCTATGGTCTGTAAAGAAATTTAGATTACGTATGATGTCAAAGTCGTGTATATATATGCTTTTGTTTGTCATAATATAGTCTATTTCGTTATAATATATTCCGTTTGGTGTGTTCCATGTCCATTTATCATGTATTTTCCTTTTAAACATATTTTAAACATTAGTAGAGTACGCACTAGAAAACAACTTAACCTTCCCTATCATACATATACAAAAACCTAAATAAGATTGGTCATGGGTTGACAAACTGAACCTTTACAGCAAAGTTTGTTTTGAGGAACCCGTGCTAACTCACAGGCCGTACGGGAATCCAGTAAAAAATGTTAAATTTGCATGAATTACGTAATTTATACGTCGGCCATTTCCATTGTCATTCCAAACCTGTACATTCCTTGCAATAACGAGGTGTTTTGTTAAGATATAAAATAACCCTCAAGTCGGCCCTTTTCTGAGGAAGTATTGACATTTTTGGAATTTGCTTTTGGCTGTAAAATTGGTTCTGTTTGCAAAGGGATCTTGTATTTTCAGAATTTTGGACGTGTCAAGGAAAATTTTGAGTGCCCTGCACTGGTCTCTCTATTTTACCTTTTTGAAAATTGTACTTCTATTTTGAAAATATACTTGAACGTGCCTTTAGGCTTTCCCCATAGCATTGTAATTAGTTCAAAGAAGAAGTAAAAGAACATTTAAAACATATATTTCACGTAATTTTAAGACAGGAGTCTCTTGAGGACGACGTGGCGCAGTGGGTGAAAGCCCGCTTGGGACGCAGAGGTTGCGGGTGCGATCCCCGCCGCGGGATAAATATTTGTATGATCTGCAAAAAAATATATTTCGTTCCATTTTTTGGTTCCAACCGAGTGTTCCACGACACTCACGTACTTTTTTTCTCAGCCAATACGACTCTTACATATCTGCCTTATAGTATTTATGTATTTTTTTGTAACGTAGATCACTATTGGTCACGGTATCAAATATGATACATGTTGGGGATATGAACTAGCAAGAGCAGACATACGCTTTGTTTATTATTATTGCGTGTAGCCAGAAACTTGGGGCGTTTTTATAGAAATTACAAAGTTTAGACCGGACAACCTAATATTTAATTGTGAATATTATAGTTAAGTTAAAAGGGTATTGTAAAGGTGTGCCAAATGAATATTTGAACAAACCTTTTTCAAGACTTTTTATCAAGTAAATTCTTAATCCATATCTATACTATCCATACTAATATTATAAATGTGAAAGTAACTCTGTCTGTCTGTCTGTTTGTTACGCTTTCACGCCCAAACCGCTGAACAGATTAAGCTGAAATTTGGCATAGTTAAAGGTTGTATCCCAGGGAAGGCTACCTTTTATCCCGAAAAAATGAAAAAATCCCGAGGGACCGCGGGTCACACCGTGGGAGCGCAGCTAGTCCAATTATATTATTATATTCAAATATACATACAAACCTTTATCTATACATATATAAGAGTAAATCAATATGTAGTCTGTTTTCTATATATATTTGAAATCGTATAGAAAACTAGGTTTCATCTTTATTGTATGTAGATTTTATGTGTGTGATTTTCATTGTTTATGCTTACAATAAAATAGTTAACATTTTATAACGTTATACTAAATCAGAAAGTATGCCTAATAGGCCTACTTTCTGATTTTTCAACCGACTTCAAAAAAGGAGGAGGTTCTCAAGTCGTCTGTATGTTTTTTTTTTATGTATCTTGTTACGCGATTGTTCCGCCATTTGTTGACCGATTTGCAAAATTCTTTTTATGTTTGAAAGGGTATACTCCAGAGGTGGTCCCATATAAATTTTATTCCTGAGGGATTGATAGTTTCCCCGTAAAACTCTAAACACTTTCCCTCCTAGCCATGTCACAAATAGAAATCGAATCAACAGCTTGACGCCCTGAGTCACACCGCGTTTCGAGTCAAACATTGAAGTCGGTTTTCTTTTTAGTATTAAAACGTAATTATACTGATTACTTATTATAACAGTACGGTATACATTATCTTAGATCATGCATTTCCAAATGATTAAGTAGTTTGTGTATAAAATACTATAAGGATACCTTTGAATAACCAGAAATATAAGTATTTAAAAGATCTTGAATTATCGATTTGAGAAAATAAAAAACACGACTATATTACCTACTAAGCATGGTAGATTTCTCTCAGATCTTTAGGTTATCAATATCCTTCTAAATAAATATATCTAAAGAATAAGAATAAGAATAAGAATATATTTATTTGACACACATACAACACAATACAATGCAAATAGAACATCAAACATTTAGACAACACGAGTAGGTACAAAGAAACATACTTAATAAAAAAATAAACAAAAATAAAAACAAACTATCCATGTCCTACCTAATTTTTGTTTCTAAAGGTATAAATCATAATGCACGTCTACATACACACACTCATTTTGTTTAAGTTTTTTTTTTAAAGAAAATGTCTACCGTCCATTTTGAACACTATAGACAAGACATTACAAAATTTTACCTACACTCAACATACGCACATCCTAAGCTTATAAAGCATACAGTCACAATTATCTCGTGCCGTTTCTATTCGTTATAAGTTCTATGACGTGACGACATTAAAAGCAAGTTGCGTGCATATTAGGGTCATCTCGCGCACATGTGGCTTCCCTCTCGTCTTGTTGCTGATAAAATAAATAGAAAAGATTACGATCGGTGTTCATCAAACTCAGGCATTTTAGTTATTTTTCATTAAGACGCCACTTGTGCATGGTCGACATTCCCAGAGCTCGTACAAAGCGTTTTGAGTCCACTTTTTTCATACGCACTGCCAAATTGTGGAACTCATTGCCGGGTACCGTATTTCCCGAAATACAATATAGAGGTCTTCAAATCAAGAGTAAATAGGTTCCTTCTAGGAAAGCATGTTCTATCTTAGACCTCACTACTGCTTAACATCAGGCAGAGGGAGGTCAAATGCTGGCCTATTTAATAAAAAAAAAAAACTAAAAAAAATATTTGACCAAACGTGTGATAATTCATATTTATACAGCATTGACTTGGGTCAGTTGATCCAAATAAGACGTGTTTTATTATATTTTGGAATCTTAAAAATGCTCAACTCTTTTATTGTATTGGTAAAGTGTGTAATGTAGTAGCTACAACTTTATGTAATAGATGTAAAATATTAAGATTAAGATCACAAATCTTCAAATGATGTTAGACTAGCTAGAGGGTTGAAATATATTGTACAGTACGCACAACCAATCTTTAGCTCTCCGAACAGAAGTAGCTGCGCAGAACCCATTTTTGATGACGCCTAAAAGATGAAGACAGCGTTGTATAGCTGCCTCGCTCACTCGCTTAGTTTGTTGCATCGTCCTATCTCGCCTACTCGAGCAAACCTGCGCAATCGTTTAGTGCACCTAACTTCAGAGAGCTAAAGATCGTAGAATCATCATCTTCTTTCCCTGCAAATTTAGATCTAGGATAATGTCTACCGTACATCGTTGTCTTATTTCTTACACTACAGTAATAAAAACTACACCTGTCAACAAGCAAGGCAACAGCGACAGCACCATCTGGATAGTGTAACCTATCACTAATGGGGGCTTATTGCTGTTATCTATGTAATGGATAGAACTATTAATAAAATAGCAATGAAATAAATGTCCGGTGATGAGCAAATGCTATTTGATGACATTGTTTTTATTACACGGGTATAGTAAAGCCTTATTTATTTATTGTGTTACCCAACAATTTTTTAAATTAAAGCAAAAACTTCGATCAGAGAGAACATTATGCTCATTTATAATAATAATTGTTTCGGACAATTTCTTCAAAAGCTCGTAAAGCGTCCGAAATGATTTTCAGTTCTCTGAATAACAAATGACAAAATTATAATAATAACTCCTTTGTTTATCAAAAATAATAAGGAAGAATAATTCACACGTGAAACGGCACTAAAAATCGTTTTAGTCCGACACTAAAATGCTACAAAGAAAACCTAAATCCCCGCACAAAAGAAGAAACGACTCCGAAAATATTTTATGTTCAAAAAATATGCAAGTGCATATTGCATATTCTCCTGTCGTAAGGCATTATTGTAATTTACGATTTTGGCGTTTATCGCTCTATGTCAACTTGCGTCGATCCGTTTTTACGAGTGCGCAGACGCATTGTGAATCATTTGGGCAAAGAGCAGGTAGTTCGTAGATGCGACTTTGAAGATATTTTACAGATAGATTTTTTTTTACATTTAGGAGCGATTACATGTTTGTGTTTATCTCATGCTGTAACTACTGCACAGATTTCGATAAAATTTTGTGCCTTTATTTATGTGAGTTCTCTTATTAGGTCCATAGTAAATACATAAGAATTACTAACCCCGATGCATGTCCGGAATTTGAACCCTATGACTACATGGCATGATTGATAGTCGAGGCACAATCTAATTCAGCTGAAATTGCTCTTTCAACACAATTCTAATACAAAGGTATTCGATTAAGCGATTTTATCCAACTTTATACTCCATGTTACAAAACAACCACCATATCGCCAACAAAAAGCGTTGGCTAAATTGCATTTCGCATCGCAATTTAGTCTTATCTGGCAAAATAATCTTTGGCGAACCTTTCAAAGTGCGATATTAATCCGCACGTTTTTACAATGCGACCCATCGGTAATTTTATGACGACATTGTCAGGAAAAATATAATTTACGTACAAATTTGTATGAGACTGCCATTTACGACAGCACTGTATCCACCCTTTGACGATTAGAAAAGGACTTTACGATGCGTTTTTGTCAAAAAGATAATTCAGTAGGATAATTCACACGTGGATTTGGAATAGAAATAGTAATAAAATAATACTGGAAACACAGCATCAGAGCTTGAGTTAAAGGTACCGTTATGAATGACATGTAAGCACTTAATTTTGTAAATACATACAGAATTTACAAACCACCCAGATTAAAGAAAAGTATTTGAAGATCATTCAAACATTTTATCCCTGCGGCAGGTACCGATCCCTCGGTCAGCTTGGTTAAACGCATTCTCTGCCACTCAGTGCTGTGCCTCCTCAAGGAAGTACATACACCTTATGCGTATCACATTCATAAAATACAAAAACTGATCATCTCCCTTCACTCGGTCAATGTGTACTGGGTATAGAATGCTTATTTGACTTATTATAATTATTATGAGTAGTGTCCCACTCAGGCCTCTCTTCCCACTCTCCATTTATCTCTATTTTAGGCCACCATGGTCCAACCCTTCTTTATTTTATCTATATTGCAATAATCCAGATGCTTAGAATAGAATAAAAAAAACTACACTAACTACACAAATAAGCGATAAAGTGACAGAAAATAAGGCTACTCCTCAACAGTTCCGTTTTTCAAACTTTGACTTTACGGTCTCAGGAACACATCCCATTTTCGGAAAATATTAGATTATTGCAATTTATCCGGAGTAAAATTATACATAAAAAAAATATAATAAGTAGTTAAAATGGTATTCTGATTTTTGTTAGTCTTGTTATTGCACCCAGTCAAAGCAATATAATTTTGATTAGATTCAATCTCATCTAATGTAGGCAAACAAAGTCCATAGTTCACAATTTCATAAGCAAATTACAATAATACTAAACAACCTTCGAGTGAAGGGCATAGCCTAGCTTTCAGCTGGGTACAGTCAGCGACTAAAGACTTATGAAATAAGAAAATCTGTAAAAGTGTACTTATTGCCACATTTAAACCAAATCGTTGATTTTCTATAATATTACTTATTTATATAATAAATAAATAAAATACAGACCCATTTGATCCATAGAATAAGTTTTACATTAACACACATTTAAAATCCACATTTAAAATTAATAATAAATAAACAACAATGCACAATAAAAATAAATAAAATTAAGTTACATAAAATAAATACATACAATATAATAATACATGGCCGGCCTCAAACAGATCATTGAGCCAATAGAGATTTAAACTAATTAGCACGGTCCTATGAAACCAATTACACTAATTAGCACTTATCGTTAGCATTGGATCAAAAGTGAAAAAAAATTAGAAGCTAAAATCTATTATTATAAGAATCTTTGTCCTGACTGACTGACTGATAGACAACGTACAGCCTAAACCGCTGGTCGTAGAGACTTGAAATTTTGAGGGTATGTCCGTCTTGGTGCGTAGGGGTGTACTAAGAAGGGATTTTTTGAAATTCAACCCCTAAAGGGGTGAAAAGGGGTAAAAACGATTGTATGAAAAATCGTATTCCTGGCACTTGGAGACATCAAATTTAGAATTATGATAGTTCAACGCTTTTAATGAAAGTCTACATTCAAAAAAATTCAAAACTACCCCTAGAAGGGGATGTAGGGGGTGTTAATGTTTGTATGGGGTTTTTTGAATGCGTGGTCCGATTTGCTTGAAACTCTGTATGATTATTTAAAAATGTAAATAAAAAAATTCCGCACTCTAATAATTTCATAAGTACCCCTAAACCGGGGTGAAAGGGGTGTTAAAGTTTGCGTGGGATTTTTTAATACGTGGTTCAATTTGGTCGAAACTCGGTATGAGTATTTAGCAGTAGTGTAATAAAAAATATCTGCATGTTTTTTTTTCAAAATCTACCCTTTGATGGGGGTGAAAAAGGGGAAGTACAGTACAGATTCTATGGGAGCCATAAGTCCATTGGGAGTGGAAGTGGGGTATTTGGGGAAGGGATAACGTATAAGGGATAAGCGGGGGAAAAGCGGGATAAACTGGGAAAAAGCAGGATAATGCGGGATAAAGCGGGGGGAAAGCCGGTTAAACTGGGAAAAAGCAGGATAATGCGGGATAAAGTGGGGAAAAAAGTGGGATAAAGCGGGGAAAAGCGTGATAAACCAAGAAAATGCAGGAGAAAACGGGGATAAACCGGGAAAAAGCGGGGTAAAAGCGGGATAATGCGGGATAAAGCTGGGAAAAAGCGGGATAAACTAGGGAAAAGCAAGATAATGTGGGATAAAGTGGGGAAAAGGTGGGATAAACCAGGATAAAGCGGGGGGAAAGCGGAATAAACTGGGAAAAACAGGATAATGCGGGATAAAGTGGGGAAAAAGCGGGATAAACTGGGAAAAAGCAGGATAATGCGGGATAAAGTGGGGGAAAAGCAGAAAAAAGTGGGATAAACCGGGAAAAAGAGGGATAATGTGGGGGAAAAGTAGGGTAAAGCGGGAAGAATCGGTATAATTCGGGAAAAGCGGGGTAAACTGGGAAAAAGAGGGATACAGCAGGGAAAAAACGAGATAATGTGGGATAAAGCGGGATAATTCGGGATAAAGCGGGGAAAAAGCAGGAAAAAACGGGATCAAGCGAGAAAAATGGGATGATGCGGGATAAAGTGGGGGGAAATGGGATAATGTGGGATAAGTGGAAAATAACGGGAAAAAATCATAAAATCATATTCCTGGCACTTAGAGACATGAAATTTAGAATTATGATAGTTCAACAGTTTTAATGAATTCTTTGAATGAGTCTGCATTCAAAAAGTTTCAAAACTACCCCTAGAAGGGGTTGTTGATGTTTGTATGGGGTTTATCGAATGCGTTGTCCGATTCGCTTGAAACTCGGTATGAGTATTAATTAGTGTAATTACAAAATGTATGAAGAAGGGGGTGTAGGGGGTGTTAATGTTTGTTTGGGGTTTTTGAATGCGTGGTCCGATTGGCTTGAAACTCGCTATGTGTGAGTACTGAGTAATATTTTTATATATTTTTTTTTAACTTCACTATAAAGGGGGTGAAAGAGGGAGTAACAGTTGCTATGAGAACCATAAGTCCTAAAAACTTAAAACTTGGAAGATACATTCTTCTTCTGCTGCATTTTAGGATTTCGTAGGGGTGGGGTGAACTTTTGTATTTAGGGGGTGGGTTGAAATGGAGGGCTGTAAATAATTCCTGAAACAGGGTGTTGGCGGTGATTAAGTATGTGTGGAATTTCTTAAGTGGGAGTGAGATTGGAAGTGGGTTAATGGATTTATGGATTTGTGACTTAATGGGGGGGCGTCAGATTAAAATGTGAGAGTGAGATTGTGAGTCACATTAAGAGTGAGAGCGAGATAAGGGTTAGATTGAGGGTCAGATTTAGAGTGAGACTCGGACTCAGACTCAGTTATCAGTTTCAAAGTGATCCCAGCGGTCCTACTGAATAAATGCTTTTTGACTTTGACTTTGACATCAAAGTTGAACTTGCAGTCACAGTCACTCAGTTTAGTTAATGTGATGAAAAGCTTAAGCTTACTCAAGTGATAAGGGATATGTTGATATGTACCACGTGAACGAAGTCGCGGGCGTTCCGCTAGTATAGAATATTAGCTCAGTGTCGCCACAAAGAGGCGAGGTAAGTGGTCGCAAATCTTTTATTTTTTTTACAAAACCAATATCAGGGTAATAAAAGTCGAGGCAGACTTTAATTGTATCATTACCACGTCTTTTGTACCTATCTTCATATATCCATACTAATATTATAATGCTGAAAAGTAGAGGATTAGCGAGTTTATATGTTACGTTCCCCAAAACGCAACGATAGCGCGATCTAATTTTTCCTGTGGCGCCATCTATTATGTAGTAAAATGTGTCTGTCTGTCTGTCTGTTTGTTACCTTTTCACGCCTAAACCACTGAACAGATGATGCTGAAATATGACATGGATAAAGATTATGTCCCAGGGACGGACATAGGCTACTTTTTTTTTTCAAAACTAATCATGAAGGGCGTGAAATAAGGGTTGAAATTTTGTATGGGGACTTAAAGTGAAGTTCCAGTTGAAGGCCACTAGATGGCGTTGCTGTCCTATGGCTGAGGACGAGATGGCGCTATTATTGCATTTTTATTTTTAAAAGTATCAGAAGAGAACCTTCTGAACAGCACAGTTTTCAGATCTGTTTTTATTAAGTATGTTATTTTGCTGACGAAGTCGCGGGTACCAGCTAGTCTATAATAAACCTAATCTATACAGGTTGATCCCAAAGTACAATTAGTTTGGTGCTAGATGACACAGAATGACTTACCCTTGAATATTTATTTTATTTTATTAAGTTTAACTACATATTCTAAGTCCATAACGAGCATACTCTACGTCCTTTTAGTTCCACTGCTGGGACCATTCCCATTAATTGTAGCTTTAGTACACTAGACTGGTTGTTCATAATAATCTGAGAGAATCTCTACCGCGCCTACACACAGATGTGTCCTTTTTTTTGCTATTTGATTGTTCATTTAAAGCTTTTGTTTGTAACTGTACACAGGCTGATGTACTCGTAAACACTAGAATAATGTGAACATCGTTAAATTGTGTGCGTAAACTTTTTTGGCATGTAATAGGTTGGAGCTAAAGCTGTTTGGATAATAGATACCTAATTGTTTGACTTTGAGTGCCTCCACTGTATTATAATAAGTCGAAGGTAAGTAGTTTTGAACGCCATTTACACAACACCATTCAAGAAGAAAATGTTTTGTATATTTATATTTTGACTTGATAAAACCTAAACCGTTCAGTTAGGGCTCCAGTTTTTTTTTTCACCAGGGCCCTAGGCTACCTAGCTACGCCACTGTTAGGACTGAGTTTTAATATTTGAAAAATTGGCCCTTGAAGTCAGAAATAGCGGTGGGAAGCATCCGAATATTCATCAAACGAACAAAAAAAAGGAATGAGAATACTGCCCCAGTTCGTGTCGCTAATACGCGACCAACCTTGACGATTTTCACGGTCACAAAATGGTGACAGCTAGGTGGCAGTAACAACTGAACGCTTCTGTGCTTCGTGCATATTAAATTGATTTTCTAGCTATTTTGTAAAACCATGGTGAATTTCAGAAGGCTGAAAACAGACAACAGTAGTTTTTTTTTATACTTTTAAAAACAAAAGCATTAAAAAACATTATTTTTTTAAATTTATTTAAGGGTTTTGTCGAGCGACCACAAACATAACCAAGACACGATTGGTAGTTTAGTCAATACCTGTATCAAAGTTTTTTTTTGAATCGAGAGAATAATCGAAGCTTTTTTGGTGAGATTCTTTTTGTCTAAAACTGCATTATGCTGTGCCTTGGTTGAAAATTATGAGATCTTTTGTAGAAAGAACACATAATGGAAAAATGTAGTGCCTGAGATAGTGTTGAGACCATAACAATGTCCAAAAGACGTCCATACGACAGTGGCAGTGTTGACTAGCCGTCGGTTTGTCGATATTTTGGAACTTCCTTTTCGGACGGTATCGAAGAAAAAAAAGACAGGCTGGACGAAAATTTTTGTTCCATTTTACCGTCACGACACATGTATATGTCAAATCGTCAGTGAAAAATGCGCAGCCGCGACACAGTCCATAGATTGTTACATTGTTAGTATGGAAGAGCGTTTCAAGGATACCTTATTGACAATAATTTATTATATTCCGTATAGATAAGTACTCTTTGCTTCGTTCCCACCGAGTGTTCCACGACACTCACGTACTTTTTTTTTACTTTATTACTAGACAAAGTAAACTACACTGCACGACTTGGATTCAAACCCACCACCATTGGATTTATCGTTACTATCCCACTCTTACACGACTTACGGCCTAAAATGAAACAATTAATAGTTCTCATTAAGAACGCGGAAACCTAGTCTTACCCATTTCTCCGGACACCAAAACAGAATCGACAATCGCCATTATTGAGTATCGTTGGATATGCAAAATCACAGTGTTTATTTGTAATCTTGGGCCATAGATAAAGAAACAGATCTGCCTGACTTGATTATTATCTTTAGCACGGATTCCCTAGCTCTACAACTTCGGTGATTAGACTTTTTGTAGAATTATTTTATTTATTTTATTTTATTTTAGCCTGTATTGTCCCACTACAGGGCAAAGGCCTCCCTCCCTTTTTTCCAGTTTTTCCTATCCATGGCTGCAGTGGGCCAATCTGGAAGATGCACTTCTAACTTAAATATATTAAAATTAGTCTTATAATTTCCAAATATTTATAATATTTTTTGTCAAAAAAAAACAGAAAGATCTCTAAAGCACAGTAGACATTAAGGTAGACTCTTATTAATAAACTTGGTATAAAGTTACGCCGGGTTTAACTTAGGAGTAACCATAACAGTCTCAGTTATTACTAAGAGTAAACTGTCAAAATGTATGGTAATTTTTAGTTTATTCCGAGGAATAACTTTATACCAAGTTTATTAAAAGGCTTTTGGAGTTAAAACCTGGCGTAACTTTACACCACGCTTATTAAGGGCCTTAAAATGTAGATGTAGACTTTGAAAATCCTATGTCACTGTCTCTAACTGACATTTGCTCACATTTTACAGAAATAAGCATACCTTACATAGTTTTACCGATTAGTTCAGAGTTCTAATCGCAGCAACAGATTGAAACATGCATTTTTATTAATTACAATAAACATTGTTTGGATATTAATTATTAATATACGTCATAATCAACTTACACGTGTCAAACGATATCAATAAAAACGTTCATGCGCATGCTGAAGATAACACACAGGTGCATATGCGTCCAGATGCACTATTTGACTGATTGTCACGTTTTTAGTACATTCATAAAATTAAAATGAAATTGAAGAGGTTTAACTGGAAACAGGCATGTCGTTGATCCTAAAAAAGTTCGAAAACATGACATTGTGTCAAGTAGTGCACGAAAGGAGCCTCTCTGAAGCGCACTGACAATCGTTTCACCACACTGATTCGAAAGTACAAGTGACACGACAAGAAGAGGAAGAAAAAGTAAACCACTGCGTTGAAATCAAGGATGAGCTTGCAACCTGTCACGTAAATAATGCTTAGATACTTTTGCAAAATTGGGCATGTGTCAAAATTCATTTGGGTGCGTGCCTCTAACTACTCCCTAAGATATTGTACTACTCCTACTCCCAATGACTTAGAATACCCTAAAAGATCTACATGTCTAGAATGTCAAACATGTCTTGGGATGCAAACGTAATCCTATTGGGGCTTATTACAAGAAAATGAGCCGAGTTTAGACCAAGTCTAACTAAAAAACTGTCCCTAGAAAACGATCTTTAAATACTCGTACATAGAACGCTTTTTTGTGGTAACAGTTTTGTTTTGACATGTGTCAACATGGGGTTCAACCAAGGTTTTACGTTTTTATTCTAGGTTTTGTTTTCTAGGTAAACAAAGATTTCGTCTTATCTGTAACAGATTAGCATACTTACTCTATGACGGTAAGCCGAATCGAAGCCAAGGGCGAACCAAGCTTATTCCTTGTAAATTATGCAGTAACTTTCTAAGTTAGAGCTAAGTTGAAGTTAAGTTGAGGCTAAGTTAAGTTTCGTGTACCATCTCGGTCAAAGTTGGTCGTTGAAACGATGACTTTTAATATTAATAACTTATATTTGGAGCTACGTAACTTTTTGTATAATAGTTTTTATTTGTGTTTGGGTTCCGTAAACAAAAGGAGCAACAAAAACCCTAATACCTATCCTCTTCTTAACGTGTCACCAGTTCTTTAGAACCAGTGTGGTGAAAGGATTTTTAGTGTCCTTCACCGTTTGAGAGGCCTATTAAGAGGTTAGTTAAACCAAATTAGTTTATTAACGCTTGATCTACGCTAACATTTTACGGTAAGTATGTATTGAGTTTGGTGACGGAGTGTTCATTCATTCATTCATTCATTTTTAGGCCGCTTTAAAGCCCCCGTGAATTTAAAAAAAGCTATACAAAAAACAGTCGATAAATATTTTCGAAACTCGATTCATGTTGATTCCAGGATATATTGAAAACTAACGATAAAACCTGACAAATATGAAAACATTTAATATCTAATCCCCTGTTATATTTGAATTGTATAAACATTGAAAAATACTCGGAAACGCGCCATCGGCAGTGCAAAACATAAAATTGAAATCGCTACTACGAGTAGTACTCCTGAACAATTTACCGAACTTGCAGTTTGATACATTTTATAAGCTTTAGCGATTTGGGTTCAAAAGCGTCTGTTTATTATTACACAGGCTTCCGCCTACATTTTAAGGCTACGTATCTACGTATCTACATATACAGGGTGTAAAAAGACTGCTACCGAAAACTGAGGGATTGCAATCAGACCATGATTCTGAACATATTTATCGAAAAAAAAAAAGTTTTTTGCTATTTTCTAGTTTTTTGCTACTAGTACAACATAATAAGACCATACCTACCTAATCATTTCATTTATAAAAGAAAAAAAACAATGAAACTCAAAATCCAGCAATCTACGTATAAAAACGCGCCCAGTACATACGCAAACAGTGATCTTCAAACGCTGTTTTCTCCGGATATAATGATTTTTTCGGAAAGCCCTTTTGGATTTGGTTGTGTTTTGGGATGCTGTACCTACCCCTTTCGGCTTCGGTAGACGTCTTTTTACACCCTGTATATTGCATTCAAATCTGTAATTAAAACACAAACATACGTACAAACTCACTCATGTTGCGGAAATCCACACTAAGCCGAGTCAAAAAGCATTATTCAATTGAACCTCTGGAATAATAATGCTGGACATTTCACACAGCATCATCTAGCCCCAAACTAAGCAAAGCTTGTACTATGGGCACCAGATAACCGATATAATACTTTTTGTTTGTAAATACATACATACACCCAGACCCTTCTGCGTGCCAAGCGGGCTTTCACCCACTGCGTCACAGAGGTTGTCATAATTCTGAAAACTAGTTGATTCTACTCCTATTCCATCAAGAAGAGCCAGGTCAACAAACACTGTTTGGGGCCTTGTTTAACATGATCCATAGACAAGCTCCAGTGAGGATTCCATCAAACAAAGTGAGGTGTATATTCTACTAAAAACCAACGCTCCAACAGACTCTGAGATGCTGGAACACTCATCCACTGACTGACCGTTCAGAACGCGAATCTGCTGGACATGGGCCTCCCCTAGTGCGCGCCATTGCGCCCTGTCCTCAGCTCGACGCATCCAGCTTCTGCTGGCAGCCTTTCGCAGATCATCACTCCACCTGGTCGGAGGAGCTACACCACTCACACTACAGCGCTTCAAACTCTTACCTTATACCATTTTAGTTAATACCATCGGGCGCACTCGAACAGTCCGCTACACCTACAATGTAAGCGCAGCATGAAGCCAGCTATTGTTTCATTCCGTATCGATGGCTCCGTCTTACTGCCGACTGTCTTTACTGCTCCCAGTAACCTTACAGTAAACTAGGAATGCCATTGGGGGTACTTGATGAACTTTGTTTACGTGTGTTAAAGCACATTTGAAAAACCGGCCAAGATAGCCGGTTACGGTATATATCTGTTTTGGTTGACCAAGATAGTACCAAGGATAGTACAAAGAGTTTTTAAAATAAATGAAGCTGAAAAATTATAATGAAAAAAGTTTTAGTAACAAATTCATACACAAAACCTTGAGTTCAGTTACCTTTACATTTGCTATATAAATTAAACCAATATGGATAGAATAAATTTAAAGCCCGGATACCAAAAAACAAACGTTGGTCGATTAAAGCTGACAAAAAGTACCCCATTCCGCCGGGAATGCCCCAAATATGCAGCGAAAACGCGAACCGCAATCTAGCTAAACGCGAAAACAAACGCATCATAAAAACAAATTCTATTCATTAAATTTTATTGGCTATGAAAGTTCATACGAATACCCAACTTACCCCACAATACCTAGGTAACCCCTTTGGGGCAAAATTTCGAAATACCCACATATTTCTAGCGGAGCCCGCGGCTAACTATTCAAATACTGCACGGAACGGGAAATTTTAAACTCTCGTTTTTTGAATGAAACGCGAGGTCGGTGATTCTGAGACTGAGTTTTAAATTAACTTACCGTGTGGTTACCATATTTGTAAAGGGGAACTGCCTACTTTAATTTTGTCGAGGCTCGCTGCGCTGATTTTTTGTACTGATTGATTTTGCATCTGTTTAATATTCTCCTTTGATTATTTATATGATCTATTTTGTTATTTTTGTTTGAAACACTTTTAGATTAATAATTTAGTTTAAGCATTTGTGTAATATTTTCTAATAAATTCGTTTTGTTATACACAAAACAAATCTAATACAATGTCGGTTTTGTGATATTTCACTGAGACGATGTAGAATATATTTTAATTTCGCTGTCTCAGCAAAAACAAAATTTTTTAAAAGACATTTAATTATAAGTTGACTATCCTAAAAATCTTGAACTTGTAGATCATTATCTTTTTTGAAGACAAGTATTCTTCGAAACTTCGAAATTTCATAGCCATGGGTATAAGTATTTTATGACCCAAACATGAAACTGAAAGACATGACATGGTAGAGATCTTGTAAAAACTTATACTCGTAATTTTGTTCTGTGTTCTATGTTTGTTGGATAATTAGGTCTTGGGTTGATACAATCTGTTGGTTAATCATTTTATACTACATTATTTTGTTTTCCAATATGTGTTTTTGGGTAAGTAACTAATTGTATGCATAATGGATGATTATAAAGGTGAAAAAATGTAGCTTAAATCGTCATCTCCTAAATACGTATTTTGATGTGCCTTAACACCCCTTAGACATCTTCAAACCATCATAAAATATCTACCTCGATTTCAAGAAACAGTTGTCATCCTATTTTCTATAAGAAGACTCTCTTTTACTAAAAATATAGGGATATACACGGATACTAGTACCTCGAAAAACATCAAATAAGAAAACCTGCTTACAACGAAGCGTGGAATCCTCCATAATAACCAAAATGAAGCAGCCCTATTATATATTCCTAGTTCACACACAAAGCCTGGTTTTGCAGGAAAAAAATGTCGAAATACAAAAATATTTTGTAAACCAATGTTGAAACCTCTTTGTATGGGGGTTTTCAGGGATTTTCTGCCCGGTATTAAATTCGGATACAAAAAGTTTTTATTTTACATATAGATGCAAGGCTACAATATTCAGGTATTTTTTTGTTTTTGGGAAATTCGGGAATACGTGAGGATTTGTTGTGATGGGTAAAGCTTTAGGTAAGTAGTATAACTGTCAGATGCATACACAGCGCTGTATAACGTTACAATGTTATTTATGAGGCTTTCGGTGGAAACTTGATTTTCATATCGACAATCGAAAAATCAAAACGAAATCGTTAAAAACTTTTCCCTTGACCTTTTTCCTTTGACGACCTCTGTGGCGCAGTGGGCGAAGGTCCGCCTGCGACGCAGAAGGTTGCGGGTTCGATCCCCGCCGCGGGACAAATGTTTGTATGACCTACAATTATTTGTCTCGGGTCTGGGTGTTTCTATGTACAATATGTATGTATTTACAAACAAAAAGTATATAAGCAGTTTATTCGTTTTTTGACATTTGGCATTTTTGTCGCTGCCTGCTCATTTTCAAAATCTGCAGTTCAAAATATCTTTAAAAGTTAGGGAAGCCTCCATAGCCCATCTCAAAAATCCACCTGTATAGTCAAATCTTTGGTTATTGACACAATTTAAAAAAAATTCAGATATTTTGGTACAGCATGACTGGATTTATTATCTGTCAATGATAATTATGTGTATGTGTGTGTGTTCTTACTTTGTAGTATCTAAAATGTTGCACTGATTTTGAATATTTAATTCTTAATTCTTAATTATTTATTGTACAAAAAGACACACACAGGATAATAACATAAAAAAGGACATGTACAAAGGCGAGCTTAACCCTACAAAGAGTTTTCTTCCAGCAAAGTTTCCAATGTAGCTGTTTATTATTGAAGTAAAAAATTTTGATCGTCGAAATAGATTCACAAACTTCGCAAGTAAATCTCGTATATTTTTTACGTTAAACTTAGTAAGTTATAAGTAATTTCAAGTTTTTGTAAAAGCTCTTCACGAACTTAGCCTTTAGCAAAGGGTCAGAGTGGCTCAATGAGTTCAAGTACTCAGCCTTGGAGCTGTACAACCAAACTATATCAAGACGATCTTAAGTTGAGTATATACAAATGGAGTCTAGCGAGCCGCTGCTGATTTTCACCGCTCATTTGCGCTCATAGTGCACAAAAGGAGCCTATTTGAGGGGCACTAAAAATCCTTTCACCACACTGGTTTGCCACACGCTACGAAAAAGAAGACCGTTCATTTGAAAAACACATCTTTCGTGAAGGGGTGGACAAGGACACATTTCCACTTACATCCTGACATCTTTTGTCTCTTTCAGCTTATATAGCGGGAATATTGAACATCATTGTCGTAAAATGTATAGCGCATTTATGTACAAAAATAATTATTTGTTGAATCGGATAAAAAGATTTACCTACCTACTTATATGAATTTATTTATGAAGGTAACATACCCTGAAACATGGGCTACTATTTATTCCAAGAAAGATAGATAGAATAGAATAGAATAGAATAGAAAAACATTTATTTTGTGTTTCATAAACATAAAATACAATTAGGAACTATACTAACTTAATACTATACACAAAAATGGACACCACTCAGCGTGTGCTGCAGCAACTTAGAGGTGCTGCAGCGCTGGTATTCTGTGGCACCGGTGAGCTCATATGCAGCAGCAGCTGCACACGCATGAACATCGCTTTAAAATTTAAACTTTTTTAACTAAAATATAAAAATCCAGGTAAGTACTTAGTTAACAATTTAGGTATAGGTACATCTTATCTAATTATAAAATATAATATAAATATTAATAGTAAGTATTTAGAAAAATATAAATGAAAGAAAAATATTGTTAAGTAGAAATTACGCCAATAGATTAGCCAATAGATAGATTATAACTTTATTGTACACCAAAAAAAAGTAACAAACAGAAAATAAAAACCTTGACAACAAAATGGGTAACAAAGGGTGACCTTATCGCTAAAAGCGATATATAAGCGATAGATAGAAGAATGAGAAGTATTCTTGTTAGATTCCAATCTTATGTAACACCACGGGGCACAGCTAGTAAAAAATAATACAAACCAAACTCTTGTTCATACATCAGCGAAAAATTTGTTCATACTTGTTATTTTTTAACGTTTTACTCTCAATGGCCGGCCCTTTGGGAGAAGTTTTCTATTCATAGCGAAAAGCTAAATGGTAAGCCATTAGTGCATACGTTTTAGCAAAAAAAATATGCAGGCTTTCCTTTTTTCGGTTGAAAGGAAGTAAATGCGCCGTGTATGTACAGTGCTTAAATTAAAATGGAAAAAGAAATGCATTTGAAATGGTCGCTAAGGGTTAATACTTTTAAAAAAATACAAAATTAAATACAGGTTTATTAGAATAGACTATCGGCCTACCCGCGGTATCAACATTACCTATGCCACTCTGGGATATTGGAAGATTTTCGCGTGTGAACCATTATTTGAAATCAGTCTTCGAGGACTTTTATATGAAACGCATTTTAATCTAATCGTGTAAGGCACTGTTCCTTTATAAAAAAAATACATAATATGAACAGTCAGGCCACAACACCACTAAGCCCTCAGCGTTCTAAAAGCTAATAAAAACAAAATTTCCGTAAACGCAACAACGAAAACACATTATTAAACACATAAACAACAAGCATTACCAGCGCTACCTGATTTTTGCTTAAAATATTTTATTACACACAAAACATTCAATGGAAATAAAAAATCCATTTACGATTCCTCGTGGACGTGTAAAAGGCATCAATTCATATATGAACCGCCCGGTTAAAAGGGACCGCCGCCATTTTAACCGGGTTTATTGATGAAGCGCGCGGCGCGGCAGGCCAGCCTGCGATGGCCGGCGTATATACATTATGCTCCATTCTATATGTTTGAGCGATCGTGAGTGCACACCCAGAGGCGATGCAGGCCGTTGATTTTTTATTTTTATTTATTACCCGGCCCGTTGAGAGGCGGGCGTTAATCAATACTTTGTACATCGTGTAGCGAAAACAAAAAAAATTGGTGTGCACGGATAACAATTTTTATCCGGATCCACTGGCGGATATTGGAAAAAGTACCTATTAAATCGATCGTGAAAAAAATATTTACACTGACGGTGTTGCGTTAGCTATTACGGTAATATCCGGGTTTATGAACGGATTTCATAGCATTATTAGCCTTCATAATTTACACGATTAGTTAGAATATTGGTTCAGAAAACAATGGTGCAATTTGAACGGCTATGTTTGTATCAAAACATGTTGATTTAGCTTAAGCTATTGTTGAAGTCGTGTTTATTAAATAACAATGTGTTGCCAACAATTTATAAAATTAAATCTTTTTGAAATTCATATTACCTACCTAATTTAAATAAGCGCGGTATTGCTAAACTAAACATATATTTTCCAAATGATTAGATCTATTCCTATGGGTATCCCCATATAATATTAAGTAAAAATAAATTAAATATTTTTTTTGTTTAATAAATAATTGAATTTCAACTAAATAAGTACATTATTATTAAGATTGTCTGGCCCTTAGAATAAAATGAATGGCGGATAACGCGCGAACTATGAAAGCAAAAAGTGGTTCCATTGCTTCTAAAAAGTTGAAAACATGCACTTACTATCGTAAATTGAAATAAAATTCTCAAAATGACAAAGTGTATAATTGACGTGTGTCTAAAAAGGACAAGACATGATAATCTAAAGGTGCTCTCAATTATATGTCGTTCAGTGTATACCAACGTTGAAGAAATAATCGTTTGAGACACTCATTATAAGTTCCTAATTGGTGTTCTTGTAAAAAATGGACACATGGCAAAAAATAAATGGAATTTTCTCTGACTAGCACATAATCAAACTAGTAATATAGATTAGCTAGCTATTTAGATCGTTTGCAATCTTTGAAGACTTCGAAGCCGTCGTAGGCGGTGCTCTATGAGTACTACGAGTATGGTACTAAAAAACACAGGGGCCATATTCGCGTTCCTTTTTTCGTTCGTTTGATGAATATTCGGATGTTATTTACTACGATTTCAGACTTAATAGGACTTAATGGTCCTATCCTAGGACCAAATATTCCAAAATCAAAAACTGGTCCTTGAAGTCAAAAAATCGTAGTAAATAGCATCCGAATATTCATCAAACGAACTAAAAAAGGAACGCGAATACGGCCCCTGATCCAGAAAAAATATCAGTTAATTCTGTAATTTTCGCCTTCCGTGAGAATCGAACTCATAGCTTCGCTTATCAGCCAAGCACCCGCTAAGCAGCTTAGCAGTAGAGGTCAACATAAAGAGAGTATAATTTTCTGTAATTCTGTAATTCTTTATTGTACACAAGACAATGGTTACAAAACAATAATTAGAAAGTACATGTACAAAGGCGAACTTAACCCTAAAAGAGTTTTCTACCAGCAAACCTTTGAGTCTAGGGAGAAGACATTAACAAATGTGGATGCACTGTGTACGTACGCTGTATAAAAGAAAGCTATAAAATACGGTGTAAATAAATACCACCCACTAACTATATACCTATACAAAAAATATACAAAATATAAATAAATAAAATATACCTACATATTATTATAATATGATCTATACTATATATATATATATATATTAAAATACACACATAAAATAAATTATTATATTAATAAATTATTTTCAAATTATTCTCTCTCATTTTGAAGATAATTTCGTGCTGGTAGCTGATCCTAGGTGATAAATGTGTTTATTTTAAACTCTTTTAAAGAACTGAATAATGCTCATCAATTAATTTGACAGCGACGTTGAAGTACCAGTGTTCCCAAAGGCTGTTTCCAGATGGATGAGGCCCTAGTGAGTTGGTAGTTATAAAGGCTCCATCACAATTGTTTAAAAAAAAAACACGACACAAGTAGAAGAAAAAGTAAAGTTGGTGTAGTGGAAGGAGCCCGAGCCATATAGACTTTGGTTCAAAACAAGTTTTTCTATCCAAAGTTTTATTTACACTGCACTATGCCAATAATCACAAACGGAGAAAACATTGAAAGAACGTGTATGACACGACAAGATGATGAATGAGTTGATTGAGTTGACTTGGTACTCAGTTGAGGAGTGGATACACAGTTGAGTACTCCTGACCTACTCTTTATGTCGTGTTAGCTAGGACTTTTGAAAGTTAGGCATTTATATCTATATTATAAGATTTATACAGCGTTAGGAGACAACCTTTGCCTACACTTAACGGGACGCTGTAATGCCTGGGACATTGTTTGAGATGGAATAGGCTTGCCGAGCACCTAAACCATCCTCTCAGCTTAATCAGCCTGGCCCACAGGAAAGACGACGTCAATACATGTGGAGCTGACTAAGCTGCGGGTTTTCTCACGATGTTTTCCTTCACTGTTTAGAGCTCGTGTTAAAGTGCATATTAATTTAACGAAACAAAAAATCCATTGATGCACAGCCGGGATTCGAACCCACGACCTTCGGATTGAGAGTCAAGGCACAGTGCCATTCGGCGGACACGGCTCCCAGGACTTTTGAAACGGTGTGATAAAAGGATTTTGAATGCTCAAACATTCATTTTCGTGCACTTGAACCGTGTTTTTGTTTGAACTAACTTCTTTGACTTTTTTGACGTATCCTTGAACAAACAGTGGCTCGAGCCGGAAATCCTTTTCCCCATCAACTCGGTCACGAATGACGATGTGACCTGAAAATTAGCAGTTAAACTTTTTAATGTCCTTTGCTTAGTGCCGAGGATACGTTGACTGTGAACTTAACTAACTTTCAATTATTGTGGACCACATTAGCTCACAATTAGGGAAAATGATGTAAGCCACTGTCTTGACGCCACGACCTTCATAATAATTTAAGCCCCGTGGCCAACTCTAATAGATTTTTTAAATTGCCTGAAGTCCTTGGTCCTGGCTAATCCTCTTTGAAGCCATGGCTTACGAGAGGCGCTGTTACAATCATTTACACTACAAAAAAAAAGAGAAGAGAGACATAATATTTGATTATTCTGTGTGCCAACACTAGGCTAGGCTATGGACACGTTATGAGGAGGGATGAAAACCATGTTACCCAAAGAGTTATGAATATGAGTGTGGCTGGGTATGCAAGAAGAGGAAGGCCGAAGAAGAAATGATTGGATTGTGTGAGAGATGATATGAATGTAAAAGGAGTGGATGCACAATTGACGAGTGATAGGAGTGAGTGAAAGAAGACAAGTTGTGCCGACCCCACTTAGCGTGGGATAAGGTCAGGGAGATGATGATGATCTGTGTACTAACAATTTTTTTTTTTTTTATCTGCTAAAATGCTATATTATTACGTAAGTAAAGGAGCAAGTCCAAAGTTAGCATTTTCCCGTTGGTAGCGTGTCGCTGCCCCATATCTGTCTCGGTGTCACCAACCGCCACTGACGAATATAAATCCAACGCGTTTCTATTTTATATAGAAAGTCCCCTGACTTTGTTTCTATTTTGTTGTTCTAGTTTCTAGTCCGTACTGTCCCACTGCTGGGCAAAGAATCTTCGGGTGTTTTCAGTTTTTTCTTGAAAAACTAGTTGGCATTTGTCATTGAGTTTAACGATCAATGGTAAGTGGATCAGCCTTTGTTGGACTTGGACTTGCCCACTGATTACATACTGCTCTTATGTTTCGACATGCCCACTGATTGCAGAAGTTTATAATTGTAGTGAAATATTCAGAAGGATTTCAGTCAGTAAGTTACCCAAAAGTTTTATATATTCAAACAATTCTTACGCCAAATGGCAGAAGTTTAGCTTTTAGCCAAATTGTTGTACGCAATTTCGGTGGCGATAATTTGGTGTTGTCTAATGCATAATTTTGCTATTTAAGTTTTTATAAGTACCAACGCCATTTTTAAAACATACGTTAAAAAGTTTATTTCTAAAAAATTGTGATGGTTTTGTCATTTGACAAAGCTTCTATCTATCTAGATAAGAACGTTTTGAAATAATGCAATAAAAAATAAAACAGTTGCCTAAAGCGTATTTTAGACTACGCTATAATATTCATAGCATAGCACAACAATATCGCGAACCATATTTTTTTTATAATACACTGCTATTTTATGACTACCAAAAAAATTTTAAGGACGGTTGCAGTAGATGCAGAAAATGATAATAGGATGGTCAGATTTTTTTTATCGAGGATTGTAGTCGACCAAAATCGAACAAAATTTTATGAAAACTGCACAAATAAGTACTACAGACAACAATCACGTACGGATTCTCATTTAAACTATGCTCTCGTATCGTCGCCCGTCAGTTAAACCTCAGTAGCTATCATAAATCCATGGCTGACTCATCTCGTCTCCTTTTTAGGTTATAATTTTTTTTTCTCCTTTTTCGAGTTTTAACTACATAAATGTGATCAGTAACAGACACCGAGACCATGCTTAAATTTTTTTCGGTAATTAAAAACTAGGGGTGTTTAAGGTATTGCACAGTGTGAACGTGTCCATAATAAATGTATGGTGCGTGATATTGTCGTGCTACGAACTATATGCTACGATGCTATATTATAGCGTAGTCTGAAATGCGCTTTACAGTATTAGCTTTCAGTATAAGATTTGAGTACCTTGGCTAAAGTATAACGCGTTCACTGCCATCCCCTTTTTAGTCAAAGTCAAAACTTACCTTACTTTCATTACGTGTTGAGCCTTCAAATCTTTACTAGATTAATTATACAGCGCCTGCAGAAAATCTATGCCTACAATCAAAGAGACGATGTAGTAGATGTAGCTAAGGACTTTATTTGCTATGGGTTCGATTCCCGGTCAATGCACCGCGATAAGTATGAGTAACTCGTCCGCATGCACATTTCGCTACTAAATCAAACATACATTTATTTAATTCGTACAGTGATTCGCTGGCACCACAATAAAAATATGTAAATTGACTGCCACTACCACGATGGTGCAGCTTAACTGAGATGGCTTATACACATAATCAATAATCCTAAAATTTCTACAACATACAAAGAACTTAATAATATTCAATTTAAATCTAAATTAAAACTATTATTAGTTAGTAAGTGTTATTATGATATTAATGATTTTTTGACGGACAGTACTTTAGCTTAGATAGGTAATTGACATTTAATTTTATGAATGCATATTTCTGATTAAAAGAATACTTGTAAAAAAAAGATATACCTAATAATCTCTGTTGACATCCATAATTTGTGTAATTTATTATTAAAAATATTTTGCATGCCAATGTTTTGTTGAAATATCTGATACCTTTATAATTATTTAAGACATTTAACCATATTTCGCAATAAATATTTGAATTTGAATTCCTCATTGAAAAGCTCAGGGTGAAGCAACATTATGTGTGGTCACAATGTGGATGGATGACCGCTAGTGTCATTGGCTGAGATTTACAACAGATGCTTTCGAGCTTCGCAGGGTGCGTTAAATGGTAGGTCCCGGCTATTAAGTCCATAAGCCACAATTAGGCTGCCTAGAAATTCTGTTGGTCTCTAACTCTTGCGTAACAGGCGAGCCTTTGCCCACTGCACTACAAAAGTCTTCAACTGTGTGACTGTATGGTCATTATTTTGGTCTTCGAAGAAAACCAGCTGTTCTTCCTGGTGCAGGGTGGCACCTAGGAAGCAATTCCGGTTAATTGCCGGCCAACACTCCACGCTTTATTTATTAAAATCACGCGAGTGCCTAATGAGAGGTGGACGTTCTTTGACCATTTCCTTCAAGGTTTGGATGTAGGACTTCAACATGGGCGTTTGACTTGCATTATACTTAGACACATCCATACTATTTTTTTTTTCCCTGACCTTATCCCACGCTAAGTGGGGTCGACACAACATGTCTTCTTCTTCCACTCCAATATACCTATAATATCATAAGTGTGAAAGTAACTATGTCTGTTTGTTACCTTTTCACGCCCAAACCACTGAACAGATTAGTATGGATAAAGGTTGTATCCCAAGGAAGGACATAGGCTACTTTTTAGCCCGAAAAAATGAAGAAGCCCGAAGAAATGAAAGATTATTTTTTATCTTGTAAACACCATACTGCTTATTACATAAACGTTAACCCTTAGTTAAACCCCATGTTGACACATGTCAAAACAAAACTGTTACCACATAAAAGCGTTCTATGTAAGAGTATTTAATTTAATAGGGACTAGGTAGCTACTTTCTAGGGACAGTTTTTTAGTTAGTCTTAGTCTAAACTCGGTTCTTTTGTAATAAGACGGCATGTGAACGTCGAGGCTATCCAGCTCCTCGATAACGTGAAAAGACTCAAACGAATCAAACCGTTTGAGTTAGTGTAGTGTAAAATAATAAAGTGATAAGTGTATTTAAAGAATACATGAACAAAGTGTCTTTCCCTTAGCTAGAAAACTAAGGCCTTTACATCTATATTAGATGATTTATACAGCGTCAGGAGGCAATCTATGCCTACACTTAACGGGACGCTGTAGTGCCTGGGACATTGTTTGAGATGGAATAGGCTTGCCCAGCACCTAAACCATCCTCGCAGCTTAATCAATCTGGCCCACAGGAAAGACGACGTTCATACGTGTGGAGCTGACGAAGCTGCGGGTTTCCTCAGGATGTTTTCCTTCACCGTTAAGAGCTCGTGTTATAGCGCATATAAATACGAAACGAAAAATCTATTTATGCATGGCCGGGATTCAAAGTCGAGGCACACCCCATTCGACCGACATGGCTTCTTAGCTAGAGACAGTAAGAAAAATGTCATTGGACACATTCTTAGTTATATTTTTCTTTATAAAGCTATGTCAGAGACAAATTGCTTATTGGCCTACTTGGTAGATTGTAATATTATTAGGGTTTAATAATAATAGACACTAATTTAAATAAAATAAAAAATATATATCGTGATCCTAATGATATTTCCAAGGATCTAGGGCCTACCTCGTGTTTGTTGCTTTGCTTCTTCATGGTAATGGGTCGCGAAGGAACAGGACTAGAATCTACCATTGAAGACTGTTGTAAGTGATTCCAGTGGTTCTAGTGATTGAATGCTTTCAACCTTGGAGCCTTAAAATCCGTCTCAATATATGTCAACTTTTGACTTTATATAAGGCTCAAGTTCGATCTTGTATGGAGTATTGCAGCCACCTTTGGGATGGTTCTGCTAAGTACCAACTTGCTGCACTTGACTCGGTGGAGCGCAGAGCCAAGAAGCTCGTGGGTGAAGACTATCTTGCCGAAGCAAAATTCGATAGTCTGAGCCATCGTCGTGAGGTATCGTGTTTGTCGGTGTTCTACAGATTATACTACGGTGAGTGTGCCCAGGAGCTGCACGACCTTATTCCGCCTTCACCGTTCTTTTACAGGGACTTCAGACGCACAGCTGATTATCATCCTCATCTGGTTGATATTCCACTTATTAGAACTAAGCGCTTCGAAAGTTCTTTTATTATGCGCACTGCAAAAATTTGGAATCAGCTTCCAGCGTCTGTATTTCCGCTGAGCTACGACCCTATTGTTTTTAAGAAGAGAGTTAATAGGCACCTTCTGGGTAGGCTCGCTCCATCGTAGACCTCACTCTTGCCTGTGTAAGTCTGAGGTCAAGAGCCGACCCATTCAACATAATAAAAAAAAAAAAAAAAAAAAAACAAATACAAGAAATGTATTTTTGGATTATTTGTTCTAATGTTTGAGCTGTCACAGTTTCTAGAAGGCGTGTCTATTCCCTCACATACCTAAGGGTTCAGCAAAGTAAGACGCGGTACCTCATTTCAAGTTTACTACAGCAATCAAAACCGTTATAAAGTGGGTTAGGGGTTAACAAATTAAATTATAGTTCCGTTTGTAATATCCTTTTGGATTGGTTTATAGTTTTGCGGTTTCTGAATTTAATCTAGACCCTTTGGTAATTGTTTGGGTAATGAAGTTTAAATTAAACTTGAGAGGAAATTATCTCGGTGATTATCCTAGTAATATTGTATATCTTAATTTGTGTTTGTTTGTTTCAATCACGCCTTGAAAAATCTTGTCCTAGAGAAATTAAACCTAGGGTCTGTATTTGTTGGACAGCTTCTTTACGGTATTGGTCACCAAAGATCAAAAGTCTTCTTCTTCTTTTTGTCGTGTCACCAGTTCTTTCGAACCAGTATGGTGAAAGAATTTTAAGTGCGCCTCAAAGAGGCTCACATGTTTTCGACTTTTGTAGGTTCTATGATATGCCGGTTTCCTCACGATGTTTTCCTTCACCGTTTGAGAGTACTGGCATAGTGCACATAAATGGCTTCTGACGTCTTAGCATTTCTTCTATTGAATTGACAGTCCGGCGCGGATGACAATTCTTAATCTGGGGGCACGGAAGTGCCCCCGCCAAGACTAGAAAGAAGAGCGAGGCACTACCACCCTTTTCTCGGAGCGTTTCGTCGTATTTTTGAGCTGCCATAGTTTCGGTTCAAATGCTGCTACAAAGCTGAAACTTTCAGGATAAGGTGTTCTCTGTAGGATCTCTAAATATACCAAGTATCATTAATCTAGAGGGCTAAGACCTGCAGCACAAACCGGAGCTCAGCTAGGGGCTTGGCTCTACTAGTAGAGATCTCATAACTTTTTTACAGAGAAATGTAGTATGTAGAGTCTTGGCAACCAATTTACATGTAATGTTTTTGGTGGGATGTTGGTTTTACTAAATATTGTTTGTTTTTACAGAACATATCGTTCATTTTTTGAGGGGTTCTACCATGTGTACAGTGCATAAAATGTAATCCATCCCAGCGATCCTTCCAGCCGTCGACTGCGTTTGCATTAATTTAGATCTCTCACTCAGATAAATATAAGGTCGATTAACTTGTCTGTCTTTGCATCTGCACATCACTATCGAACGGCGAGGTTTTGTTTATAAGCGAAGCGACATCTCTTCGTCATTTGATTTTGAATGTAACTTCGGACAATGAGCATGAGTTTCACTAAGTGAAACATGTAGATGGCGTTACCGGTGCTATAACCGATAAAATATGAGCTTATCGAAAATTTCGATTGTGACGACATGGATTCTGTGGCCGAATGGTAAGGCACTCCGGCTTTAGGAGGATCGTCTGATCTTTGCGGGTTCGAATCCCGTCGGAATCGAAAATTTTGATAAGACTTTTCATTTCTCAATGAAATACCTAAGTGTGGTTTAACACTTTAAAAAAATATAAATTAAGCGAAGCGCAACTGAAGATCAAGAAAATATTTTGTTCCGTCGCAAGCCTTGTCGAGTAAAGTCACCTTATTTATTTAAGACTATTCTAAATGATCTCAGGTCCTACTGAATACATGCTTTTTGACTTTGAATATACTTTTGCTTGCATCATCTGTGATCAGTCGAGCATTTGTCTTTACACTTCATTGAGGTGGTATCTTGTAGGTCATCAAAATCTAGCTCTTTTCCCACTTTATGTTAAGTTAGTACAACATTATTCTTCTATATCTCTCTCTCTAGCAGTCATTCACATCTTTCTTGCTCATGTCATCTCTCCATATCCAAGCATCTTTTCTTATTGAAGTCATATCAATCACTCTTCTATTACATAAAATTCTTCCCTCCATATTTCAGTTAAAATTCTATACGAACATGGTGTTCCTCATCTTTTAATTTACTGCATAGGAAGGTACCTTTCAAACTTCATCCACAAAATCGCTTTTTGAACATTATTGAAGCCACTTCCTTATCTGAGTTTGATGAATCTTGAACCTGAATGACTGAGCTTAGATTTAACGCAGTGTAGGTTTTCGGTAAGCTTGTAATCAAATACAGCTACCAAACGGCTACCATGTACACTGCATGTGAAAACAAACCATAACACGATGACTTAAAGTGAATTTTGCGCTGGTAAAATCGCACAAACTAATTAAATTGCGGTTGAATAGGGAGTTTTGAAACGTACTTTGAATGTAACTGTTTTTAAACAGTTTTGTTTTCGTAAATGTTTGTGGAAAGTTTAGGTTTTGTTTTTCAGTTGTGTATTTTTTATTCTGTTGTAAAATATTAAATATAAACTAGCAGTGAAAAATAATGTAACTATTTTTATGCTGCCCTTATTGCACTGCCAAAAATCAACTCTAGGCTTTGATGACTGACTGATATCAAACATGAAACTTGGAGGACACATTCTTTAAGATACAGATAAGCACTCAGAAAGGGATTTCGGAAATGTGTGTTAAGGGATTGAAAAGGGGAAAACATTGGAACCACACACTCATACTCATTTATTCGCCGTAGGTGCTCAAGTCACACTTGGTTTTGTCACTAAGGTACATGGTAGATATTAAACTAAGCACTAGATTCTAATCACAATGGTCAACTTAAATGTAAGAGTCGCAGCCATAAAACAGACATGACGAAGACATGAGCGAAGCCTCCGACGTTTCACTAGAAATGAAAGAAAGGATTGAACCTTAATCAAAACACCAGTTTATGGCAGCACACCTATTAATACGCGCCACTGAAAACCAGCGCTCCAACACTCACGAGCTATTGGAGCAAATGCTGAGGGGTAGCCGTATTTTCACCCACATAAAATTGTGTAGATTTAAGTACCTATTGTGTAACTGTTGTATATGATGTGGAGAAAATAAAACTTTATTCTATTCTATTCTAATCAAGCCGGCTGATGAAGCTACCGATATGCGTTTATCAGCTGTTGGCTAACGACCATTACGCGGTCAATATTTAAACACCTTTACACTTCACTTGCTATAATGAAAATAGAATACATTCGTAGTTGCATTCAAGTTGAGTACCTATACAATATTTTTATAGAAATCACACTAGATAAATAAATAAATAATGCTGGACTTTTTCACACAGCATCATCTAGCCCCAAAGTAAGCAGAGCTTGTGTTATGGGTACTAGATGACTGATATACTACTTATATACATTTTGTTTATAAATACACACATATTATAGATAGAAACACCCAGTCCCGAGACAAATATCTGTAGGTCAAACAAACATTTTGTCCCGCGGCGTGCATCGAACCCGCAACCTTCTGAGTCGCAGGCGGACCTTCGCCCACTGCGCCACAGAGGTTGTCAAATAACATACAGAATTCAATACAAGTTGATTCAGTTAAGCCATGAATCATTGAAAATGATCGATTTCGATTATTTTATTGTTAAGAACACTTCAGGCTGTCTCATAAAGAGTTAAAGTATTAAGAATATTTTGATTACATTCGATACAAAATCTATAACCAAAATTGTCAGTCCGCCATGACGGAGGCCTTAAAGCGGCCTAAAATTCCGTTATCAAAGTTGGCCACTGACTCATACGAACTTACTTTAAGTATAGACCAAAGAGTGTGTCCATTCAGATTCATTACTTGTTATAGAGAACTGACCCATATTACTCGATAAAGTTTCCGGTAACATGTTGACAATCGGTGAGTCACTAATCAGAGTGCATGTTGACATGGTTCCGATTACCTATGCTTATCATTTTTGAACACGTGCTGAGCGGTGAGGGAAATCATCGTGAAACTTAAGTATCCAGACAGCCAGACTTCATCATTCAGTGAGTCAGCACCAGTGAACAGTAGCATTTTTTCGGTCAGCACTTTCATGTTTAATTTTTCTAGCAAATAAACGATTTCATTTCCATTTTGCTGTAACGTTTGTGATCTTGACAATGACATTTGCAGTCACAGTTCATCTACCTTTTTTTAGACCTGCCTTACTCTGCTGAATCCATTCAAAATCATGCAATGAGACTTTAAAAAGAAAGAAATATAAGTTGTTGTTTTTAGTTCACTACAAAAATAACCAAACAATTCTTTCAAAGCGTGGATTTGAATCATAATCCATTTTTCGTGCCCCATCACATTTGTTTCAATTCAGTTTTTTTTTCAATATCCCTAAAAACCCGTGCCGCGGTCAAAGCCGGTGGTAATCCGCCACGTTTTAAGGACCATCTAAATATGGATATGGCATCACCCTGTTAGTACACAGACGCATTCGTATTTTTTTTAAATTAAATAGGTCAGCATCCTGTTCCCTCTCCTCCCTCTGCCTGATGTTAAGCAGTAGTGAGGTCTAAGATGGAGCATGAAAATGCGAACGCGAACCCTCGTCTCACTCTAGCATATTTTGAAATAGGTGCGTCCTTGTCGGATGCGATCTGTCGCATGCGAATGCGTCGGTGTACTAACGGCATCATAGGACAAAACAGTTAAGGATTTTGATGATTAAAGATGCAGTGGTGCAAGAGTGCAAGAGTCGTGTAGGTACATACTAGTTCCTTTGTTTTTTAGTTCCTTATTTTCCTTATTTTCTCCTTTGGATCCTTTGAATCGCACGTGCATATTATTTGTCTCAACCGAGTATTTTTTCACCAGATCACCAAGATCGTCAAATGGGTTTGTTGGAGTTTAGTTAGGTTAGGCACCTTCAGAAAAACTCTCTTAAGATCAAAATTAGAATGTATTCAGCATCAATCGAAGTCAATTTAAACATGTCACCTCTAAGTCTTCGAAAATCCTTGATTCACACGTAGGGCGTTTTAGGCGTGTGCCCGTGGGGCACCTTTGGTAAGTGCGAAAATATTACATGTTTTAACCAACATCAAGGAATGAGGTTCTATGTTAGACTGTATGTATTTTTTCTCTGTTTTGATGTATCATCGATTATTTACCAACTAGAAAGTTCGAGAAAACTTTCAAAGAGAGTAGGAGACGGTATTAATATAAAGAGTTCAAAGTCTTTTTATGATCTCCCGATTTGATTCTGAAATATATTGTGTACCACGTGAGTAAACCCGCTAACACATTATCAGCTAACACTTCTTTTTATCCAGTGCTGACGAACCAGTGTGGTGAAAGGATTTTATGTGCGCCTCCAAGAGGCTCCTTTCGTGAGCTAACACTACTTAAAATACACAGATAGGCTTGGTGGCCATTCTCATCAACATCGGCAACTTGAAACCTAATAACCTTGGAAGCACCCCCTAAAAGGGGTGCAATGAATATTCATCAGGTCTTGGTTTTGTATATTCCAGTAAATTCTGAGCGCACTTAATGTGAGCTGACACTAAGATTACAAAGAGATACAGTGCGCACATCCGATCTTTAGTTTTCTGAAGTTAGGTGCACTAAACGGTGCCGGTTTGCGCATGTAGTACATTGCGTGTGTGGAGTAGGCGAGATAGCACGATGCAACAAACTGAGCGAGTGAGCGAGGCAGCTATACAACGCTGTCTTACGTTTTTATACTAAAAAGAAAACCGACTTCAATGTTTGAATCGAAACGCGGTGTGACTCAGGGCGTCAAGCTGTCGATTCGATTTCTATTTGTGACATGGCTAGGAGGGAAGGTGTTTAGAGTTTTACGGGGAAACTATCAATCCCTCAGGAATAAAATTTATATGGGACCACCTCTGGAGTATACCCTTTCAAACATGAAAAGAATTTTGCAAATCGGTCAACAAATGGCGGAACAATCGCGTAACAAGATACAAAAAAAAAAAAAAAACATACAGACGAATTGAGAACCTCCTCCTTTTTTGAAGTCGGTTGAAAATTACATAAATAAATGAATTAATCAGGTACACAAACTTAAATCAGTATAAAATTGAAAATAATTTACACATAATGGACAACATGTTATTGAAATAATATGAATTGTAATTCAGATAGAGCCCATCATAATGCGCATCCACCTGTTTTGAATTGGACAGTCTGACCGGGCTACAATCATCTTCTGAAATGAAATGAAATGAAATTTATTGCTAAAAACGTGGTCAGATCAGATGTTGTCATAATATTTCTTAAAATAATAATGTTCAGCACATTTCGCTTAAGGTCAGCATGCAATAATACGGTATTGGTCGCGAAGGAACAGGAGTAGAATCACCTAGTTTTAAGACGTTTCAAAGTGATCCCAGCGGTCCTACTGAATAAATGCTTTTTGACTTTGACATTGACTTTGAATAATATTTAATTTAACAATATTAACAGTCATACGCAAATTATGTAGTATCAGTAATTAATGAATATCACATACAAATCGTCAGCGAATAGAGTAAAAGAAAAAAAGAATTCATTCATAGTAACAGCCCTTCAGAATGCTGTTGCCACTGCCTCGCGCACTCGGCTATTTAAGCCATGACGGAGGCCTAAAAACTCCATCATTAGAGTTGGCCACTGACTCATGCGAACGTACTTACATCATTCGCTTTGACAGTGTCAGGAGACAACTCATGCCTTCACTGGATTGAACACTGGTAGTGTCTGGGTAATATTAAGAAAATGTTGTAAGAAATTAGTGTTTATCTGTTGAGCTAGGTCACAGCTTTTGCGTTCAATATTATTATCTAAGGCGGGCCCTAGACCATCAATTATATTGCGCAATGTAGTGTATTGTGCAATATTATTGGCCGTTTAGGGTTAATATTAAAGATTGCGCTATGATTGAACGAAAGTGCGAGTTTATTTTTTAATGCACCATTTTATTGCGTCGTGTAAGGTAATTATTGCGCAATATTATTCAGTTTTTATATGAATAAGAATAGAATAGAATAGAATAGAAAAACACTTTATTGTACACAAAAACACATTACAGGAAATACACGAAAATAAGTAAGTAGGTACAATGGGCGGCCTTATCGCTAAAAGCGATCTCTTCCAGACAACCTTTGGATGGATTGGAAATAAGAATTGAAACGTCTGGCTAAAACCACTGCGCAATTCCTATTATTGTGCAATATAATTGATCGTTTGGATTCAAAGCACATTTCAATCTTTTTGTAGGTCTAGGGCCCGCCTAACAGTAACAGACAGACAGTCATGTACCTAACCTTGTTAGGTTACACGTCTGTTAACCTTGATACCCTTGAAGCTTACAATAATGGGTTAGGATGATTATAAAATGATGGTAGAATATTGTTATAATTTTGATGTTTTTATGTTTCTGACATTTCTGATTAATCTTCTGACAGATCACTGAAATGTCAGTGTATATAAAAAAAACTTCGATCGATTTATCTTTTCAAGATTCGTTAGCACACAGTAGCAGTGAACGTGTTAAAGATAAGTTAAAAAACAAATCACGTGCCCACATTTAAATAAATCGTCTTCTTGACGTGGCAATTGTTTTTTCAAACAAGTGTGCTGATAGGATTATAAGTGCGTCTCAAAGAGGCTCCTTTTGTGCACTCGACATATTTTTACAAACTTCGAACACCAGTAAATTAACACTACATAGGTAGTACATGACTGCATGTATTTTATCTTGAACTTGAGACAAAAATACATAACAAGGTATATAGATCTTTCATTTTAAACTACACAAACTGACAGGGCCTCATTTTTGGGTTGTAAATAGACGTTTGACCGTATCAATTTAATTCCTAAGCCCATTTAAGTTTTCACTTCGAAATGTATTATTTATTGATTTTTTTGAATTGTTGCATAATGATTTTCCAAGTTATGATGGACTAAGTTATACAAGAAGCAACAATCAATTGAAAGGATAGCCTTTATCGATTTTCTTGAGATTTTCATAACAAAACAAAAAAAAATCATTACATAAATATTTTTTCATTTATTTTTGAACCCAATTCCTGAATAAAGTTAGTATAAAATGAAAGACCCTATATAAAAATCGACTGGTGTCAGTTCGTCTGTTAGCACTACATAGGTAGTACATGGCTGCATGTATTCTATCTTAAACTCGAGACAAAAATACATAAGGTATATAAAAATCAACTGGTGCCAGTTCGTCTGTTAATCCTCTCGGAATTATTATATCCAAAAGTCACGTTCTTATTACAATTACATTAACAACAAAAGAAAACGTAATTGTTCTTTGTCACGTAAGATATTTCATAATTATAAAAATAATAAACATTAAAATGTGCAAAGTTCAGTAGGTATTATGCACATATAATTAATTGTTCAGTTATTGTGGGCAAAGTGATCCTAAAGCCTGTTTAAAACGACCGCCGTCTGATAACGGATGTAATAGGTATAGTTTCAGTATAATGGTTGCCCAGGTTGGCCTGTGAATTCCAAATCACGAAGCAACAAATAGTTGATAAAAGTCTCCATTATGGTAAACTTCATGTCTTATAATTAAATTCTTTAGAAGCAGTTAGAATGTAAATGTAAATGTATGTAATTCTATAAGGTACGGTCAGCGACAGAATTTTATGAACATTTGATGTATTTGAATCTTCAATATTTTCGAAGTTCGTAGGGTTTTAGATAAAACTTCAGCTTACATTGGATGAAGCTTTAAAATCTCCGATTGTTCGTGAACTTCTATCGTTGACTGTACCATTTCGGGCAATAACCCAGTAGTCATAGAGTACATAGCTTATACCATTTCATTTTATGTTACTTTATTAAGGTAAGTAACACAGTAGCGTGACAGAAAATATTAATCTTAACTAAATAATATGTACTTAAAAATAAGACCAAAATAGTTTTAAACAAGAAGTTAAAAATAAGTGGATTTCGATATAATAAAAAGAGAAAAAACCAATATTATAGTCTTTTCCTAATCTATACCTACTGTAATTGATATTATTATATACAGTTAACCTTATTTGGGTAGGTATGTGAGACTACGTGTATGCGTGCATGTTTGCGTGTGTTTGTGAGTGTTGTGTAAACCATGATAATAAAATGATGGTGAACATAAAACAACGGTTGCCGATTCCTGAAGAAACCTGCAACGGCAAGATTACTACGCAAAAACTGAATGTAAACAAATAAGACAATGGTGTTATCGTTCGATTAGTTACACAATTAGAAGGAAAAGTTTAAGTACTAGTGAAACTCGATTTGAGATGAATTGACTTTAAAACTGACTGAATTTCGAGGTTACTATTGCTTTAATTTTCGTAATAAATAAATAAATAATGCTGGACTTTCCACACAGCATCATCTAGCCCCAAAGTAAGCAGAGCTTGTGTTATGGGTACTAGATGACTGATAAACTAAATACATTTTGTTTGTAGATACATACATATTATACATAGAAACATCCAGATTCGAAACAAATATCTGTAGGTCATACAAACATTTGTCCCGCGGCGGGGACAAACCCGCAACCTTCTGCATCGCAGGTGGACCTGCGCCTACTGCTTCACAGAGGTCGCCAAGTAAGTTCGTATGAGTCAGTGGCCAACTCTGGTGATGGAGTTTTCCTCCGTCATGGCTTAACGATTTAAATGGGACCGACAATTTAACGTGCCGAAACACGGAACCGCTCAGATGTTAATGCCACTGGCAGTCACCCATCCACTTACTGACCGTTTCGAACGTTGCTTAACTTCGACGATCTATCAAGAACGGCTAAGGAAGCACGACCACGAGCGGTTTACTTCACTACATAGTATAAAACAAAGTCGCCTTTTCTGTCCCTATATCCCTATGTGCGCTTAAATCTTTAAAACTACGCAACGGATTTTGATGCGGTTTTTTCCAATAGATAGAGTGATTCAAGAGGAAGGTTTATATGTATAATACATGCATCATATACTAAGGCAACATTGCTAATTTTAGAGGTTTCTAACGTGATGTCGTAAATTAACCAATTTTTTGGGCTTATTTATGCCCGTGCAAAGTCGGAGCGGGCCGCTATGTTTTTATATACAACGTTCATAGTTTTTCTGTAGTGTATTTAATTTAGTATCAGCATTGCACCCGTGCGAAGCCGGGGCGGGTCGCTAGTTTCGTTATAATCCAAAAGTAAGAAATATCGGCTAAGATGCAAGAGGTATTAAATCTTTTCTCGTGGTATTTGTATAAACACAGAAAAAGATATATTTTTTTGTTGCAAATGCGTATATTTTGTACTTTTTTAACTTCACATTCGACTACTAGATGGCGCCGCACGGTCACAGAGCATTATTACTTCTACCACAGACAATATACTTCTGGAGCTATAATTTTCTACAGATTATTATTATATATTATATTCGTATCTTGTTTGTATTGAACAGTATTAATAGTGTGATGCTCACGGCTATAAGTAGTCCTTTTAACATAGGAATGGTTCCGTGACGAGGTGGTAATTTATGAAAAAAAACACCTTTTTGATCGAGAACCAAATAGTAGGGGCTATTCAATAAACATTATTTCTACGCAGAAATTTAAGTTTAATATTACAGATATAATGATATGTGTATGATATCAATAACATTATCCCTCTGTTGATATTATTTTACGAATGTTCATGTTTACATTGAAATGTTTAAATAATTATATCTAGGCGCGTTGGAGTAAACCTTGATTAGTATAGTAAATAAATAAATTAATAATGCTCGACTTTTCACACAGCATCATCTAGCCCCAAAGTAAGCAGAGCTTGTGTTATAGGTACTAGAATAACTGATAAACTACTTATATACTTTTTGTTTGTAAATACATACATATTATACATAGAAACACCCAGACCCGAGACAAATATTTGTAGGTCATACAAACATTTGTTTCGCGGCGGGGATCGAACCCGCAATCTTCTGCGTCGCAGGCGGACCTTCGCCCACTGCGCCACAGAGGTCGTCAAGTAGTTGGTAGTAGCCAAGATACTTATCAGAAAATAAATCCAGGTCGTCCAAAAACGATTGTCGATGATATTCACCAATTCAAACAAGAAAGACATCATTATTATCTTCATAAACCAACTATTGCCGTCTTATTACAAGAAAATTAACAGAGTTTAGACTAAGACTAACTAAAAAACTGTGCCTAGAAAAACGATCTTTAAAAACTCGTACATAGAACGCTTTTTTGTGGTCACAGTTTTGTTTTGACATGTGTCAACATGGGGTTCAACTAAGGTTTAAAGTTTATGTAATAAGCAGCTTGGTGTCCAGTCTTTATTCTCACAACCTTGGAAAAGTACATCCAACACGGATTGAACCTATTCAAATGTCAAGCCGTACCTTCAATACACCCACCATTATGTGTTAATTTACTTCATTTACATAAAAACTCAGTTACGTTGTCGTGTGTATTTCTAATAATTTATATAAAAAACTGTTATATTTATTACCTCTATCGCAAATGCACAAATTCTGACTGCACATAACGCGGCTTGTGTGGACCGCACTAAGCTTTATTCCAGCCACAAGACCAATATAAACATACCTGCCTCACCCCTCTGCTTCCAATAATATCCACAGCTCCAGGAGAAAATCCCTGCTGTTTCGGGGGTCAAGATACCCTGGTTGTTCATGAGCTTTGACGATTTACAACCGGCTCTGATTTACTTTTAATGGGACTAAAGTAAATTTACACGTTCATAAATCAATGGAGGCGAGAATAAGCGGAGTGTTAGTTGATGGCTTATGTTTGATGGCTTAAGACTTTCGTTCCTTGTTTGTGATTTTTAGATTTGATGGTGTAAGGTGTAAGCAACTTGAGCGTGAAATCTTCTTTAAGAAGGTTTAACTCATAGTAGCGAGGTTCTTGTGATCAGAAAGTATCTTAAACAGGTTCACGACTGTATCCCCAAGGTGCGGTAGACATAGATATTCTCTCAGATCTTGTTACTGACTTCCCCCTTAGAAAGTATCTTATGGGTATTTAATCGATCAATAAGAAAGTATATTGTGAACCTTGTTAGATTTACATACCTACATAAAATCACGCATTTTTCCTTAGTGGTCAGCCACACACAGTTTCAGGATTGACGATTCTGACATTCTCACAATGTAAGATGTCGTCTTCTGCATTATTCCGGCGAGTTTGCAATTCGAGATGTTCTTTATCCAAGCTCACTGGTCTAGGATACCTTTAACCTGGCCATTTTCTAAAATGATTTACTTACATCAGTAGTTTATGCTTACTAAAAAAGCTAGATCGTTGCAGTAGTAAAATGGGCAGTGTTAAATAGGCAGACTCTGAACCTCAAACACCTGGAACGTTGACTCGTAGAATAAACGGAGTGGGAGTAACTTGCGCGGATACCTCAATCATTGACGAGCAAGCCAAGTTTGCGCGAGACTGCCACTGCAAACAAAATACAGTAACACAACTATTGATGTAACCATGCAATGAAAATGTACCAATGCTTTTCCAAAAGTAAGAGAGTTTGCGCCAAAAATAATACGATATACCTAAATCTGGAATGATTTGATCTGAGATAATTTCGGCGCTTTGCAGCAAACAAAATAAGGACCAATTCTGGTGTCGTAGTTATAGGCCGCTTCAAAGGCTTCTTTCAACATAGATTATATCCGGTACCGACAATAATTAACGTGCTTCCAAATCACGGAATTATTAATTTACTTACTCAATTATAAATGCAACTAGCGGCCGCGTCTCGTGGAAGCAGTCGTGGTCCTGTTTATGTTTTCTAGCGGTCGGTCACCCATACACGTGACCACGCAGAACGTCACTTAATTTCAACCAACAGTCAAAAATGACTTTCAAACTACACCTCGGAGCGCTTCTTTACAAAGTAGTGTTGCAATACTGCATCCTGTACTATGGTAAGAATCAAGTTTGCGTGAACGATACCATCGATATCAAAGCGAATGCTCGCCGACGCGTGATAAACAAACAAACAAACAGAACGGGATGCGGGATGTTTCTAGCGTTCCGTAAATTATCAACTTTTTGCAATGAAGAGATGAAAGTCAACTGTAGATAAATTTTACTTTTTAACCGACTTCATTTGTAAAAGCGATTGTGAAGTGCGTAAATATTTAAGAATAAAAAAAAATGCTTGTTTGAAGTTTGTGTTTCAAACAAACTGTATTACCTATATTTTTTTAAGTCAAGTAATAATAATATGCAGGGGATAATAATTTAAAAAAATTGTCGTCTAAAAAAAATAGATTTCACGGTGGTCCACTCTGTGTACTGTACACACGTACCCTATTTTATAAAAAGTAAGAGTAGACTATGTCATACTTAAGTCATACATAACAGTACAAAATCAAGACTTTATCGCGACTCTACCATGCTATGAAACCGACAATCTTTAGTTAAAGTCTTATATCCTCATTCTTCAGTGAAGAGGCAAACAGTTTGGACCTGTCTCTGACAGCCTCTTCAATTAGCAGGTGAGCCAATAGAGCTCCGTTCTAAAGAACTTAATGACTGACTCCAAAGTTTTCCGTCAAGGGTGAACTAGCACCCCTAGCACGGTGTTATTTGACATAAGTTTAAGTTTTCAGTATAAGTTCAAAAAAGAGATCACACAAGGGAAATACTGCGTGCAAAAGGCACAGGATCGAGTGAAATGGTGTATGACCGGGAAAGCTTATGTCCAGCAGTGAAAAACTGCTGCTCATGATGATGCTGAAGATTTTCTTGTCGATCAGTAGAGTTGTTTTTTGTCCATTATCAATATCTCTCAAGACTTTTTGATACTTCAAAAACACCTAGACCCGAGGAAAAGATTTGCAGATCATATACACATTTGACCCGTGGCGAAAATTGAATCCGCAACCTTCTGCATTACAGGTGTACATAGAATATTGTTTGAGAAGGCATATTACCATTTACCATAGGAAAAACGTGCCTATACGTTTTTTTTTTTAATAACGTCTGAAAATCTATTATGGAACGCCGTGGGGTCAGCGGAAGGGTTATGTCGGACTCACCGACTAAAAACTGATGCGTGGTCATGGTCACCTCCATGCATGTCAAGGGGCTCCGGGATTTCCTATACCTACCCTGAACAGTTTAGGTGGGTTGCCTCCTAAGGTAAGTTCGTATGAGTTAGTGGCCGACTCTGATGACGGAGTTTTATCCCGTCATGGCTGCCTTCTGACTCGAATCTATCACTTAGTAAAGGTGCAAAACCCTAAGGCCCTTACTAATAAACGTGGTGTAATGTTATGACATGTGTAACTTAGGAATAATCATACAATTTTTGAGTTTATACATGTCATAACTTTCCACTACGCTTATTAGTAAGGCCCTAAGTTTTTATTGATTTCGTCTGGCTATTCAAAAACTCTGTCTGAAACCAGTGCTTATCTTAAAATATTGGTAAAGGCACGATCGGAGGTTAGGGGGAATATGAAGAGGTAATTGCATTTAGTTTCCCTGCTTATAGCTAGTATTTACTCTGTGCGATTATGGTTCAATCATAGTTATTCAGAATTTCTGGATAAAACCAAATTTTGAAAGCAATTATTCCATATATAGCAGAATTCCAGCAACTTATATCACGGACACTCTACATATTTACACTATATACTACATATTTACAAAATACATCTGGATTAGTCAGCTATCTAAGGATCGTTAGAAACGATCTATAGATAGCTCAACTGATCCAGGGCACTGTCAGTCGGAAGCGTGCCCATTTGGGGTTGAGACCCTAGGTCCGTGGGGTTCTGGAGCCTTTCGGGTCCCGTGATTTAGATTAGGTTTGGATAGGCTCTACTCAATAATGTTTAGTTTATTGAATATCATTGGCTCTACTCATTAGTAGAGCATAATATTATCTCCGGTGTGGGTGCTATGCATAGTATGTATTTACAAACAAAAAATATGTAGTACTTATATCTGTTATCTGGTTCCCATAGTACAAGCTTTGCTTAGTTTGGGGCTAGATGATGCTGTGTGAAGTGTCAAGCATTTTTTTTTAATGATGAATGGGTCGGCTCTTGACCTCGAAACTTACACAGGCAAGAGTGAGGTCTACGATGGAGCGAGTTTACCCAGAAGGTGCCTATTAACTCTCTTCTTAAAAACAACAGGGTCGTAGCTCAGCGGAAATACAGACGCTGGAAGCTGATTTCAAATTTTTGCAGTGCGCATAATAAAAGAACTTTCGAAGCGCTTAGTTCTAATAAGTGGAATATCAACCAGGTGAGGTTGATAATCAGCTGTGCGTCTAAAGTCCCTGTAAAAGAACGGTGAAGGCGAATAAGGTCGTGTAGCTCCTGGGCACACTCACTGTAGTAAAATTTTTCAAACCTATAGAAATCTCAGGAGATTATTTATAGTAGAGCCTATCTGTCTAGTTTTCTATCTGAATTCCCCCTATTCTTGGCAATTACCTGCAAATCCCTCACACTGCGATGCTAAATGCTAAACTAGATGCTAAATTGCATTCCGCTAAGTAGCAGATGCTCATTTCCTAGGTTGAACACTTGACAGAAATTTTCAATTAACTACGAGTCTTCGTATTCCTGCCAGAGAGTATCCCGATACTTGGATAGAAGCGAATTATTTTATTTTATACGAATTAGGTACTTACAGTAAAATTGTAAGTAAGTATAACACGCGCAATCGTTCTTTAGCTCTTTGAAGTAGCTGCGCAGAACCCATTTTTGATGACGCCCAAAATCGTGCTATCTCGCTCTACCAAACCTGCGCAATTGTCTATTGCACCTAACTTCAGAGAGCTAAAGATCCGTTGTGCTTAGTATAAGTTGTTATACTATATCAAGAAGGCGAGTCGTCTGTACAGTTTTTCTGTCTTACGAAGGCAGATTAGTCTTTGTGTGTGTAGATTTGTTTGTTGTAGAGTTCCCAAGCTTACGCACACAGAAACAACGTGCATACGTTGTGTGTATACACACAATTCAGACCAACCCGCCTTCGTAATCTAGAACAATTATAACTAGTTGCCAACCCTGGTGATGGAGTTGTAGACCATCTGTATCATAATTTCGCGCTCTCCGAAACACTTAAAAGCGCTCAGCCGGTTCGGAAACAAATTCTTCATGAGTGTTCCATTTTAGGTTTTTTTTTCTTGACAATGTTTTTAGGGATACGATAAGGATGTGCTGCTGATCTAGCGTAGTCGTTCTGTATTAAAAAATACAAAGCTCTAAAACCATCTCTAGTTACGTCCACCATCTTAGCTCTATGCATCCTAGATTAAATTCTGTTAAGTGTTAAATTTAGTGCGATGTTTCAGTTATATTGTGTAGATGAACGTTAACTGTGGGGTTAGGTAAAGTCTGGTTTAAACCCGGCTTTTAGTGGCTATTAGCTTTACAAACCGAAATTCACAATAAACTATGTCAAAGGTAAGTAAACTGTTTTATTGAAACCAATCTTCTTGCAACTGGGCATGTTCTACATGTATGTTTGAACGTGTCCATAATAAAAGTATAGTGCGCGATATTGTTGTACTATGACTACATATATGCTTTTATACGAGTATTATAAATAGCGTAGTCTGAAACCCGCTTTAGACTTGCTTCTGACTACCTAACTTAGACATCTTAAATGAAGATGCATAACATGTATTTGCCGATATAGTCGTGTGTGTCATAAGACGAAAGATTGATGTCACGTAGCAAATGAAAACACTTCGGGACAGTCCTTTTCTTAAATGTATGCATTTATGTGTCGCACCGTGGAATAAATCCAACAGTTTTAGATTTATTTTATTGTTACTTTTAACAGATTTAGAATTTTTTGACTGCCCATCATCATCATCATCCCATTCAAAGATTCATCTTAGTCCTGTGCTAGCCTGATCCATTGCCGACTTCTATTATTTTATTTATTTTTCAAAATTGTTTTTCTCGAAATGAAACTTTTGTGCACTACGGTCCTATTTTTGCTCTTTTAGTTTATTTTACATCAAAAGATTGCCTGGAATAAGTCGCTTTCAGCGATAAGGTCGTCCATTGTACTAAGAACTTGTTATTGTTTTACCTAAATGTTTTTGATTTAACTATTTTTCTTGGTGTTCAATAAATTAGTGTTCATTCATTCATAAACTCATACTCATCTTCTCATGTGGAACATGGGAGAGTGGAAGAAAGACCAATGTTCTGTAGACTCTGTTTTACTAGTGGAAAACTATGAGGATCATGTGAAGAAGCAGTGGCTGAAACTATTCGTTCAATAGAGTTTTCGTGGTATGGAGTGGGTCAGAGGTATTCAGTAATTGTTCTGACGGAGGCATTTCATAGCGTGTATTGTTTTACACGCGCTAACCCTGCCAATATTGTGTGGACTGAGTTATAGGCGCAAGAGTATTGATTAGTTACTAGTTAGGACTAATCCATCCTTTACTCTGTAGGTACAGCATCCAAATCCAAAAGTATTTTCCGAAAAAAAAAATTATATTCAGAGAAAACAGCGTTTGAAGATTACTGTATGCGTATGTACTGCGCGTTGTTTTACGTAGATTTCGAGTTTTATTTGTTTTTTAATTTTATAAATGAAATTATAAGATAGGTATGGTCTTATTATGTTGCACTAATAGTAAATAACCGGAAAATAACATAAAATGACGTAGCTAAGTCAATTTTTTTTTGCGTTTAGAATCATGGTCTAATTGCAAACCCTCAGTTTTCGGTAGTAGTCTTTTTACACCCTGTATACTTTTTTACTCGGCTGACTGTAATTTCTAAGGTTATGTTTATTTCAATATGTGTGAATTGAATAGCTTGGATACTATTATTTTTTCAATCTTACCCAAATCACACAAGTAAAAACTTTGCAGTTGCGTCTAATCAGCTGAAAATTGTATTATTTCGTACGAGAAAACGATCTTCCATTATTTAAAAGATTTATGAAAACCGTGATGTCTTTGCCAAGCAGTGGGACACTTTGAAAATAAAAAAGAATAAATGAAAACAAGTAATTCGGATTAGAGATATATTTTGTAACAGGATTTTATCGCGTATTACCTTTATTATTTCCCGACGTTTCGGCTGTATTGCAACAACCGTGGTCGCGGGCGAATTGTTGCAATACAGCCGAAACGTCGGGAAATAATAAAGGTAATACGCGATAAAATCCTGTTACAAAATATATCTTTAAAGATGAATTGTGATCGCGAAAGTTTAAGAAAGACTAAAGTAATTCGGATCTCTGCATTACCCGCCATGTCTACCCCCCGGCACCATCCGTCAATACGGGTTCATTATCATTTCATGGCATGTGTCGGCATGAATATTTCTCTTTGATTAATTTGTGTGGCAGCGACTCTCGCATCTCCGTAGCTGTTGCTCCTAGAAACAGCTAGATCATTACATACTTTTCTTCAAACATACACGGAGTTTCCCTGAAAAGGTTAAAAAATAAAACGTTTTTGACAAAAAGAAAATAAAAAGCTAATAAAATGGAGATGGGTGATAATAATATATGGGGGAGTGAAAGAAAAAAACATAATTGTGCTGACACCACAAATGTGTAATCCACATACCTATGTGTAAATTGATGATAATAGCTAGGTACTTATTCATTTTATTTTAGTTATTAAGTTAAAATTGATTAGCTTAAAGAAAGTTATTATTCGATACCATGTAAAGGTGCATTTACACGATGCGATTTTTCCGACGATTTGCTAAGCCCCGCCCATCGAACGTGCCGACGAGTGTCGCGCTAACTATGGCAAATCGCATACGATGAGCGTTTACACGTGAAAAATTGGCGTGCGATGCTAAATCGTACGTGCTCAGACAGTGTCGTGTAATTGCCCCATTAGTGTTTTCCTAAAATGCTGACTTCACGCACTGCTGTGTTAATAGATCTTAAGCTTGTGACATCAACCACGATCTAAATGGTTCAGCTAAACAGAACAGCACTGTACCCCATAGCTTTATTAGCCTCGAACTGAGGTGGCTGCTTTGTATAATTATTTGTTAAGCCACCATTAATCCTGGCGAGCCTTATTTATCTCAACAAAGGGATTTTGATGGCTTCAATAGTCAGGGGTTGGTAATAGATTCATGCGAATGAAATACATATTATGATAATGTACAATGGCGCTGTAACTTCCTTTATCTGCGTCATGACTTTTCATAAAAAAAAAACAAATTACCTACGTAATCCTCGATATAAAATGGTGGAATCATAGCTAAAGGTGCATTTACACGATGTGATTTTAAGTACGATTTCCTAAGCCCCGCCCATTGAACGTGCCGACGAGACTGTGACAAATCGCATACGACGAGCGTTTACACGTGAAAAATTGCCGTGCGATACGATGTCGTATGGGTTGAAATCGCATAATGCAGCTTCAAGCCTCTTCAGCTCACTTAAAAACCGTTCACCAGGCTTAATTAATGGTTTGAAAACCTTGAGGCACAACCAGAAGAAGTTAAAAACTTTCGGTTAATTAAAATGGCTAGAAACATAGAATGAAAACCTTATGTTATCATAAAAAGATGTCATATCTAAGATATTTGGCACAACTTAATGATACTTGCAATTCGAACCAACAGCTTCGCAAATGGGTGACACTTGGATAACTTATCCGGGAAAACTAGGGGACAATGATGATGGATGTCGCGATGAAACTTATGCGACACTTCGGGACTTTGAGAATACGTTTTCATTGCAAATGGAATGATTGTTTTTTAGTTGAAGCGTTTGTAATGCTTAGTCGTTCTTGATTTATCAAAGTGACGACCTCTGTGGCGCAGTGGGCGAAGGCCCGACTGCGACGCAGAAGGTTGCGGGTTCGATCCCTGCCGCGGGACAAATGTTTGTATGATTCTATCAGTTATTTGGTTCCCATAGTACAAGCTTTGCTTAGTTTGGGGCTAGATGATGCTGTGTGAAAATGTCCAGCATTATTTATTTATTCTGTGCGGTTACAAGGGTGGCTGCTAGTGGCATTATCAACAAAGCTAACGTGCTTCAGAGGGCCCTGAGGACGTTTTGCTGTCAGAGCATTTTAAATTACAGTCAATGTGCATTTAAGAACATTTAGCTTCCAAAACCTTCTGATCCTAAATGAAAAAATGTACCCCTTCACAAATTAAAAACAAAATTGATTACTAGAGAAATGTATTTACTCTATACATGAATTAATAAAATAAATTAGGTTGACAAAATGTAATGTTGCTTCTGATAATAATAAAATCAAATAGTTAATGGAATGCTTGCCACACACGCACTATTTTAAAATGTTAATTGCTGAAATTGTTATTGCATTACATTATAATTATGATTGTAACTATAGGTAAATTATTGTACACCAATTGGTAACATACTCTACATCGACCTATCATAACATCTTTACATTTAATCTATGTTGAACAATAAACAAATTTCTCCTCCAAAGACGACCTCTGTGGGGCAGTGGGCGAAGGTCCGCCTGCGACGCAGAAGGTTGCGGGGTCGATCCCCGCCGCGGGAGAAATGATTGTATGACCTACAGATATTTGTCCCGGGTCTGGGTGTTTCTATGTATAATATGTATGTATTTGCAAACAAAAAGTATATAAGTAGTTTATCAGTCATTCTAGTACCCATAACACAAGCTCTGCTTACTTTGGGGCTAGATGATGCTGTGTGAAAAGTCCAGCGTTATTTATTTATTTTACTTATTTATTTAAATTGATTTTAATTTTGAGGGTATGTACGTTAAATTAGTGGCCCCGCTATTTAAAAGTCACTTTTTTTTTACCCAGAAGAACTTCAACCGATACGATATTGTATCGCACAGCAATTTTTAAGTGTGACGCTCGCTCGGCCTCTAAATGGTATCGGCTGAGCAAAACAAAACCAAAAATTGCATTCAATGTTTTTTGAGTTTGATATCGGAGGCCTCAGATGAATAGATATAAAATATTTTATTGTACACCACATGGACATTACAGAAAAAACCAACAAAGATACAGGAGAATATTTAAGCGAAGTATAACTAGTCACAATAAAGTAACTTCGTCACAAACTCCTAACCATTAGGCCCTTATTAATAAACGTGGTGTAAAGTTACGCCAGGTTTAAACTCCAAAAATTGTATGGTTACTCCTAAGTTACACTCGGCGTAACTTTACACCATGTTTACTAATAAGAGCCTTACGGCCTTACTAATACACGTGGTATAAAGTTATTCCTGAGTGTAAACTGTCAAAATGTATGGTTATTCCTATTTTATTCCGAGTAATAACTTTACACGTTTATTAGTAAGGGCCTTAGAGTTTAGAACTCATAATCCTGATTTCAATTAGCAAATACGTCGATTTCCTAAAACTAATAAGAGCGAGGGCGGCCATAGCTCTAACAACGAAATAACACAAATCCTATGCACGTACTACACATTCAACAAATCTGCCAAACTAGTACCTAACAAATACGTGTAATTCCTGGCACTAAAGCTTACTAACTTACCTGAGAATCGGGCACCGTCAAAAAACAGTGTAAAACTACGTTGAAATTATATATTACTAGCTGCGCTCCCGCGGTGTGACCCGCGGTCCCTCGGGATTTTTTCATTTTTTCGGGATAAAAAGTAGCCTATGTCCTTCCTGGGATAATAATAATAATAATAATAATAAATTCTTTATTTGTTTCTCTCACAAATAGGTACACAAGTTGTTATGTAGAGTAAGTAAATAAATGCTTAGTTTTCTAAAACCTGTATTGTGAGAGAACTGGTGCCTGTGGTAGGTTATAAAAAACCTGTGTTACAGGTCACCAGTGCCCTCCTCCACTGGACTTATGAATCTATACATCTTTACAAGTAGGTAATGTGTTTTTTGACTTTAAGAGATTACAAAAATAATGAAACTTAAACTAAGTCTTAATAATTAACCCTGTGCCTGTGATGGCCGTCGTAGGGTAGAAAAGGAACTAAGTAACTAAAATTAAAATAATGTGATTTTAAGTAGCAATAACAATGAAGGCCATTAATATTACAGCTAGAGTGCATTGTGGAGTGTGCGTATGAGTATGTGTATGTGCATGTATGTATGTGTGTGTGTGTGTGTGTGTGTATGTATGAATGTGTGTTACAGGTCGCCACTGTCCTTCTCCATTGGATTTATGAATCTATACATCTTGACAAACAGGTAGTGTGCCTTTTTTTTTTTTTTTTCTTTAAGAGATTACAAAAATACTGAAACTTAATCTAAGTCTTTAGGGCAGAAAAGGAATTAAGTAACTAAGTTAAAGTAAAGTGAATTAAATAACAATGAAAGCCACTAATCTTACAGCTAGAGTGCATTGTGGAGTGTGCGTATGTGTATGTGTGTGTGTGTATGTATGTGTGTGAGTGTGTGTTACGGCGAGCCGGAAGAGAAGACATTCATGCTGCGGGGGATAAGAGTTTTTCTGTCTGTAGGTAGGTCAGTGTTTTTAGCCACCCAGTCACTTCTACTTTACACTTGACCCTGGTAAGAGGATAGATGTTTAGTAAACTGTTTGCCAAGTTGTAAAGGTATGGGCCAAGAAAGCAAATAAAGTGGTGAGATGTGGTGGTGCGGCAGTTGCGATACAACCTTTAACTATGCCAAATTTCAGCTTAATCTGTTAGGCGGTTTGGGCGTGAAAGCGTTAAACAAACAGACAGACAGACAGACAGTTACTTTCACCTTTATAATATTAAGTTTGGATGGATATACAATAATTGTGTCGGGCTGCGTCGTGACGCGTGATGGTGTGCCGGCGAAAGCTCGACTGAAATACAGGAGATTGGAGGATTGTCACAGCGTGACAAAATGTTTGTTCAAATATTTTGATGCTTTGAGTTTTTGATACTTACTTAAAACTCAAGGAATTGTGTGTGATCTAAAAATTATTCTAATTCGTGTTAATGTAATGTAAAACTTATTCTATGGATCAAATGGGTCTGAAATAAATGAATTTTTTTTTTTTTTTTAATGCGAATGAGTGTTATTTTATTGAGATTTCGGCCAAAATTACATACGTTGCTCCATTTCTTCTTAAACACTAGGCGCCTTACTAATAAACGTGGTGTAAAGTTATTCCTCGGAATAAAATAGGACTAACCACACATTTTGACAGTTTACACTCAGGAATACCTTTATACCACGTTTATTAGATTTTATAACGATTTTGTTTGTATGACCTACAGATATTTGACCCAGATCTGGGTGTTTCTATGTATAATACGTATGTATTTACAAACAAAAAGTATATAAGTAGTTCATCAGTCATTCTACTACCCACAACACAAGCTCTGCTTACTTTGGGGCTAGATGATGCTGTGTGAAAAGTCCAGCGATATTTATTATTTTTATTTTTTTATTATTAGTAAGGCCGTTAATTAATAAAATAATAAAATTCAACTTAGAAGTTAGCCTAAATTTAGATCTAAGATGGATCACCTAAAAAAGCTGGGCCCCAAACCGTGTTTGTTGCCCTGGTTCTTCACGGTATTGGTCGCGAAGGAACAGGAGTAGAATCACCTAGATTTAAGATGTTTCAAAGTGATCCCAGCGGTCCTACTGAATAAATGCTTTTTGACTTTGACTTTGACTAATATTTTACGGCTGTACATTCTTGCGAAATCAAAGCTTAATTCACAATGAATGCACTCTGAATCAGCTAAGTCTGGTTTAAACCGGTTAAGGAGATACAAACTAATGGCTCGTGCGAGTACGTTAAATTAAAAGGAAAAGAAGGAAGCTCCTTGTAAATTGTAGTCGAGTAAATAGCATTAGCACTTTGATGACTATCTTAGTACCTAGGATTAAGATTAATTCTAGAAATACTTAGGCCCTTACTAATAAACAGAGCCGTGTTGCTCAAATGGGGTTGTGCCTTGACTTACAATCTGAAGGTCGTGGGTTCGAATCCCGGCCGTGCATCAATGGATTTTTCGTTTCGTAAAATTTATATGCGCTATAACACGAGCTCTTAACGGTGAAGGAAAACATCGTGAGGAAACCCGCAGCTTAGTCAGCTCCACACGTATTGACGTCGTCTTTCCTGTGGGCAGCTGATTAAGCTGAGAGGATGGTTTAGGTGCTGGGCAAGCCTAATGTCCCAGGCACTACAGCGTCCCGTTAAGAGTAGGCGTGGATTGTCTCCTGACGTATAAATCATCTAATATAGATGCAAAGGGCTAAGTTTTTTTTAAGAGTAAAAAATGTACAAGTATATTTACTACTAGTACATTTCTCCAGTGGACAGTGTTACGAAAACAAGCACAGCCGTACAGTTTTGTCCTAGACATAACATTACATCCAACTACGAAATATAGATATTCTAACAGTTTTCACATGAGTCACATAAAGTCAAGGAAAATATGGAAAAGAAACCATTTAATGTTCCACGAGTAATAGACAGCGAATGGCTTGCAACCAGACATATTGTATATAATGCTAAATTTTTACTTTTAAACAACCCTTTGAAATAAAATAATTGTGATCTAAATAAAATCTGTTTACAGTTATAGAGCCTCCTATTTTGAAGTCAGAAAAAATATTATGCTTTTGATTATAATATGTTTTGGAAACTGTTTGAATATGGATCTTTATTATTTATTTTTATCTTTTTTTAAGATATTGCATAGCTTCTATCGCGGGTCTTCAGCTTGGAGACCGAATCCAGAAATTCCGTAACGAAAATAACCTAACACCCCCCACTCCGACCGGCACAGTGGTGATACATTTTAGTTTTGGCAATACCTTTACCGCGGCAGTCTCCGAGTGCCACACGTTTTTTTTTATAAGAAGTGTTTATATCGTAGTTTAAAAGAATAAAGTAAAACATACATAATATAAATAGACATAGATACATTGAAATGGTGTCCAACTCAGCAAATTATTGTAATAGCCAATTGTTACTACCTCTGGTCTGTGGTTACTACGTAACAACTACAAACAGTTTTTCCTCCAATTTTACCACCTCCATCTTAACTAGTATTCGTGTAGACAGTAGTGTTTGCCGGGCGTCTCCACAGCTCCAATTAATTACCGTCTACCCCCCCCCCCATTTAACTAGTAAACGAGTGAAGTCCTGCAGCGTATTACTTCCGATGTTCTGGCTTTATTGGCACGCGCCAATTAGCAGGGAATTGTCTAAATATAGTACTTGATTGCCCAGCAGTGGGACAACATAGGCTTGAAAATGTACCTAGCCTGATAAACGAAGAGGCCACAGCTGGTGGCTTATGGTTCAGAATAGAGGGAGATAGGAATCGTTGGTCGCAATTGAAGGAGGTCTTTTTCCAAAGGGGCACGCAGACGCAGTAGTATTAATTAAGTTTAAATAAAATATAACTCATTAGAAATATTAGAACTGTTAAGTTAAAATCTGAATAAAAGGCTTATTTATTATCCAAATATCTAAACAAACTTTTAGCTTTATTATATGAGTGGGATTTATGTATTAATGATGAAATGTAATAGTTAGACAGTTGAAAATTTCAGAGAGAAAAATACAAAAAAAACAGAATTAAATAAATATTTAAGGGGACTCCTATACAGCAAACGTGTTTTTTTTTTGCCGTTTTTATAGATAATACGGAACCCTTCGTGCGCGAGTCCAACTTGCACTTGGCCGGTTTTCTTTTTAATTTGTGGTTTTTGTGTAAAATGATGATGTGTGATTCAAAGGCCCAACGATGTCATAAAATTATGTAAAACATTTTAATTACCAAAACAGTCATTTCAAAGCAATTTAGTCTCTGACATATAAAAAATAAAGGATTCCCGATATCCAATATTGATTTATGAGTCTTCAGCCCATTTAAATGATCTACACTTTGTTTTATTTCTACGTTTAAAAATCACGCAATAATAGCTTCTATCTCTTTGATATAAGAGCCATGGATTGACCGTAGAAAAAATACCTTCAACAAAAAATACGTTTTGTATAGTAGCAGGTAGTTCTAAGAATTTAGATGTGATTTCTGAGAAGTTTTTTTGGCTACAGGCCATCCCTTAAAGGGAGGTATAAATTGGTTTGTGGCTTTTAAAAGCCTTCGGGGTAAAATAAGGTACCTATTATAAAAAGTTTTCGTATTTGCTAGATAAAAGAATACCCACATTTATGGGTATGGCCTCCACGTAGTCGATTTATTTATTATATGTTTTATGTATGAATTGAGTTCAAAAAATATATTAAAAAATATTTATATAATGTATTTTTTGTCTTTTTATGAAAATCCCGAGAAAATCGATAAAGACTATCCTTTCAATTGATTGTTGCTTCTTGTATAACTTAGCCCATTCGTGATGTAGCTGCGCTGCGATTGGTGGTACGTCTGTTGTCCTTGAAAATCATTATGCAACAATTAAAAAAAACCAATAAATGATAAATTTTGAAGTTGAAACTTAAATGGGCTTGGCTTAGCAATGAAATTGATCAAACGTCTATTTACTACCCAAAAATAAGGCCCTGTCAGTTTGTGTACTTCAAAATGAAAGACCCTATATACACATGGGGTGTTCTAGATTTATATATTAAACATTCTTCTGACTTCCCCATTAGTCATATCTAAAGAATCTTGAATTCTCTAAGAAGATCCGAGATAATTCTCTAAAAGTCATTTGAATCTACTCTACGGTAGAGATGTGGGAATTATGGTCATGGTAAGCATGCTGATCTTCTGTTCAATTGTACAAATAGACAGTAGCAGAAAGTAAAAACAATGTAGGTACAAAGAAGAGCCTACCCCTACAAATAGTTCTTCCAGAAAACCTTTGAGGCTAAAGAACTGTGCTAAAGGATATGTAGATATTTGCTACTCCAACTACCTACTGTGAATTCGTTTGAAATTTCTTGTTCTTCATACATACATACATAGAATCACGCCTCTTTAACCCCTAAGGTAGGCAGAGACCACGGATCTCCACTTGCTACGATCCTGACACACAACTTTTGCCTCATTCACTCTCATTACATTCTTCATACACGCTCACCGGTTTAGGGTACTTTTGACCTGGCACTTCTCCAAAATATCGCCAATTTGATCCAAGAAGGTTCGCTTAGGCCTTCCTCTTCCAGCCCCGTACACACTCGCCTCATACACTTGCTTTGTCAAACGACTGTCATCCATCCTCTCTACATGCCCAAACCATCTTAACATACCTTTCTCTTTTTCTTTTCTTGCTCTACTTTTCAATAATTGGCGACGGTAGGACAAAATGCTACGTGTTGGCAACTTACAAGTTCTGATAAGTTTTAATAGGCCCCAACTGAAGTTTTCAAAGTACTTATAATTAATATTGTTTTCTCAAAGACCTTCAATACCTAGCTTAACATGCCAGAACTCATCGGAATTGTTTCATTCACTACATCCCGTGTTTTATGAACGTCTAGTCTATTGTAAACTACAAACCAAACTTATACCATAGACATCACACGAACAAGGAAATATGAACCTTATGCTATTAGGATAAGAATAAGATAAGCTAAGTTTGTGCCAGTCTCGTACAACAGCTGTTGCTAGCACTTTATAGAAGTCGAAGAACTGAAGTTTTACAGACTAGTCACAGAATGTATTTAAACAGAAGCAAAGTTTAAAAAAACCACAAGTATGTAAGAACCCCTAGCTGTCGCCCGCGACTTCGAACGCATTGAATACAGTTAGTTTCCCATACAAACGTTCATCATAAAAAGGAAGCGCTCATGGTCGTGCTTGCTTAGTCGTTCTATCGTCGAAGTTAAGCAACGTTCGAAACGGTCTGTAACGGGATGGGTGACCGCCAGTGGCATTCTCTTCCGTGCTTCGGAGGGCACGTTAAATTGTCGGTGCTGGCTATTTAAGTCGTTAAGCCATGACGGAGGCCTTAAGGCGGCCCAAAAACTACGTCACCAGAGTAGGCCACTTACTCATACGAACTTACTTTCTTAGGATGCGATTTAATATCCATTTAAAATTTTACCGAAATCTGTTCAGGAGCTGTGTGAAAAGGTGACACAGACAGAGAGTTACTTTGACATTTAAAGCTAGCTTTCTGTATGTACTGTGTCGGTTCGTGAGATAAAATTATATTTGGCTTTTTTAAATATGCGTTTAACTTTATATCCGTCTCGTGTTTGATTCGTTTTGGTCTTGAAATTGAAAGTTTTATGAAGTATGTTGGTCTGTGACCTTGCTCCAGACTTTCTTGACAAAAATAAATATAAAGCTGTAGCAGAAGGTGGTGAATGAATATTTTATTTCGTAATCTTCGTCTGGAATTTAGTTTAGGACATATATTATTCTACTTGATATGTTAAAAAAACTTTCAATATAAAGTGTATTGTGTTATTAATATGGAATCTTTAAAAGACTTCCATCTACGTTCACATGAAACAAAAACCTATGAAAAACCATTTCAAGTAAAATATGTATATTTGTGACATGTTTTTGTTAGTTGAACTATGACCACTTATAAAAAAAATTAGACAAATTAGATTAGTTTTCATTATAAAAATATAACTATAGCGTATGACTAGATATATTATGATTTAGTTTTTTTTAAACCCTTACCAGCTTAAGAGCAACTTACATTCCTGAGACCATTGCTGACCCTGCGTCTTAAGTGGGCTTGACGCGAACGCGATTGCAAAGCGAAGCGATGCGATTTGATGCGCCGCGGCGCGTCGCGACGTGTCTGTCCTACGTGCGCGCAAATCGTCCTACATAGTTTACGTCAAATCATACAAAATGTCAAAATTCGCAAACATTCTGATCGCGTTCGATTCAATGCGCGCCGCGCCGCTACGCACCGGTGACGTAGGACACTTCAATAGTAAATCGACTGTTTCTTGTTTCCGTACGGCACCGCGCTTCGCGTTCGCGTCCAGTGCCCACGTGAGACGCAGGGTAAGATGCAAGCTTACCCAGCTTTTAAACAATCCTGTGGGTTACATAGACGTGTTATTATGCTGCTCTAGTTGTGCATTTTTAGACATTTTTTTGGGAAAGAATGTACTTAAAAGATTTACGTTCTCTCCCATACTTTGTACTTGTAACTAAGACATAGCGTGTAATATGCAACCCATTAATCGATCTAATAATCGAAAATGAACTGTTTTCTTTACTTTTAAAGTAATAGCAAAAAAGGTCAAGAAAGGTCCTTTTTATTTTCAATTTCACTTTGAATTTCATATTATTAAGCTTCATTGTTTGTAATTATTAAGCTTCATTTTTTCAATTGTTTGACAACCCATAAGTTTATGGCACGTGGTTTACACGTTTGAATCGAATGTTGAAGGGATTCTTGTAAGTTCGCTTTTCGGAAGCGTAGCTAGCATGTAGAATAATGTAGATCCCATTACATTATTACCCTCTGTGGTGTAGTGGGCGAAGGTCCGCCTGCAATGCAGAAGGTTGCGGGTTCGATCCCCACCGCGGGACAAATGTTTGTATGACATATTTGTCTCGGGTCTGGGTGTTTCTATGTATAATATGTATGTATTAACAAACAAAATGTATATAAGTAGTATATCAGTCATCTAGTAGGTACCCATAACACAAGCTCTGCTTACTTTGGGGCTAGATAATGCTGTGTGAAAAGTCCAGCATTATTTATTTTACTTTTTTTTTACGAAGCGCTCGTGGTCGTGCTTGCTTAAGCTTAAGCTTAAGCAACGTTCGAAACTGTCTGTAAGTGGGTGGGTGGCCGCCAGTGGCATTTTCATCTGAGCGCTTCCGTGCTTCGGAGGGCACGTTAAATTGTCGGTCCCGGCTATTTAAGTCGTTAAGCCATGACGGAGGCCTAAAAACTCCGTCACCAGAGTTGGCCACGGACTCATACGAACTTACTTATTATATTTTACAAATTCACACGGAAAAAAACTGTAATGTGTTCCGCGCCTTGTGGTACCTACATGTAGAAAAGAGTGAGACTTTACGTGGGATAGCTGCAGGAAACACTAGATGCAAAAGGCACAATCGAGTGAAATATGCCCAGCAGTGGGTAACAATGTAAAAAAATATGATGAACGGCAGGAAAATGATGATGATGTTTGATCTGTATGTAACAAAGTATTGGCCTGGTGTTGGCCTCAAGCTCATACTCACATCTCGTCAATCCGTTGCAGAGCTCCTGTAAACAAACGCGGCCCTTCACACGTGGTGTTTAGGTCCCTTCGCACAATGGCTTTGGGTTATTTCGAGCCCCCATTGCTCCTTGTATGTCAGGGTGGCCATGGTTCGCAGATTAAATAGGACACTACAGCTGTAGTTTCCTATTTAGGTGAATTGAAATGAATCACCGACACGAACATCTTGTTGTTTGTGTCGCTTCACGTTTGATTCATCCCAGTCATTCTTGAAATGGTGTTATCCAAGAATCTCCTAGTTTTAAGACGTTTCAAAGTGATCCCAGCGGTCCTACTGAATAAATGCTTTTTGACTTTGACTTTGACTTGAATTGGCCATTCAATAAAACCAGCAGAAGAATTACTATGAGGAAGGAGTCTTGAAATCTTCTCTTCCGAGTAGCAAAACTATAGCACAGCCTCAGTGACATGTGACTGAGCTACACGACTACTTGAGTCAAACTGAGCTAGTGTTCAATTTAAAACAATAATCACCACAAAACTCTAGGCTGTTTCCCTAGGAAAAAAACAGCCGCGCAGAAGAAAAATAGGTTCAACAAAGATGAAGGTGCACAGGTTTTATTGCTGACCCTAATCGTTTTTAATTATTTAAAGTATGGTCACCCTATTAAGGGTTACCATTCAAATGAATCCACCTCAACTTATGATTAAAAAAAAAAAAAAAAAAAAAAAAAACTTAGGCCTTTACATCTATACTAGATGATTTATACAGCGTCAAGAGGCAACCTATGCCTACACTTAACGGGACGCTGTAGTGCCTGGGACATTGTTTGAGATGGAATAGGCTTGCCCAGCACCTAAACCATCCTCTCAGTTTAATCAGCCTGGCCCACAGGAAAGACGACGTCAATACGTGTGGAGCTGACTAAGCTGCGGGTTTCCTCACGATGTTTTCCTTCACCGTTATGAGCTCGTGTTAAAGCGCATATAAATTTTTCGAAACGAAAAATCCAGTGATGCACGGCCGGGATTCGAACCCACGACCTTCGGATTGAAAGTCAAGGCACAACCCCATTTGACCAACACGGCTCTCTACTTATGATTAGTTATAGTTGAATAACCAGTTTTGCGACACGTAGCGTTAATTGTATAGATTTGTATGGAATTGAAACTAAACAATGCGTGTATGTTAATGCCCGACTTGTGTGGAAGAAGGGTTTGTATGGAAGCCACGCCTGATGGACCATTGACTTTTTTGAATGGAGTTTTATGGAAATTAATGAAATAATTTCAAATTGATATACTTATGAACTCAACTCAAAATTGACCCTATTTTGATATTGCTTCTAGGTTTTTTTTATTAATAAAAGTGTATTCAGAGTGTTGTAACTCATAAACTGTGAATCTAGTCCTTTTAAACTCATATCATCTCTCACACAATCCAACCACATCCTCTTTGGTCTTCCTTTACTTACATACCCCGCCAAACTCAAATTCGTAGCTCACTTGCTAATAATATGGTTTTCATTTTTCCTCATTGCGTGTTGGTCTCATCATTTTTTCCAAAAAAGTAACGCTATTAACTTGCTATGATACAAGTAGGTACTTACTTCATCGCCTAACATCAAGAACATAAAAGGCAAGCTAAATCATGAGATTTTTGGTTAAAATATAAATGTTCAAAGTAAATAATACTGGACATTTCACACAGCGTCATCTAGCCCCAAACTAAGCAAAGCTTGTGTAATGGGAACCAGATAACTGATATACTACTTATATACTTTTGTTTTGTAAATACATACTATTATAGATAGAAACACCCAAACCCGAGATAAATATTTGCAGAGAGATCATACAAACATTTATACTGCGGCGGGGATCGAACCCGCAAACTTCTGCGTGGCAAGCGGGCTTTCACTCACTGCGCCACAGAGGTGGTCGAAAATTGACAGAATATAAAACAGATATTTCTTTCTCTTTCGAAATAAAGGAGCCAATAGGTACACATCATTACAATAATAATATGAGTATATTGACCAACACAAACCTATTCAAATTTAAATTCTTAGAAACCAACCCTCGAAAGGACATCGACCGAATAAGTTCCCGAATACTTGAAAAAGCTCAAATCAAAACAATATCCCAACTCAACCATTCAACGTTTACTATTTGTAAAATGACCCTATCAGACTGGAAAGACCAGAAATAAAAAAAGTACCAACACACGTGTAGAAGCAAAAAATAAACATGGCATTAAGAGTTATTGAACTTTTCACAGACGACAGTAAACTTTATGAAGCTGGAGTATAAAGCACAGATTTGAATAAAAGGAAAAGTGATGGTCGTGATAAATTGGAAGATGTGCCAACCGAATATGATGCTAGAGATGTTGCAGAATAAGGAATATAATAGCATGGTGTAATGAACGATGTTAGTGATAAACCACCAGCTGTTTAGACGGGTCCTGGAGAGGGCTCGATGCAGGCTCTCGATAATGTGGTGCAAACAATGTTAAATGTTCTAGATGTAGAACTAGTTTTTTTAATAACTGCAGTTTTACAAGTAAATGAGACTCATACCAAAGCTAAATGACGATGGACGAAGAAAATAGATAGAAAAATTACAAATTATTTCTGAGTTGACCAAATTAATTAATTTTCAACCGACTTCAAAAAAGGAGGAGGTTCTCAATTCTTTTGTATTTTTTTTTTTTTTTTATCTTGTTACGCGATTGCTCCGCCATTTGTTGACCGATTTGCAAAATTCTTTTCATGTTTGAAAGGGTATACTCCAGAGGTGGTCCCATATAAATTTTATTCCTGAGGGATTGATAGTTTCCCCGTAAAACTCTAAACACCTTCCCTCCTATAGAAATCGAATCGACAGCTTGACCCTGAGTCACACCGCGTTTCGAGTCAAACATTGAAGTCGGTTTTCTTTTTAGTATAAAAACGTAATTGACTTATCTGGTCTTGGGTACAGTGGAGATTCATGATAAGAATTTTAGTAACTAGTTTGATTACTGCCCTAGTACCTACTTAACAAGCCACTTGCAATGCACGGGATTTTTAAACATCGACAATATCAGTTTGCCAGTCACAATATAGTTGAATAGATCGCTATTTGTCAAGTCAGCAATTCAAGCTTTCAATTCAATTTCAATAATCAGTAACAATTTCGTTTAGTTATTCCCCTGACAGGGGTTACCTATGGTGACAGCTGATTTTTCAAATAGTTATTCCTTCTAAACGTAATTGACGATTATTAATCACTCTCCAGGGACTATTGAATAAAAATATCGATCGGTCAAAATTTGATCTTGATTGTTAGAAGGCAATGATTTGACAATATCTTGAAGCTCCTCAGAGAATGTACAAAAAAATAACTTCTATTTTGTAAGTCAGAAACAAATCCCGTGATACATTTTTTTTTATCATAATCTTACGATAGATCTTCCTAAGTAACAATAGTGGTAATAAACTTGAATAACTGCCTAGATATCTAATAAATACTGCATCAAAAGATATCCCTACACAGACACCCACACGTATATAAATTAGCCTTAGTGTGGGTAGCTACAGGAGTGTGTGGGAGTGTGCATGTGTGCGAGTGTCAGGTAGCATCAGCTGTGCGCTCGCGCAGCCCATATGATTTCAAGGCCGCACTGTGGGTTGGTTTTTTGAAGACGTTTCTAAAATAAGCACGTTATACTCGTAAATTACGCTAATTTTAGAACTCTCTGTGGGCCTGCTTGGGGTGCATGTTGCAGTTCAAGAGGATGTAGGTAAACTACCGTTTAAAATTAGTATTAGATTAGTGTGTGAGATAAAATTTAGATGTTAACTGTAGGTACAACTTTTCTTGAACAAACTCTACGTCCACGAAATGATGGACATTATTATCTTATCTTATCTTAAAATTATTACGATCGAAACAAAAAATACGAAAAAGGATCATCTCAACAGTACTTATCTTAAATATTTTAGGAAATTCAAGATTCTAGCGAGTTATTTTATTTTTATTTTATTTTATTTATTTAGGCAACACCAACAGTTATGTCTATGAGGGTATTCAAAGGCTCGTAAAAATAACACATAACATTTAAAAAGTAAACTTTCCAACATGACAAGCTCTTGTTTACAAAACTATTATTGGACGACCTCTGTGGCGCAGTGGGCAAAGGCCAGCCTTCGACGCAAAAGGTTGCGGGTTCGATCCCCGCGGCAGGACCAATGTTTGTATGATCTACAAATATTTGTCTAGGGTCTGGGTGTTTCTATGTATAATATGTATGTATATACAAAAAAAAAGTAAATAAGTAGTATATCAGTCATCTAGTACCCATAACACAAGCTCTGCTTACTTTGGGGCTAGATGATGCTGTGTGAAAAGTTCAGCATTATTTATTATTTATTTATTATAAACATTATAATTTCATCAAATTATGAACAAAATCCGATAGTACGTAAGATTATCACTAGTTCGACGATCGAACTACCGAAAACAAACCAGTGCCATGGATAAGTACTTGTAACTAATGAATTAAGTATAACTTGTAATGGAATCATTGCAAAACCGACAACCACTGAGGAAGAAAGGCGATCAGATGACGACCACAGGATCGGAAGACGGTAAGGTGAGGAGTTGACCAGAAGGTCGTGGGAAGGGAAGCGGAGGAGTTCGGTTTCCGAAAAAGCAATCAGCTGTGATTAGCAGAACAAGTAGTTTTGACTAGGCTGTGTCTGTACTTCACGTTACTGGTCTCAAAGAAAGAGTAGAATCACCTAGTGTTTAAGATGATTTTAAGTGACTGCTACTAAAATATATACTTACTAGTCCTACTGAGTATATTATATATTTTAACTCGTACTTTATCCATGTTTGCAAGGCGTTTGGTTAAGTTAAAAATTATATTCACACGTGTAGAACAAACGATGAGTTCGGTGGCGTGGTTGGCATTAAGTGTTTGGCTGTAAGAGATTTTAGTTTGATTCTCGCGTCGGCACAAAATGTTTGCAGGATGTAAGGTTTTTGTTGGATTTGTGGTTTAGTTTCTAATACCCACGTCAGAAAACCCTAGAAAGCCATGTACCAAGTATATTGAGTTTAAATAAAGAAGAAATCGAAAACCCAAATATAAAAATGTCCAAGTAAATTCATGAGTCCAATCTTTGTAGAATATTTAGCCAAATCTCATCAAATCCATGCCAAATCTTAGAACTATCCCATCTTACACGGCATCCCTCACACACACGTGTTGCTTATAGATTTACTCAGCTGACTACCCACACACACGAACACCACAAATAAACAGACCGTGTTTACTGTGCGCTTGTAGTTGTGTAGGATGTTGACTGTTCACATAATGAGAGGTCTCAAAAAAACTTGCATGAGATCTGGGGTCGAGTGACAGAGATGGATGTAGTAAGTTTTTTGAGTGTAAGCGGGATGGCAGTGTTGAGTTTTTCGATGCGTTCCTTTTTGAACGAGCCGGGAGGCAAGGTGCATGCTAGCATGTTCGATTTTTAAATTGTGACCTGACTGATGTGTGACGATGGAATTTATGACTACTATCCTTTATACTATTCCGCCAATAATTCCATGCATAAACAATTGTATTAAAATAGCATTCGCATCGGCTTTCATTAAAGTAAAAAACATGAAGTCTTAATGACTTTTAAATCCATTTAGGTACAATATCAAACATCTGCTAGCAAGCTAATTAAACGAAACAGATAATTATTTATAATTGAACATGCTGTAATACCTTATTTAGTGCTATAATTATATTAAATAAAAAATTTATTGTGACTGTTAAATTAATATCCACATAATTAAAGATATTTATCATAAAATATTAATCCTAAGACAAAATCATTCCTAGGATGATGTGACAGATGTAAAGACCATGGCACATCTCATTCAGAAATCATTAAACTTCACTAAGGCTTTAAGGTACACTTTAAAATATTATAAACCGTCAAGAGCGAGTTGGACTCGCACATGAAGGGTTCCGTTCCACTGAACAATATATTTTAACTCCGAAAACTGTATCCCCAAGGTGCAGTAAATACTTAGATGTTTTTTTGTTTTTTTGTTTTTCAGACTCCATCTCTATATATAAAAATGAATCCCTATATCCCTTGGTCACGCCATCACGCGTGAACGGCTGGACCGATTTCACTATTTTTTATTTTGTTGTGTTCGTCAGGAGAAGGTTCTTATGACAGAAAAAAAATAAAAAAATTGCGCGGAAAATATTAATCTCTATATCCCTTGGTCATCACGCGTGAACGGCTGTCGCGCGGGTCAGCTAGTTCTTTATATATAATCTTAGCTAGAGACATGTCACAGTACCTACTTACATTTGGCTAATTTCCACTATTTTTTATATAATTTATTAAGCACTTGTTTTGAAAAAGGTCATAGACACAAAGATAAAACATTTCAAATTGCAACCAATTAGGTTCAAAAGATAAAGACAGATGGACTGACAGAGCAGTTTTAGCTAGTTAAGGTTCTTTTTGCACCTTTTAGATACAAAACCCTAAAAATTATGTTTCAAGTATGTACTTAATACTATCAGCCATTTTGGCAATTACAGATAACATGATTATAATAATTCGGAAAGGTTAAAAGATGGCTTGTAAAATATTTTTAATATTTTGATAAAACAGCAATGATTAAACGGTACTTGGTTTTATAGGTAATCAGTAAAAGTCAATGTTTGTATTAAGTTTGTTGTTTTAGCAGTAAATTACCTAATTGATATGTTTCACTCATTGGATACTAATAAATATTAATCTTTATATAAGGAATAAAATAAAATAATGATAGCTGTCCCTAATAATACAAAGTAGTTTGCACTTAATAGATCTTCTTTTTCTTGTCTCGTCACTTGTTCTTTTATGTTTTTGAAACTTAAATTATTAAAAATTACTTTGGTGCTCATATTAATTATTAAAAAAGTTTATTTACAGAAGTTAAGTGTTTATTTACAGAAAATAAACTAAGTACTACATATTTACATATATTTACAAAATACAACAGGATTAGCAGATTAGTCAAGCTATCTAAGGATCGTTAGAAACGATCTATAGATAGCTCAACTGATCAAGGTCACTGTCATGTTTTCGAACTTTTTAGGTTCTACGACATGCCGGTTTCCTCACGATGTTTTCCTTTACCGTTTGAGAGTACTGGCATAGTGCACATCAATTTTTCGGCTGAAAAACTCATTGGTACACGACCGGGATTGAACCCACGACCTTACGATCGGAACCCCACTACCGTTATACCTAGTAAGTATAATTTTTAAAATATTGAGATAAGAAGAATAAATAATTCTAGCTACGTTATGGAAGGTACGACATAACTTTGCTAGAATTAAAAAGGAAAATAAAATGTCCAATGAAATTCGAACAAAATTATTGCCCTCGGAAAAGATTGTAGCCGACGGCAATATCTCGTTAGAATAACAGTGAACAAGAACACCGAATAATATGAACTATTATATTATTTAAGCCACAACTAGAAAATAAATAATATTTCGTTTAAGTTATTTGAGAGAATCAGAGAAACAGATCTAGCATGGATGACACGCAAGAGGTGCAAATTCGATTCTCAGTCTGGTCAATTCTTGCATGATATGCAAATATTTGTTCCGGATATGGATGGTACCATGGTAGTTACCAACACCCACGACACAGGAAATCATAGTGTGGGGTCAGGGCTATGTGTGACTGCTGGGTGTGATTGAGTTGTATCGTGTTTCAACTTTCGATTCTACTTTGGGCGAAAGAATTAAAAATTATCTAAGAATCTTAAATCGATGGTAGGGCAGAGATTCTTAGACTGTTACAGTCGAATGAATGTATAAATTGTATAGCTATTACAAATTCCCTGCTTTGGAATGTCGATCAAAAAATGTTCAAAGACGTTACCCTACTTAACTTAAGCATCTCAGAAATTACCTAGAACTGGTAAACTTTCTTAGGTACCCTTACTGTTCATCAGCTGACAGTATTATGAAATGTCACAGCTGTTTCAAACCTGTCTCGAGCCGATTTGCCATGCTCCAGGGACTACAGCTGTTGATCAGCTGATCACGCACACAAGTGCAATCCGTGTGTGCGTATTGTGCGTGTGTGTGGGGTAACAAAAAAGGGAACCGGTATAGCAGGGCCGGCATTTGTGCATCCTGTGGATAGAGTAGCTGACAGATGGGTGGATTTTATTGCCTACGACGATTATGTTGCTATGCAGTATTATACTTTTTTTATCAATAGAATGAACGGTTTGTAAAATAAAACGAAAATAGTTCAATAGTCTGCGTAGTGTCATAACGGAAGAGCATGAGTGTTGTATGAGTTAGTGGCGAACTCTGATTATGGAGTTTTTAGGCCGCCTTAAGGCCTCTGTGTTGGTGAAAACATAGCTTTTATAATAGTTTATGGGTAGTGTTGGATAACCTTACAGTAAATGGTTGTGGATCTGCTGCTAAATAAAGGTAAATTAAGATAATTAAGTATTTTGATCTGACTCCATCTACAATGGCATCCATCCCAGAAACTCGTCGGCCATGATTCAACTTACTTTACTTTACAACTTTACAGGAGAAGCAAAAAAATTATTTCGTTGATAACTTCACAAAATGGTGCGCATAGTTCTGCGCAAAAAAAAGATGCGCAGAGTGCGAAAAGTGATGCACACGGTGCGCAAAATGCACTAAGTGGTGAACAAAAAAACAATATCAAAAATGATAAAAAAGTCAAAGTTCTAACCGAGTGTTCCATGACACTCTCGTACTTTTGTTTTGTTCATCTGCAAATCTTGCCTCATGGAATAAAATCGTAATCCTGTTACTTTTTTTTGGTACGACATTGATTTCAACTTTTGAGCTTCAGCAATTTCGGTCATAGATGAACTTATACAATTCTGACGTTGGGTGGCCTATCTGTACATAATCTTTGCAGCAATTTTTTTTCGATTTTGGACCCTGTGTAGATAGTTTTACGACGTGTGTCCGTTCTATAGAGATTTCCTTTGGTCTACCTGCTTCGTGTATACGGAATTTCGGACTTCCTTAGGTGCTCATTAGAGGGTGTAAAATTGAGTAGGTAATGGTTTTTTCCTGACTTAGGTACGAATGTATTTCCAGGAAGACATTTACTCCAACATATAAAACATGTAAGAAAACGAAACAACTGATCACGACTTCTTCTTCTTATTTAAGGATTTACTCCTTGTCGGTACAACTGATGAATCCCTCTCCATGTATCTCTTTCCAGGGCTGCTTCCTTGACCTCTTTATACGACATGACAGCTACCTTCTCCTTCACTTGGCTCATGTAGCTTATCCTCGGTCTTCCCCTTCCTCTTCTTCCTTCCACTTTCCCTTCTATAATGTTCTTAATGAAACTGTCATGTCGTATAAGATGGCCGAGCATCTTTCCCCTTCTGTTGATCACGACGGTAATCCCAAAATACGGGGCTAGACCGATTGCTGAAGTGTATAGGAACCCTCCTATTCAGAAGCATATCCTTGTAGGTACATTGTTATATTTGGCATATCCACATTTTTCACAAAAGATAGCATTCCATTTGTGACAGGTTGTAAGCCCATCGCCGGCTAGCACTCATAACACAATTTTATGAAAGTTACATTCATTTACTTACTTGATAGGGTGTTTGTCAAAATTGGACCTCGGGACTATTTGTGTCCCAGACCTTTGATTATTGGAACGAAGTTCCTTTTCGGACGGTATCGAGGATGGTCGCTATAAAAAAAGCGTTCGATTTTACCGTCCAGACATATACATAGGTCAAAACGTCACAATGCGAAGTGCGCAGACACGAAACAGTCACAGTTGCATTCTCCGTGGCTACGGAAAAGCTTTTCTAGGATTTTATTATTTGTCAATAATTTATTTGACAAATGCCAAATGTCGTTCCAACCGAGTGTTCCGCGGAGATTCCACGACACTCACGTACTTTTTTTTTATTATTAAGTTATATGTCCTTTTGGAGGGCAAAGGAATCTTCCACTCTTCTCTATTGTAAGATAATATTATTGGGGTCCAATGTAGAGAGTGATTCAAGTTCGTCCTAGAGGTCTGCTTGTCGTTTCCCGTCCCTTGGAATCCACACTGTTGTGGTTCGTAACCACAGCTTAAACGCCATTTACACGATACCATTCTGGTATACCAATCTCGCCTCGTGCCACAGAATATTAATTCTTGCTCCGTTGAGCTTGAGATAGACAGAGACAGAATGGTATGCCAGAATGGTATTATGTAATGACATGCGAAACACTACTACTAGATTTCTACACATAATTATTAAAATTGGTTTTTTTTTATTGTTATCTACTACTCAGGTAACAAATAGAAACAAAATAAAATAACATAACATAAAATAACATGTAAAAGCTAGGCTTTTCAAAATATTCATTACTTTTTTTAAATAATACAATCCAATAATGGAACATTTAAATTCTCAGTTTTAATAAAATAACATCAAACTTTTTTATTGAATACGTATACGTTCTCTTATAAAGTTTCAGTTTGCACAGACAAAAATAACAGTTATAAAATACATAAAATATTTTAAGGGACTTTTAAATCAAACATTTATTGAGAAAATAGTTGGACGATGTGATGAGAAGTGATTGACAAGAGTCAGACGAAGTTGAGTCGTAGAGTCGACTGTATTAAATAAATAAATAAATAAATAAATAATGCTGGACTTTCCACACAGCATCATCTAGCCCCAAAGTAAGCAGAGCTTGTGTTATGGGTACTACATGACTGATATACTACTCATATGCTTTTTTGTTTGTAAATTCATACATATTATACATAGAAACACCCAGACCCGAGACAAATATTTGTAGATCATACAAACATTGGTCCCGCCGCGGGGATCGAACCCGCAACCTTTTGCGTCGCAGGCGGGCCTTCGCCCACTGCGCTACAGAGGTCGTCATATGATAGACTAAAGCTATATTTGAAATGTATTTTTAATTTTGCATGGTAAATGGCACTTGAATCCTAATAATGCGCAGACGAAGTTGCGCGGGTCAGCTAGTTTATAATATTAGTATGGATAGAAACGGCCAGCGCCGACGCTAGATAAAATGATGTCAAGGGCCTAAAAACTTTACAGGTAGCATCCATTTAATTTCACTGTACGTTATACTTTTTAATTTTGTAAATTCCTTACCCGTTTCGTGGCTTAAATATTCCAAGTGAAACTATTGTACAGAATTATATAATAGACCCGCGATAATGATCTGCTGAGTGAAATAATTGTGGAGTCATTTTGTTTTCTCATTAATATCGTTTCACGGTTCGAGGGCCAAGGTGGCCTAAGTTCGTTACACAGAGGAGTATTGAGCAAGCTATGTGTAAGAAATTTAGATATAAATATAAATAAATTTAGATATAAATATACATATATAAATATAGTGTTTTGGGCACGCTTCCGACTGACAGTGACCTGGATCAGTTGAGCTATCTATAGATCGTTTCTAACTATCCTTAGATAGCTTGACTAATCCTGTTGTATTTTGTAAATATATGTAAATATGTAGCTTAGTTTCTGTAAATAAAGTTAATTTAGATATTTAGTAACATCGCCAAATTGTGATGACTCGTTTTAGAGGATATTCAGCATATTTCGTCAGAATGCATTCGAAATGCAGCATTTAGATCTACGTGTTTTGATCGAAATAGTTTGATACATTATCGAAATTCTATTTTTTCGGACCCTGACCGGAAAAGTACCTACTATTTAGTTAAGTTATTAGAGTTAAGTTTACATAAGTAATAAAGTTTTTAAGTTCTAATATTGTTGGTAATTCTTTTTTTTTATTATATCAGGGTGATGTGGTCGCTAAGCGAAAAACCCTTAAATAAATAAAAAAAAAACATTCTCTCGATTGTGCAAAAACCAGAAACTAGCAGCATGTCTTTTGCAGCCTGTATTTTTGGTTGGTATTTCTATGTATTCTAAGGAGTTGTGGGTTATCAATAGAAACATAATGCTCAAAAGCTACATGCTCTTTACCTACGTAAGACGGGACGGATGAATGACGGGAAACGGGAATATATAAAGCCTAGTACTAAACACCATTTTTAATGCTTTAAGATCTGTGTCGCGTATCCGAACGAGGATACATCAAACGTCAAAATCAAACGTCAAAAAAGTGTCAAAAGATATTCAAAATTTAAACATGACTCGTTACTTGTCACCTACCGTGAACACAATATCTCTGTAATCTAATTTCTAACTTTCTAATTACACGCAAGTTTTTATCAATCTTGGCCTTCCATCATTTTCACAACCCTTGAAGAACCCTAAGATATCTGCTACAACAATCTGAGATAACTAACTACTGACGTTCATTCGGTATTTAAAGTCAAAAAGTACCTATTTTATTTACAACTTACAAATAACATGAGAGCTAGATAATTCCAATCTTGAACCTTTGCGGTTTATGTTCATACCAGGTTCATACCATGATCAGACGCTATGTTATTTTCACTCTGTCATAACTCGCCCGCGGAAAGGATAAGTGCTTTAATTTTACGATGCATTTAACACTGCATTAATTAATGTTTAATTAATTATTTGGAAAGAAATGCATTCATGGTTATACATATTTTAAAATGTTTAGTACCTTGGTAGCAAAGGGACAGTGGACATTGGGGCTTATCACAAGAAAATGAGCCGAGTTTAGACCAAGTCTAACTAAAAAAATGTCCCTAGAAAAACGTTCTTTAAATACTCGTACGTAAAACACTTTTTTTTTTGGTAACAGTTTTGTTTGTCAACATGGGGTTTAACCAAGGTTTTACGTTTTTATAATAAGCAGCAAATTGTCTTAGCAAAGAACAAAAAACATATTTCATTACTTGTCTCTGGAGCCCTTTAGGTTTTCAAAATTCTTTCAGGGCGTCTGGTCGAAGCAACGCGTGATCCGAGAGCTGGCACATTTTTGGCTCAAAGGATCAGCATTGCCATCCAGCGTGGTAATGCCGCCAGTGTTTTGGGCACGCTTCCGACAGTGATCTGGATCGTTTTTAACGATCCTTAGATAGCTTGACTAATCCTGTTGTATTTTGTAAATATATGTAAATATTTAGAGCTTCTTCTTCTTCTTCTTATTTAAGGATTTACTCCTTGTCGGCACAACTGATGAATCCCTCTCCATGTATCTCTTTCCAGGGCTGCGTTGACCTCTTTATACGACATGACAGCTACCTTCTCCTTTACTTGGCTCATGTAGCTTATCCTCGGTCTTCCTCTTCCTCTTCTTCCTTCTATAATGTTCTTAATGAAACTGTGATGTCGTATAAGATGGCCGATCATCTTTCCCCTTCCGTTCTCGACAAGATGCAATAGCGAACTCTTTTCGTCGACTCGCAGAACTTCAATGTTGGTTATCTTCTCCGTCCATCTGATTTTTTCCATTCTACGCCAGCACTACATCTCAAACGTTTTCGGAGGCGTGTGAGATGTAGTAGCTTAGTTTCTGTAAATAAAAAAAAATCTTGTACGAATATGTCTCATTATAGATCACTAGCTGCGCTCCCGCGGTGTGACCCGCGGTCCCTCGGGATTTTTTTCACTTTTTCGGGATAAAAAGTAGCCTATGTCCTTCCCTGGGATACAACCTTTAACTATGCCAAATTTCAGCTTAATCTGTTCAGCGGTTTGGGCGTGAAAGCGTAACAAACAGACAGACAGACAGACAGACAGATAGACAGACAGAGTTATTTTCACATTCATAATATTAGTATAGTAAGTATAGTATGGATGCTGTTATCGTCTTAATGGACATTAACACAGACAGCATAATCTGGCCACGTACAAAGGAAATAAAAACACCAACGCTTACCACTTCTGATGTTTTTCTTCACCGTTTGATAAACGAGGTTTAACCGTTTTTATTTTCTGCTTCAGCTAAGTTATTTATGGGATATTGAGATTGTATCTAAGTTTGGAACTGAAAAATTGTGGTTTTGAGTAACGGGTTTTGAACACGCGAATGGTTTTATGAGAAAACGTTTTACGAGACGTTTTGCTTGATGGTGACAAGTAGGATTGAAATGAGTTAAGTAGTATTATTTTTTAAATTGGTGTGTAGCTGCAGTAACAGGGTGATGTGGTCGCTAAGCGACAAAACCCTTAAATAAATTAAAAAAAATCTGCAGTAACATTAATCTACTTTTTACGAATGGATATAAAAAAATAAATAACGCTGGCCTTTTTACACAGCTTCATCTAGCCCCGATGTAAGCAGAGCTTGTGTTATGGGTACCATGACTGACAGATACATATACTACTTATGTACTTTTTGTTGTACAGAAACTAGGTTACTACATATTTCCATATATTTACAAAATACCACAGGATCAGTCAAGCTATCTAAGGATCCTTAGAAACGATCTATAGATAGCTCAACTGATCCAGGTCGTAAATACATGCGTATTATACATAGAAAACACCCAGGCCCGACACATATTAGAGTAATATTTGTAGATCATACAAGCATTTGTCTCGCGGCGGGGATCGAACCCGCAACCTATGCATCGAATGTTGAATGTATGTGTAAATTTGAATGTTCAGCATTATTTATTTATTAAGTTAATTATTAGTCATTCGACATCTCATTTAATTTCAAAAGTGCGTACAAAGCTAATAATAAAATAATGACTTTCGGCACGTGTTTGATGAGTCAAGTTGTTGAATCATCATCATTGATGACCTTCACCTGTTGTGGACTCATGTGTTCGAATTTTAAAATTAAAGAAGAAGACAAAGGTTTGTCTACTCTTCGAAATAACCAAAGAAGACAAAGTGTAAAAATGTTTTTCAAAAATATATTGAATTTCCATTTCTAAGATATTGCAATTTTTTTTTAATCAACCTATTGTGTCCCACTGCTGGGCAAAGGTCTCCCCCAAAATTTTCCACACGTCCCTATCTCTGGCGATCTCCCACCACTCTCTCTCGAACACGTCGAGATCGTCCCGCCAACACCTTCCGATCCCGGGCACCCAAGGAGTGACGGTGTTTGCCCATTTCTCATAAAAAATATTATCAATGTAAAAAAAAAGTATTTTCAAAAAGTATTTTTATCAACCTATAGTCCCACTAGGTAAAAGTCTCCTCCAATTCGTTTTAATAGATAGATAGTTAATTCTTTACTGCATATCACATAACGAAAAAGACACTTAACTTATAGGTAGACAACGGCCTTATCACTGAAAGCGATCTCTTTCAGGCAACCATTTACGTGAGAAAAAGCATAATAGACATAAAAGGAAGGCGGTTTGCATAATATAAATTAGGTATTGCGTTTAGCAACATCGCGTAAACTTTTGATATTATTTCAATCGTCTACCAGCTACTTTACCTAACATCAATAAATTGTTATTTAGGAAACTAACTGAAGAACTTCAGAACTTACAAGAACAATGTTTTTGTTATTGTTTACAAACAGACAAATTATACAAGAGTTATTAATTATGGCGTGTTTCATGTGTTCGTGTTGTTACATTTCTTGAGACATGTGGCGGAAATAGGTCAGATAGCAAGTGGGGAAGTTTTAAATGGTATACTGTTTAGTAAGTATTTTTTGGGAAAAAACTTTGAACACAGTTGAACAATAACATTTATATCATAATTTTCGTTTTATTATTTAAATAAATAAATAAATAATGCTGGACTTTCCACACAGCATCATCTAGCCCCAAAGTAAGCAGAGCTTGTGTTATGGGTACTAGAATGACTGATAAACTACGTATATACTTTTTGTTTGTAAATACATATTATACATAGAAACACCCAGACCCGAGACAAATGTTTGTAGATCATACAAACATTGGTCCCGCCGCGGGGATCGAACCCGCAACCTTCTGCGTCGCAGGCGGACCTTCGCCCACTGCGCTACAGAGGTCGTCTGATGATTTAAAGTTAAACAGAAACTGTTTTGTTATCATCATCATCATCATCCACAGATCTTTGTTGGTTTCAACCACGGCTGAGTATAAACTCTTAAAAATTTAAAAAAAGAAACGTGGGCTCCTTGCAGCCCCTATGAGAACAGCTCTATGGGCCTTTTCATCGCGCTTCTTCTTCTTTTTGTCCAGTTCCAGTGTGGTGAAAATATTTCTCAACGTGGCTCCTTTTGTGCACTTGACAAAGGTTTCGAACTTTGTAAACATGTTTTACGACATGCCAGTTTTCTCAAGATGTTTTCCTTCACCATTTGAGTGGCACAGCAACAATTTTTGACACAAAAACTCGTTGCACGACTGGATTCAAATCCACGACCATAGGATCGGAAGGCGAGGCAGCTACCACTAAACCACCAATACTTTCTGTACGAAATAAAATATGCGTGGGAAACTTTAAAACTGATTTTATTAAATGAACAGTCAAGACACAATCCGCCATCAAATATTTTACAAACAGGAAGAAAGAAAAATGACACAACACAAAAACCAACTACATTTTTGTCAATGTTGCCATTTTGAATATAAAAGATATTTAACTGTATTGCCAGTTAAAACATAAAAAAATATACTACTTAATTTACATTTTTCTATGTTCAGATTGTTCTGAACACTTTCATCACGGTAATTTGTAGAACTAATGACATGACAAGAAGACTACAAGTAGTACTTATATCCAACCTATACGATATCGTATCGCACGGCAATTTTCCACGTGTAAATGCTCATCGTATGCGATTTGTCATAGATATCGCGACGCTCGTCGGCACGTTTAATGGGCGGGGCTTAGCAAATCGTACGAAAAATTGTATCGTCTAAATGCACCTATGGAAATGGTATTTGGGGCTTTCAGCAAAAAGCGCTATAATTAATTATGCTGTAAACCGTCACCCGACCCTCGGGTCAGAGTCCTCCATAAACCGATTAGGTAATTTTTTACTGTAAATAGTTTTGGTCACTTGATCGCCGTGACGAATTGCTCCTTAGGAAATCGATTAAGCACGATTTTGTATGGCTTCTGTTAGCAATAGTTGACTGGCCTTACGTCTACTGCATAGTGGGTTCAGTTTTTGATTTTTGAAAAGCTTTTTGAACAGTTTTTTTTAATAATATCATATTATTATATATATGGATATACCGGGGAGTAGGCCTTAAGAAAAGATGGATGGACTGTGTGAATGCGGATATGTTTGTGAAAGGAGTGAGTTCTGATATGACAGGTGATAGAGGGAAATGGAAGAGAGAAACATGTTGTGCTGACCCCACTTAAGTGGGATAAGGGCAGGCAGGAAGAAGAAGATAAACATATTATTATACAAAATGTAGGCCCGTGTGCCGATGCTTAGTATTTGCAAAGCTCTGACTACCCTCTTAGATAAATGAACTTATGCTATATAACGAGTTTATTCCTACAAAATTTCAACCATATTTTTGATAGAAATAATCAACTAGAAATTGTGAACTGTTGAGGAAATTATCATAGCGGATATTTGGCATTCAAGTCTATAATCAAAACATCGCCATCTAAAAACAAAAACCGTGTTAATAAGAACAATAAATCTTTTGTAATTGCATCCTAAATCATCACACAATAATGCGCGCGACAAAGCCAACGTGAGATGAGTTTCCGAATCTATGGCCACTTCCCAACTGGGGGTGAAATACGCAGGTAGGTACGATCAACAATAGATGAAGTAATTCATTATCTTAGAACCACGAATAAATATAAGTACGTGAGTGTCGTGGAACACTCAGTTGGAACGAAGTTTCAACTTTGACATTTGTCAAATAAATGATTGTCAAATATTAAAATCTTAGAATCACTCTTCCTGGATCGTCCGTACTAACAATGTAACAATCTATGGACTGTTTTGCGACTGCGCACTTCGTACTGTGACGTTTTGACCTATGTTTGTGTCGTGACGGTAAAAGACTGGAAAAAAAATGTTCTTCCATTTTACCGTCACGACACATGTATATGTCAAATCATCACAGTGCGAAATGCGCAGCCGCGACACAGTCCATAGATTGTTACATTGTTAGTACGGAAACCGTTGCTAGGATATCTAATCGACTTGGTTATTAGTTACATGACATCATATGTTTTCATAAAACTTAGGCCATTACATCTATATTACATGATTTATACAGCGTCAGGAGGCAACCTATGCCTACACCTAACGGGACGCTGTAGTGCCTGGGACACTGTTTGAGATGAAATAGCCCAGCAACTAAACCATCCTCTCAGCTTAATCAGCCTGGCCCACAGGAAAGACGACGTCAATACGTGTGAAGCTGACTAAGCTGCGGGTTTCCTCACGATGTTTTCCTTCACCATTAAGAGCTCGAGTTATAAAAAAAATAAAAAATATATAATAAAAATTGTTTAGAGATTGTTATATAGCATATAAATTTTATGAAACAAAAAATCCATTGATGCACGGACGGGATTTGAACCCACGACCTTCAAATTGACAGTCGAGGCGCAACCCCATTCGACCAACATAGCTCTATGTTTTCATAAACCAACCTATTAAACCTTTGAACGAAACATCTAATTTCATGTAAAATTAAGTAAGTACATAATATATATCAAATACTTCATATAAATAAGTACCTTACAACGTAACTTTGTAACCCAATATGTAAAACACGATAATGTAAATAAGATAATAATCTTACCTTCCGCATATTAATAATTATTAATTAAAATTCGCCATAATACGAAATACATTCCGTCTGCGCGTAAACATCAAAAACAAACAGAAATGGGGATGAATCGATAAGGGACCTTTACACTGTTCGGTTGTTCAGAATAAAATGTTTTACCAAAATCTGTGAAAAGATAGAAGACTGTCACTGTCAGATAACTATTATTTATAATATGTATTTATAATATGACACGTTATAATTTCATAGTTTGTTTTTCGATAACAATTGCTTAGAGTCACGACTATGTATCTCATGTATACATAATAATGTATTTAACTAAGATCACAAGAAACACAAATAAACCTATCCCTCTAATATAATAAATCTGAAAGTTTGTGAGTTTGTTCAGATGTTTGTATGTTTGTGTTTCAATCACGCCTCAACCAGTGAACTGATTTAAATGAAAGTTGGAATAGGCGTAGATGAGAAAATGTTGGTACCACGCGGGTGAAGCCGTGCGCAGTAGCTAGTTCCAAATAAAGATAAAAACAGAGTTAAATTTTCTTATGTCTTTATTTGGAACTAGCTACTGCGCACGGCTTCACCGGCGTGGTACCAACATTTTGAATAGCCTATATGCTATTTCAGGTTCAATTTTCAAATCACCGAACCACAGGTAAAGTGCACAAAAGGCTGGCGGCATTACATCGGTTGAATTGCATTGATTTCAAATTGATTGATACAACCATTATTTTATCTGTGATACAACATAGCACTTCATATAATGACTACTGTACCTTTGTTGATCCTTGTGTGATTGTTAAGGACTTTCAATTCGAAGGTTGCGGGTTCGAATCCCAGCCGTGCATCAATGGATTTTTCGTTTCGTAAAATTTATGTGAACTTTGACACGAGATCTTAACGGTGAAGGAAAAACATCGTGAGGATACCCGCAGCTTAGTCAGCTCCACACGTATTGATGTTGTGTTTCCTGTGCACAAGGCTGATTAAGTTGAAAGGATGGTTTAGGTGCTGGGCAAGCCTATTCCATCTCAAACAATGTCCCAGGCACTACAGCGTCCCGTTAAGTGTAGGCATGGATTGCCTCCTGGCGCTGTATAAATCATCTAATATAGATGTAAAGGCCTAAGTTTTTTGTTAATTGAATAGCATATACTTTCCAAAATCGTATCGTCGACTAAAAAAGTAAACACAGCTCGAATTATTGGTAGCGGAAAAGCGGAAATCAGTGATTGCCGAGCCGTGGCAATATCCGTTTTTATCCGCTGTATACAGGCTGCTATAGGCCCCTCAGGCCGCTATAGGCCGCACAAACTTGCCTTGCAGACAATGATAGTTACATAGTAATGAAATTCCTCTGAATCTTTTTAATATTATTATATCAGCTGTAAAAGTCCCACTGCTGGGCAAATGCCCCGCTATACAATTAATAGATAATTAATACAATTTGCATGTATAAAATTCAAACATAATTTGTAAAAAAATTGTTATCAATAAATGAACTGAACTAATAGTTTGCGCTTGAATAAATCGAAATTTGTATCATAATATAATGAAAAAATAAGGTTACAACCTACTTTTTAATTTACTGTTGGAACGTAAACCTAATGAACCTCATAATAGGTAGTAGAAAAAAATCTTGTAACGGAACCCGCAAACTCGAATTGGACTTTATTTTACAAATTACCTATATTTTATTCATTTTGAATATATCTTCATCAGACATAGTAATAGTAAAAGACTACAGGCTTTAACCAATAATTTGATGCTAAGCTAAAGAAATAGCAAGGCTATAGATTGGTTTCCAAAAAGGATTTTTATAGTGAGCATAAAAAAGCTTTCTAAAAAATCTTTACATCACACAATGCGGACGCAGGCTGAGCGATGGAGCCATCCATCACAAATTGAAGGGCTCGCCATCACACTAGGATTTGTGAGGTGACTGTGGCTGTACACATCTGGATACTATACCTGTAGTGTAGGCTAACCATCAACACTTTAGTGCGCAACTTCGTCGACGAACGAAATTGAAAAAAGTCCTTTTTTAGTTTTCTTAGTTGGTAAGATTTAATTTTGTTTCGCAGATCCGTCATCGGAAATGACTAATGTGTTTCACTGTGCGCATCGTCAACAATTTACACAAAATTTATTATTGGTTCATAACCCGGTTACGAATAAAGAACTGTAACACAACAGTTCTTAGTTTGTAACCCGGTTACGAAATAGGAAAAAAATCCATCTACGTAGCTGGTTACGAAACATGGTTACGTAGAAGTACTAAAGGATTTTTCGCAGTTGCATTTCATGGTAACTAGACGTACCTACTGAACCTAGATATTAAAAACAAACTGATTCTCTTATCAATTCATACATGATGTTTTCTCAGGGTGATCATTTTGTGCACATGTCTACGTTTTAAACCACTCGCTCGGTCTGATCGGTCCTGAGCTGATCTCATTCATGTTTCATTACTTCATCATCATCATCATCTTCAGCCTATGGCAGTCCACTGCTGGACATAGGCTTTCCCTAGTGCGCGCCATTGCGCCCTGTCCTCAGCTCGACACATTTTTATTAGGTTGTTTTATATTAATAATAATTATATTTTAGTACGTGACTTTACCTTGTTCGAAGTACACCTACTGACACGACAAGATGACACATTTATCAATTACATCGAAGTAACTTTGAATGGAATTGGAACGGTTTTTCCTTTTTAAATACGACTACAAGTGTGACGAGTAGTCACTGTCATCTTATAAAGAGTTTTTTTTAATCATAGGCATAATCTCACAGTCACACTAATTATCTCAAAGTACTGAGCTGTGAGAAACAGTCGTAAAATACTGTTTCTTCATTGAATCGTTTCAATCACTTTGATAGTTCAAACAAAACCGAATCCCCTTAATCTGTACGAGCACGAAGGGCCGCAATATACACAGTCCTCAATAATGATGTCGAGCTTTCTATTCAGACGATATTAATAAGTCGAAGTTGGGCCCTTTACGACCTCCATACAATACCTAACGTATATACGTATCAGCTTTTGATCGGAAGTAATTTTGAAGTTCTGGGGTGAACTTACAAGCAGTCTTAGTGATTTCGTATGGGTCGCTGACATTATTTTATTTTGGGTCTTCGGTGTGTCGTGGGAAATTGTTATTTACTAACAATTCGTTCAAAATTGATCGATTAATTTGGCGTCCGAGTGACCTGGATCAGTTGAAATATCTACAGATCGTTTTTAAAGATTTTTAAAGACTTATTTTTTAAAATGTAAGTTAATATTATTTAGTAGCAAATGTTCAAACTTTAGGTAGGTACAGTATTTGTAAATAATTGTGTTTGTTACAAAAAAAACAGAGTTTTAAAAAGATTGTATGACTATAAAGATATTAATATAAGTAAGTAACTACTATTGTTTTTTTTATTCATGCTCATTGCATTTGAATAAACCTAGAAAGATAGGCTGACGGCATCACCTCGTTGAATTGTCTGAGGTAAGCACTTCATCTCGGTCATTACTCTCGTCAATACCTCTTAACAATAGCTCGAGAGGTCTCAATTACAATATTAAGAATTTTAATGTTATTATTATGAGCAATTAAAAGTTTTATCAAAATGTTCGATTCCGATTTTCCTCCTAAAGTCGGAGTGCCATAACCGCTCGGCCACGGAAATGAAATGAAATAAAATGTATTTATTGAACCTGAAGACGAAATCCATTGACGTCATTATTAGGCAGGTGGTGTAGGTATTATGTAGCTTTAGTCATTATTTTGCCAAGAATCCTCCTCATCATCAAACCGATAGCCTACGGTAACACAAACTGCCATATTATTTATTTATCTATGCATAGTTCATTCGAATAATAGTTTAATGTCAGTACGCAATGGATAATCTAGTGACGCAGCTGTTTAGTATAAAATAGCCAAGTGCTAGTCGGACTGGCACTTAGGGTTTTGTACCATCATTAGTCTGTTGTTTGTGGTTTCGTTGCAAAGAAGCCTTATAGCTCTCTCTTCATGATTGCTCTGGGGTATACCAAAATTTGGAAGTAGGTATTTATTTATAATTAATTTTCTCATTCCTAATTAATACGCAGTGCCTAATAGGGCTGGCTAGTGGGAAAAAACTGGCGATTTCAAGTCTTGATCAATAATAAGTGAGACCTTTGAAGCTTATGCAAAAAAAATATTTTTTGGCTTTTTTTAATAAAACAGCAATTTTTTTTTATAAAAAAAGTGATGTTTTTCACAGAAACTATGACTTATTCTAAATAGCCTTAGGATATCAGCGAGTAATCTACCGAGTATCAGCTAGTTACGTTTGCAGGTGCTGGCTTCTATGAGTGCACGCATTTTTGCTATAAATTATGGTATTTTCTCTGCGTATCTAGCGGTTTTATGATTGGCAAGTAGATAGTGTTACTATTTGATCTAATATGAATAAAAATGAGCTAAATGTGTTGCTATGCTACGCAATAAAACTTGACCACGGCTCAATCGATTATTCTGATTCTTTTGTATATACCTAGTATTTAAATAAATGTTTAATATTTTAATGTTATTGACACTACGTATTAGCTATTTTGTGATATTTGTTTAAATAAGTTTTTAGGGATAAAAAAATATATTTTTAACTATGGCTTTTTTATGCCGAAAAAGCACATAAAATGGTGTTTGTTAGTAAGTTGAATGTATAATTGACACTGACCAAATTCACCAATATTTTAAAGAAAATACAGAAACAGGTTCACGACTGTATCCCCAAGGTGCGGTAGACATTCTCTCAGATCATTTATGTTACTTATTCCAGATCCTTTGAAGATGTCTAAGGAGGGTAGTCAGAGGCATGTCCAAACACATATTTGATACATGCCCACATATTGCAGAAGTTATTATTCCATACGTGACAGGTTGCAAGCCCATCACCTCAACTTTCAATCCAAAGGGTGTGGGTTTGATCACCGCGCATCAATGGATTTTGCGTTTCGTAAAATTTATATGCGCTTTAACACGTGCTCTAAACGGTGAAGGAAAACATCGTGAGGAAACCAGTTAGTGTTCTTATAAGAAAATACTAAAGGACTTTTATCCTATTATTTTCTCGAAAAAGTGACGTCCCCGAAGGACTGCGCAAAGTGATCGTTTATAATATTATTATGATTTAGTACAATGACCGAATCAGTTGTTTCGTAATAGATTATATCAGATTTGGCAGTATTACTAATGACAGCACGTGGACTGGTAGCTGATCATTTGCTCAACACAGCTGCTATGACTAACAGTCATTGATGAAGTGCAATAATACCTTATTATTTAGCTCTACACTGATTGTGTAATGGTAGCGGCCCCGCTTACCGATTCTAAGGTCGTGGGTACGAATCCAGTCGTCCATCAATGAGGTTTTTCTACTGAAAAATGTATGTGAACTATGCCATTCTTTGGTTTTGAAAGAACAGGAATAGAATTTACATCGTTATACTAAGTGATACCAATTTAGGAATTTATGCTTTTTGACTTTAATTTTCAATCGCAGCCGTACATCAGTGGATTTTACATTCGCAAGTTCGATTCTCCTGATGCCTATCCATCTCAAAACAATGTCCCAGGCACTGCAGCGTCCCGTTATGTGTAGGCATGGATTGCCTCCTAACGCTGTATAAATCATCTAATAAAGATGTAAAGGCCTAAGTTTTTTTTTCTGCTGATGGGACAAATGATTGCATGGATAGGTATTGTTTGTAAGGTTTCTGATACCCATAACACAGGGAATCCTAATTATTAAATTTAGAAAAGTTTCTACATACAAGTCTTATACTTAGAACGAGATGCTCAAAGCAAAATCTAGAACTAGGTCTCTACACCTTATGTTACACCAATGATCTGTTTGAGGCCGGCCATGTATGTATTCATTGTATGTATTTATTTTATGTAACTTTATTTTATTTATTTTTATTGTGCATTGTTATTTATTTATTATTAATTTTAAATGTGTGTTAATGTAATGTAAAACTTATTCTATGGATCAAATGGGTCTGAAATAAATGATTTTTATTTTATTTTATTTTATGTTATATGGGAACAACGAACTACAGACAGCAATTTTTTTGCTGCGAGTAAGTTCTTCCCCTTGCATTACTTCGATACAAGATTGTTACTTACTTTAGTTAGTTAAGACCTTTCGGAATAAACATTCATTTCATTTCATTTCTGAATTATAGCACTGGTGGTCTAGTGGTAGTGGCTCCGCCTTCCGATCATTAGGTCGTGGGTTCAATCCCGGTCGTGCACCAATGAGTTTTTCTGCCGAAAAACTTATGTGCACTATGCCAGTACTCTCTAACGGTGAAAGAAAACATCGTGAGGAAACCGGCATGTCGTAGAACCTACAAAGTTCGAAAACATGTGTCAAGTGCACGAAAGGAGCCTCTTGGAGGCGCACTTAAAATCCTTTCACCACACTGGTTCAAAAGAACTGGTGACACGATAAGAAGAAGGGAATCCTAGTGGAGCCAGCAGAAGCATAAGACATGACTCATCTATTTTACTGCGTACATCGTTTAACTTTGAAGATCCATTTATAAAGACTAAGCAACCACGCTTGCAGCATAAAATAATTTTATTCTATAAATTCCTTTACCTTTGAAGATATACAGCGAGTTCTACATTAGAGTGCAATAAACATCGTCGTTTACCAAAACTGGCGATGAGTCACGATGCGTCAGCGCAGCGTACTCCAAAATAAACACCCTGTATTAATGAAGGGCTGTCACTCTCGGTAGCGAGCATAGGAATACATACACTAACATTGTTATGGAACCGGATGGTTTTTTGTGTACTTAAAAAAATGCTGAATTCAAAATTCAAATGCAAAGTCAAATTCAAATATTTTTTTACATTTTTTAAATTTTGCTTTACTTATCACATTTTGAATTGAATTTGGATATTTTGAATTAAGAGCCTACGAACTTATTTTTTTCTAAATAAGTAATTAATTTATATACATTCTTCTTCTTGTCGTGTCACCAGTTCTTTCGAACCAGTGTGGGGAAAGGATTATAAGTGCGCCTCAAAAAGGCTCCTTTCGTGCACTTGACACATGTTTTCGAACTTTGTAGGTTCTACGACATGCCGGTTTCCTCACGATGTTTTCCTTCATCATTTGAGAGTCATATATTGTTTTGAATTGAATTTTTATATCTAACCCGTTTCAAGTGACACCCCTGAAATGTGTCACGCACTATCACTCTACATCTATATTCCTGAACCGAATATTTTCTTAATTCGTCACCTTAACGAACGAAATAGACAACATAATGATCCTTATTTCTTAGAAAATACGAACTATAGTTTTCAATCATGTCACAAAGTTATGCATGCGGTTGTCTTAGTTTGATAGATAATAGATTTTGGGGTTTGTTGATTGAAATTTTAATTTTGTAAGTAATTCTATTGGTTTTAAAATGTTGTGACTGTTATATTAAGTCCGTAATAATAGTTAATTGCAGTATTTGTCGTGGTTTTGAATAACTTATTATTATGTTGATGTGATTATGTTGATTTTTTAATCTATTCTATTCTAGTCCTACTCATACTGTACTACTGGGATCACTTGGATAATTATTGTCTTAGTTTTTTAATCGAAAAAGAATCACCTTTGACGACCTCTGTAGCGCAGTGGGCGAAGGCCCGCCTGCGACGCAAAAGGTTGCGGGTTCGATCCCCGCGGCGGGACCAATGTTTGTATGATCTACAAATATTTGTCTCGGGTCTGGGTGTTTTTATGTATAATATGTATGTATTTACAAACAAAAAGTATATAAGTAGTATATCAGTCATACGTAGTACCCATAACACACTCTGCTTACTTTGGGGCTAGATGATGCTGTGTGAAAAGTCCAGCATTATTTATTTATTTTACCTCTGTTCACATGATTTGAGATTTCCTATAACCTCCAGTGCTTTTTAAGAACCACGTCTTGCTGTAAAATATGAGTGTGCTGTTGTGACTCATCCATCTATCCGTCCTGTAAATAATGCTGGTGTTAAAATAAACATTATTATTGTTTTTTATTTGAAAGCACGTGTGAGTTGTTACAAATATGACGCAACTTTTGGTAATAATTTATTGTTTTGTTGGAACAGATTTTTCGTTCTATTCTACTAAGAATAGAACGAAAAATCTGTATCTACCGACTAAGAATCATGGGTCACGCTACCGTGTAAAAAAAGGCTGCCGGCAGAAGCTGGATGCGTCGAGCTTGAGGACAGGGCGCAATGGCGCGCACTAAGGGAGGCCTATGTCCAGCAGTGGACTGCCATAGGCTGATGATGAAAAATGATGCTACCGTGTAAAGCTAAAACACTGTAACTGCATTGTGTGGCACCTAATAATATTAAAAACCTGCCTCTATACTTTCATTTCAGAAAGAGAAAGAAAATAATGTTATTTTGCAACATACGAGTAGAGTACAGAGTTGATAAAATGAAAAGGAAATGTTGCAAAACGGGCCCTAACTCAGCATAAGCTGGCACAACCCAGCTTATGCTGAGTTAGGGCCCGTAACAACCAGCGCTGGTCTTCTGTTAGGGCTGTTTTTCCACACCTTAACTTACACACTTGACAAGAGTATCTCTCATTTTCTTAGAAAAGAGAGACAGCTTTATCTACTGGACAGAAACTATTATAGTTTAAGCGAATTTGTAAACTGATTTTTTTTTTTTTAAATATTTTGATTATGACTTAAGTATATCAAACAAATTAATTTAATGATCAGTACATTACAAATATTGACATTTTCAATTGCATTCCATGTTTGCATCCCAATTGTATGGGGAATGTGTGATCTAATTCTATGAAATAATGATCTTTGTATACCACATTGAAGCGAATAACTTAATTATGACCATGAAAAATTGCGTTTTTAGAAATCGCGTAAATTAAGTTTTTATGCTTTTTATTATTAAGTTATTTTATTTGAAAACTAAAGTATATAAATGTCAATGCCTTTGTGATACATTCCGACTGTATCACCAAGGCATGAACTAAAGTAGCACCAATGAGTTTTTCTGGCGAATTTATATGCATTAAGCCAGTACTCTCAAACGGTGAAGGAAACAAAACGTGAGGAAACCGGCATATCGTAGACCTACAAAGTTCGAAAACATGTTTCAAGTGCGCGAAAGGAGCCTCGTTGAGGCGCACTTAAAATCCTTTCACCACACTGGTTCGAAAGAACTGGTGACACGACAAGAAGACCATGCCTGAGGAAACCAAGTCATGATTTCATTGTGGGTCTACAAACTTATAATAAATCTTCTAGCCTACCTATAAAGTTAAAAGTAAATAGGCTTACTTTAAACGTATTATGAATAGCCTATCTATCTTGTCGTGCGTAACCACGTATCAAACAAACGAACAAAACATCACTAGCATTATTTAAACTCAATTAAACATTTCCACTGCTTTGAATAAAAACAATCGAATCTGACCATCGGCAACCACCATAGCAATACATTGTAACTTATCCTTCATGTTTGTTGTCAACCTTATCACCATCGCATAAGACTCATAATATCATAAATAATAATCACATTAAAATAGATCATAAGGATATTAAAATAAGGTTCATATTAAAACAGTTGGTGGGAAATTAAGGTTGTGTATGGTGGAAATGCGTTGTCGATCTGCGCACGCGCACAGGGCAATGACCTCCAAAAACTATGACCTTTGACTAGGTGTTGTAACCTATGAGTTTGAACTTTGGACTTGGGCATTAGTTTACGTTACCTGAATTATTATTACTTTTATTAAATAAAGATAGGTCATTTTAATCGGTTAATAATATCCGACTTAAAAAATAAGGAGTTTTATGAGTGACTGATTTGAAAGAATGTCTGCCGTACCATAAGGACTCATTTGTTGTTAGTTTCGTATACTTACTTATTAACACAAAGGATTCTAGGTAGGTATAGTCAGTGACAGAAGTTCATGAACAATTAGAGATTTTAAAGCTTCATTTTCATCATTATTTATGCCTATTTTTTCATAAATAGTAATGGTGCAAGGTTTTGCCTTCATCCAATGTAAGCTGAAGTTTTATCTAATACGAACTTCACAGATATTGAAGATTCAAATACATCAAATGTTCATGAGCTTCTGTCACTGACCGTACCTACATAAGAGCCAAACATGAAATTTAAAGTGCCTGACTGCCAAAACTAAATTCAAACGCTTATTTATAAAAAAAGTCTGAGATAATGTTCAAACAAACCAAATAACTAATTTATGTCCACCTTCTGTGTTTTGGGATAACAGTCTTATTCCGTTTTTGTTGATACATTTTACTAATCAAAAAAATAATTCCTCTGATAACGGTCTTTTTAATCAAAATTAGTTGTTTGACCTTAAACCAGCGATTACTTTCAACGATTATCCAGAGTTTTTATTGTAATAATTGGTATTTCTGAGAAAGTAGGATTAAATTACCTTAGCCGTTACAGTCAAGGACGAGCTTAATGTCAAAGAAGACTTTTTGAAACTTCAACAGGAGCTTTTTATTGAAAAAATTAATTGATAATTTATAATATTCAATAAAATGAAAGCCTATTTTCAATTAAATACTGAACCTATCACCGATTATCTATTAGCTCAGTTTGAGTATTGACATTGTTACGCGTTGTCAAGGACACGGTATCAAACACAGAACTTGAGTGAGAGAGTTTGATTTTGAGTTTTAAGTTTTGTTTTCGGGAACTATATTTTCTATCACCAAAATTTGTATTTGTCATCAAGTTGTATCACCTAATAAATAGATCTATCGCCACGAAATATTTTCGTTCTCAGATAAACAAAAATTGTTCCCTCGTTCGTCAGATTCCATTATTCTACATTTCTGGCTAACCTAACCAAATGGGTCGTTGGTTAGGTTATGTTAGGATAGTGAAAAAACCGAGCGCAAGGCGAGCGAGCGAAGCGAGTGTGCCGCGGCAGCGGCCGCCGAAGCGCCAGAAATAAATAAATCTGACGAAAGGGTCATTAGAAGTTATCCTATTATAATACACACCTATTATAATACATACAAAAACATTTATTGTACTAGACCTTATATCTCAGGATGTTAGGTGATTTATTGTGGAACTGATTTTGCATTGTTTGGTGACTACATTTTGGTGACAGATCTACTATTTTGAGGACAAACCCTATTATTTAAGAAACACAAAACTAATTAAATTGGTGATAGCTTAAATGATACCCTTTGTTTTCTTTTATAAATGAAATTATTAGGTAGGTATGGTTATTTAAGTTGTACTAGTGGTAAATAACTAGAAAATAGAATAAAATGACGTAGCTAAGTAAAAAAAAAAACTTTTTTTTTCGCTAAAGATGTTCAGAATCATGGTCTGATTGCAAACCCTCAGTTTTCGGTAGCATTATTTTTACACCCTGTATACAAAACTATTTCTCGTTGTTACTCAGTGGCAAGTCAACAATTACCTTTTGACAACATCAGCTGACAAACAAGCCCATAGAGTACGGAACTGGTTTTTGCAAAATCAGCTGTTCACAGATGTTTTTGCACGTGCCCAAACCGTTAGCCAATGAGAGGGGGTCAAGCTCTTAGCACTAGTTTTGCACACCAATAAAATAATAATTTATTTAATTTATTTACAGAAACTAAGCTACTACATATTTACATATATTTACAAAATACAACAGGATTAGTCAAGCTATCTAAAGATCGTTAGAAACGATCTATAGATAGCTCAACTGATGCAGGTCACTGTCAGTCGGAAGCGTGCCCAGAACACTGGCGGCATTACCACGCTGGATGGCAATGCTGATCCTTTGAGCCAAAAATGTGCCAGCTCTCGGATCACGCGTTGCTTCGACCAGACGCCCTGAAAGAATTTTGAAAACCCGGGCTCCACAAATTTAAAATTAATTGGATATGAAAGTCAAAAATTCATAAATCCATAAAAGTACACATAACAATACACAAAATTAAAAAGGATATATATGAAATAAATTGAAGTGTCTTGATATTTAATAAGCTATGATTCTTTTATCTAAATTCATGTTACCTAAGTAAAAAATAAATTATTGTTAATCTAATTTACTAGACAATCTTAATTTTGATTTGAAACGTTCAAAGATAAGTTTATAATGTCAATCTATTATGTCAAAACGCAAAAACTCATAGCAATAATTAAGCGAAAACATTAAAATCTTTGATTTATATCATCTAACTATTTGGATCGTCTCATCTAACATACAAAATTTAAACTGGTGCTAAGGGGACAGATCTCATTCACAAAATGGAATTCCATTTTCGAATCCGTCAGCTGATCAAGACTTTGAATTTGGAGTACACGTTTTTGTATGCAAGCTACGCGTTGTGAGTAGGGGAGGTTGGGGTGAAGCGGCCTTGGCATTGTGTTGTGTTCATAACAGATGTTGTAGTTTAGTTTAATTGCCAAACAAAAACTGCAATGTGATAAAAAAAAAAATGAATAGTGGGCGTCATCATTTGTTTTTTTTTTTTGCTTTTTACAAATAGTTTTTTTACAGAAACTAAGCTACTACATATTTTTCCTAGTCATTCGTGTCCCACTGCTGGGCAAAGACCTATTATTAATATAATTATTTACATATATTTAAAAAATACAACAGGATTAGTCAAGCTATCTAAGGATCGTTAGAAACGGTCTATAGATAGCTCAACTGATCCAGGTTATATTTTGCTTAATGATTTTATATTATTAGATACTTACCTACATAATATTCAAAGATTTTTTCTAGTCGAATAATATATATTAAACTCAACTTGACCTCTTTTCAAGCAGTTTTACAATTACAAGTTTTAAATAACTTATAAAAAAAAAATCAATAGAAACATTTTTAATTCATTTCAGATTTTTTTAACTAGGTACCTTTTTATTTCACAAAATATCACCTCTTAAATAATCAGTGTTTCTTGATCAAAATACTTATGTTTTTTAGAAACGGAAAATCCATGTTTTATAATAAATGTGTCATTTTTTATTCTTTGCAATGGTAACGTAGTAGGTTCATATCTTACCACAGCTCCCCGTCACTTACCCACATACGCACTTGCACTTGCCTGTCACCTGGTGCAGGTGCGCACTCAGCTGGGAGCCAGTCTGCCAGCCGGCAGCCTATATAGAGCAATGATCGGATTAACTGACAGTTTTATCGGAATACGGATTACATTAGCATATTACCAAATTAGCCCCAAACTACCTTAGGATTACTCTGATTTAGTAATTAAAACTTTTCGTAGTTCTTACTAACGCCGTTAGTACACCGACGCATTCGCATGCGAATGCGAAACGATGCGAACCCGCGTCTCACTCTAGCACATAGCTAATGACATAGGTGCGTCCTTGTCGGGTGCGACCTGTCGATGCGAATCGCATGCGAATGCGTCGGTGTACTAACGCCGCAAAGATTCATAATTTTAACACAGACGAAACTAATTGTGGACATTAGGTGTAGGTACTACGTACCTTACTTAAATGAATTAATTGAGTTGTTGCCTGTTGCCTAGTTTAATGAATAATGTAGATAGCTTATAATATCGACGACCTCTGTGGCGCAGTGGGCGAAAGTCCGCCTGCGATGCAGAAGGTTGCGGGTTCGATCCCCGCCACGGGACAAATGTTTGTATGACCGACAGATATTTGTGTCGGGTCTGGGTGTTTCTATGTATAATATGTAAGTATTTACTTACAAAAAAAAAGTATATAAGTAGTTTATCAGTCATCTAGTACCCATGACACAAGCTCTGCTTACTTTGGGGCTAGATGATGCTGTGTGGAAAGTCCAGCGTTAAAAAAAAAATAAAAAAAAATTAAGATATCTTGAAAATCATTGAAGATATTATCTACCATGCTCGAAGAGTTCGTCCTGTTTCGTGTATTTTATCTGTAGTGGCCATAAAATGGCATTTTAGCCTATTTAACTTGTGTTATAATGCTTGACCAAGTATAAAAATGAAAGTAGCACTCTATGTGAAAGTCTCAATTTCATATTAAGCATTTAATAGCGTGCAGATGTTCAGCCATTTAATAGCCTTCAACTAATGCAGGGCCGAGAATCGAACCCATTGCAGATGTTAGTTTAATAGATACTTAGAATGCAATGGCAGCTTTAGCCTGAATATTCCTATTGATGGGAAATAATATATAATATGAATACAATGATGGTCATTGAAAGTGAACAGAATTAACTTCCGTTTTGAACACCTTTCACTCACTAAATAGCGTTATAATTTTGCTTATAACACACACATTGAACCGTTAGAATTTATAATTAAAAAATAAGGCAAATATTGCACTAAATTTTTAAAATCAACTCGGTATCAAGGCCCTACGAATATTAAAAAAATATAGAAGAACATCTTAAAAAAAACACTTTATTCTTTCTTCATTATATTGCACAAAGAAATAACATATATAGAATCTTAAAGAGGAGTACTAATGGCAGAGGCGAGCTTAACCCTAAAAATAGTTCTCTTACAGCAAACCTTTATAGGAGAGAGAGAGATGGGGTTGTAACAGTGGGTGCATGTGCAATTAATTACCACTCCTTATTTTTTTGAAAATATTTAAAACTCTAAAAATTTATAGAGATACAAATACAGAAATAAAATAACGCAAACAACGGAACATAATGGTACTACTGAGACTAAGGCGAATATTCTCTATTCTGAAAGAAATCGTTTTTAGGGATTACCTGCTCCTTTTAATCGAAGCTTAATTGTAGGTTGGTTAGTTTTTTCAACCGACTTCAAAAAAGGAGGAGGTTCTCAAGTCGTCTGTATGTTTTTTTTTTTTTTAATCTAATTGTTCCGCCATTTGTTGACCGATTTGCTAAATTCTTTTTATGTTTGAAAGGGTATACTCCAGAGGTGGTCCATATAAATTTCATTCCTGAGGGATTGATAGTTTCCCCGTAAAACTCTAAACACCTTCCCTCCTAGCCATGTCACAAATAGAAATCGAATCGACAGCTTGACGCCCTGAGTCACACCGCGTTTCGAGTCAAACATTGAAGTCGGTTTTCTTTTTAGTATTAAAACGTAATTATTTGTCACACATTGTCATAAAACACTTTAACAGTCACATACATAGTCCTGAACGCACTTGTGACGTAGTTGTATCATCACATCCTAATCAGACAATCGACTGTATTATGTGTAGACTTTGGTATCGAATAACTTTGACGACCTCTGTGGCGCAGTGGGCGAAGGTCCGCCTGCGATGCAGAAGGTTGCGGGTTCGATCCCCGCCGCGGGACAAATGTTTGTATGACCTACAGATATTTGTCTCGGGTCTGGATGTTTCTATGTAGGATAATATAATATGTATGTATTTACAAACAAAAAGTATATAAGTAGTTTATCAGTCATCTAGTACCCATACCACAAGCTCAAGCTTACTTTGGGGCTAGATGATGCTGTGTGAAAAGTCCAGCATTATTTATTTATTTAACTAATAGTCTGTTTAAAAGTTTGTATCATGGACATAAAGCAGGCGGAAGCTAGTTTTACTTAAATCTAGTGGAACTTTCTGTATCCGTTAAACATTATCTCTATCATTAAGTAATTGTGGTAGCTAAGTAGTTATATAATTCATTTAAAACTCTCGCAAATCTAAATACGAAAGAAAACAATCATGGCGGTCTCATCAAGGCCTACTTCGGATTATTTCCAGCAAAAATACTTATTTCAGCAATTGCTTTAAGATACAGGCAATTAGTAGGAGCGAGGACGAGTGGATTTTTAATAATACCTACCTTCCTACAAAATCTTTGGAGTTGGGCTATTGTGACAGCGTTTACCCCAACTTCCTCTTACAAAGTTAATTTGGGCCATCTTATGACGAAATTTTTAGGCCTTCTGAAGGCTCCAGTTGGACCTTTGAGGATCGGTACATACTAAGTGCTGTTACTATGTAGTCAGACTGCACTTTGTGTGGCATATGTCCCAGAATGCGCACGCTGTGGGTAGGTACAAGGTCTTCTTCTTCATAGAGCATCATAGTAAGGGGCAGGCTACGCGTGAAAATGTAGGAAAGAGTTTTCTATTTGTTTTTTGAAAGTTGAATATTATACTTAAAGTTTTTTATTTGTTTTTTTTTTAATTTTTCGCTGTATTCATGGCCTCGCTCACAGCATTCGTTTCGGAAATTATTTCAGTAGAATTGCCACTTGTGTCGAAGTGGGCTCGAGCCAGCCTCCTTTTCACTCCATTTTATTTTTCCCTCTGAACGATATTAATTCTTAGATTTTACACAATCGTTCTTGTGACTCCGGTTTTTTGTACTCAAGTAATTGAGTGGGGTCTTGAATTGAATTATTATTGCGAGATTAACGGATGATTGAATGACGGAGGCTTTGTATTAAAGGTGGTATTAGTTATCAATAAAAACAAAAATAATTATGTTACAAAAAACTTACAAACTAGCATACTAAAAGAATTCTTTAGTTAATTATGTATTTTCAAAAACTTGTCAAAAACATCTTATCTTTTCTAAAAAAAATATTTTTTTAGTCTGTGTGCAGCTGCTGTATTCGTGGCTATGAGCGCCATCTCTTGAAATAAATATGAAACGTCAATCAGTTTATTGAAAATCGTTATTTTTAATTTAAGATTTTTAATATAAAAGACCATTTTTTTATTTCACTGCCTTTTTCCAAAATACTAATAACAATAGGTGCATAATTATTATGGCTATACCTAGGTTTTGTTACTCGAAGCGCCATCTATGTTTTAGGTGAAGAACTATTTTGATGCACCAAATATAAGTACCAACCAAAGTTCACTTTTGAGTTCAGTTACAACGTTATTTTAATTTTAGGCCAGAGTAATAAGATTTTTTTTATTAAGGTATTGACAGTCGAGAATTGTAAGCAATGATTATGATGATTGATAACATTTTAAGATTGACGGTAAAAGTAAGTAGGTAAGTATTATAATATTAATCCCTCAGTAATAAAATTATGGGACTAGGTACCTCACGAGTGTAGGTAGGTAGGCACTAGGTACCTACCTGAGTGTTTTGAAAAGATGCACAAAAATAACTGTAAAAATCTGTTCACAGTAAGGTATGTTCGTATGAGTCAGTGGCCAACTCTCGTGACGGAGTTTTTAGGCCGCCATAAGGCCTCCGTCGTGGCTAAACGACTTTAATAACCAGGACCGACATTTTACGTGCCCTGCGAAGCACGGAAGCGCTCAGATGAAAATGCCACTGGCGGTCACCCATCCACTTACGGACCACTTCGAGCGTTGCTTAACTTCGACGATCTATCGACTAAGCAAGCACGACCACGAGCGCTTCCGTGGTTCACAGGTGTTCACAGTTTATATCGCTGACCATAAAATAAAAAAAGCCGTGTTGGCCGAATGGGGTTGAACCTCAACTGTCAATCCGCAGGTTGTGGGTTCGAATCCCGGCCGTGCATCAATGGATTTTGCGTTTCGTAAAATTTAAATGCGCTTTAACACGTGCTCTAAACGGTGAAGGAAAACATCGTGAGGAAACCAGTTAGTGTTCTTATAGGCGGCGATGGGCTAGCAACCTGTCACGTATGGAATACTAACTTCTGCAAGATGTGGGCATGTATCAAATATATGTTTGGAGATGCCTCTGACTACCCCCCTTAAACATCTTCATGGGATCTGGAATAAGTAACATAAAAAAAAGATATGAGAGAATGTCTACCGCACCTTAGGGATACAGTCGTGAACCTGTATTCTGCATAAAATACCAACATTAAAAAAACATACAAATGAACACACAACCACGTTTTTATAGATCTTTTAAAATACTTACTAAACTCTATGCATAATCCGGTAATCCTGATCGACCATGAGAACAGCCTTTCAAGATTCCGATCCAACTTCCTGTCCGTAAAGGATGTGCCAAAGCATTTCCTGATGGTATTAGTATGCTATACATTGAGAATGTGCCAAGGATTTCGCAAGGTTATTGTGTACGGGAAAGAATTACTTTTACAGTCTTTAATTAGTTTTTTTTTTTTTGATAATTGAATTGTTCAAATCAACTGTCAAAAAGGATCAATGGTACAGGCAGCAACGAAAGTCAATGTTTAAAAAATCTGAATAAAGGTTTGAATCCATAACGACCAAAATTTTGAAATATTCTGAAGATTCAAGGTCTCAGTCCATAATAATTTCAAAAGTAAAATTTCAATTTGACGACCTCTGTAGCGCAGTGAGCGAAGTCCCGCCTGCGACGCAATAGGTTGCGGGTTCGATCCCCGCGGTGGGACCAATGTTTGTATGATCTACAAATATTTGTCTCGGGTCTGGGTGTATCCTATGTATAAATATATATGTATTTACAAACAAAAAGTATATATCAGTCATGTAGTACCCATAACACAAGCTCTGCTATCTATAGATCGTCTCTAACGATCCTTAGATAGCTTGACTAATCCTGTTGTATTTTGTAAATATATGTAAATATGTAGTAGCTTAGTTTCTGTAAATAAACATATTAACAGCTCTGCTTACTTTGGGGCTAGACGATGCTGTGTGAAAAGTCCAGCATTATAATAATAATAGTTTATTTTTCCTAAAAATAGACAAGTGTATTATTATTATTAATACCTAGTTAAAAAGTTATTTTTTTTTTAAATCGAAAATAAATGAAGTTTTAAAACTGTTTAAGTACCTAACGACCTTCGTTGTTGACTGTACAAAGGATTTTTAATTACTTGATTTCAGGATAATAAAATACTATCAAATGTTTTATTTATTTATTTTAGCCTGTATTGTCCCACTGCAGGGCAAAGGCCTCCCTCCCTTTTTTCCAGTTTTTCCTATCCATGGCTGCAGTGGGCCAATCTGGAAGATGCACATCTAACTCGTCCCGCCATCTCCGTGGTGGTCTGCCGCGTGGACGTCTTGCGTTGGGCACCCATTCAGTCGTGGTCTTTGCCCACAAGTCGTCAGACATGCAACAGACATGGCCGGCCCAATCCCACTTGAGCTGGGCGGATCAAATGTTTACTGAATTAAAAAAAAAATATTAAGTAAGTACTATTTAGTTCACATACCCATCACAAAAAACAACTAAGTAAGTACCTTCTATATGCTGACTGCGAACTTGACGTGGTCAATATAACTTCTTACAGTTCTTTCCTTTCCTTAATTCAAAATTTTGGAAACTTTTCCTAAGAAATTAGTTAGATATTGTACGTGGGGACACGCAACCTCCGCTAGACTTGACAATCGCAAGTTTTAATGACGCCACGTGTCGCGGCAATGAAACGAATTCTGAAAACGAAAGATGGTAAGGACATAAAATTATTAGCCAAACGGGCAATTTACATTTTTTTAACCTATTATTTTCCACTTTCTCTCTTGGACATAGATATTGTTTTATCGAATAGAGTGGTTCTGACGGAAGATCAGCGTTGTCTTGCAAACAGAACATAGTACCGAGTCAGACTCCAATGTAACATAAACTTTGTACTTGTGTACTTTTAATCCTATACTGTGTGTTTGTCTATGTTGCAAATAAATCATTTCATTTCACTTCTTGTCGTGTCACTCTTTCGAACCAGTGTGGTGAAAATATTTTAAGTGAGCCTCAAAGAGGCTCCTTTCGTGTCCATTTATTTGACATTTATTATTTTCGATCTCCACTCCTTTATTAAAATACAAATTACCTACCATTCAAAATTATATACAGGGTGTAAAAAGACTACTACCGAAAACTGAGGGGTTGCAATCAGACCATGATTCTAAACATATTTAGCGAAAAAAAAACGCAAAAAAAAAAATGAATTTGCTGCTTCATTTTACGTTATTTTCCGATTATTTACTACTAGTACAACATAGTAAGACCATACCTACCTAATAATTTCATTTATAAAAGAAAAAAACAATTAAAAATCAAAATCTTGCAATCTACGTAAAATAACGCGACTAGTACGAGCGCGCGAGCAGCTGAGCGAGGTCAGCGCACGCGCGCGGCCAACGACCGCCGCGGCCGGCCGGGCATCGCACCCGCCCCGCTCTCGCGTCGCCTGTCTACTGCACCTATGCAGTTCCACCAGTGCTATAAACAAAATCTTAGTTACGTAAACTAGAAAAATTAAACATAAGTAGGTACCTAACTTGGCTTTATTTCAGCTATTATTAGTTACATAAATAAAATGTTTCACTATTGAGTTCATAAAATCGTAAGTAAGGAAAACTTGAACGAAGTTTCAGTAACGGTTATAAACAAAAAATAATAGTACAAAAAAAATTAAAATTTAAAAAAGTTATTCTCCGACTCTAGGATTTGAACACTGGGCTCATGCACTCAAATCCTAGACTGTTCTAGCTCGGCTATCATGAGTTTACTGAGTGCAGCGAAATTAAGCTTCATTTCAAAAAAAAATTACTGAAATTCGATTGAACGCTGCACGTGTCGGCGGCAGAGTCAAAGGGTTCTATCAAAATCTTCTAACTTGATTGAAATAAGGTTCAGATTTCTATTTCGCTGAATCCTTTGTAAAAGCCGGTCGGTATAAAGCTGCGTCTACAGTGTTTGCGAATTTTATGCTTGACGAAGAATTCGTCTAAGACCGAGTTCTCGAAGATAAGATAAGATAAGTTTTTATTGTAAACTGTTGGATTTAACAAAGATGGTAGGTTTGTTAACAAATAAAATGTACAAACAGTTTGCCCTTTTCGGACGTACAATATTAACATTAATAGTATGTTAGTACTAAGAAACTAAAAAACGAAGTGTTTGACCAGCACTTTATCTTTAACCTCGATTGGGATACACATTCATTATGTCAAAGTTTATACTAACAGCAGCACTAGATCAACTGTTCACTACATAAACAAATAATAAGTAAGTAAGTACCTGCCTAAGTAAACAAATAATAAGATTAATGGTTGATAAGATTATCAGTTTATTCTATCAAATATCACTAGGTACAACAATGTAGTGAATGATCAGTGAATAAATCCATCAGTTTTCAACTCTTGAGTAGTGTGAAACATGCCTTGCTAGGCATTTTTCAGTTGACTCTTTGGCGGCTTTTGTCAAAGATATTAAGAAATTGTCTTCTAATACTATTGAAATAAGGTTCCAATTTCTATTTCGCTACATTTTCTTTCTAATTTCTCGACTCGTTTTGTTTGATTTTATTATTTATTAATTAGTTGAAGTTCAATATTCGTACGTATTGGACGCTCGCGCAGCGCATACAAATTGCATTACCGGTACTACTGTCGCGAATGAGTTTTATGGTTTTATTAGAGGATAATTTAGTACCTACTTAGGTAGTTAATTATCGTATCTACCTACCTAGTAGGTACCTGCCTACATTTGTTAAGAAGAGAACAGTGAGTGTCTGTTTAGTGCGAGTGTGTTCGGTCAAAAGTGCTTGTTGTGATCGTGTGTGAAAATGCGTTGTGTTATGGGCCTAGCGCGTAATGCGATGGGCCCACAAAATAGGTAGGGTTGATCGATAGTTAAGTTACCCGAACCAACACTGATCTGGAGGCTCTGATCTGCAAGTAGAAGAGCAGGTCTTGATTCTTTTTGGGAGAAACGCTTGGGTACCTACAGGCAGGCAGGCTCAGCTGTGCTTGTTGAGCAGATGCTCAGTTTGAGGTTACAGTGGAATTAGGTAAGTCTTAGTACCTACTTACCTCACAATAATCAAATTTCTACGCTACGCACATAGTAGGTAGGCACTGCCGAAGTTATCGCGTGGGGTTCGGAATGCGTAGCGTACATTGCTGGCTGACGAAATAAATGAAAATCTTCAAACGCTGTTTTCTCGGAAAATATTTATTTTTTCGGAAAATCCTTTTGGATTTGGTTGTGTGTTGGGATGCTGTACCTACCCCTTTCGGCTTCGGTAGACGTCTTTTTACACCCTGTATTATTTAAGTGATGATAAGCTAGAGCAGAGATATAAAAATTAAGGTATTACTCACAAAAATTTACAAGAAGTTGCTCCAAAGTTGCTCGTTTAGAACCAACGACCTCGGCTAAGGGAAGTGTTCGTGTAAAGTTTTCTTACCTGAAAATTATTAATTGGGTGTTTTCGTTCTATTCGTAGGAGTATGATTTTTATCACGAACTACTTTTTTGTACGAAACTTCAAGTTTGTGCTATTATGAACTTGTGAGAACGGGAAAAGTAACAATTCTTCAGGAATAAAATATGGGACCTTAGGAGTACTTAGGCCTTTACATATTAGATGATTTATTCAGCGTCAGGAGGCAACCTATGCCTACACTTAACGGGATGCTGTAGTGCCTGGGACATTGTTTGAGGTGGAATAGGCTTTCCCAGCACCTAAACCATCCTCTCAGCTTAATCAGCCGCCCACAGGAAAGACGACGTCAATACGTGTGGAGCTGACTAAGGCCCATATTAATAATCCTTACTCAGCTCAAGAGGCCGCACCTGATATCAATCTTGAGATCCTGATGACGTCATAATGGCGTATCAAATGATTTCGCACTTGAGTACGTTGTTGACTCTAAACTATTACTAAGAGTACTAAGTAGGGACCTATTTCTTTCATATTTTTTTTTTAAATCGGTCCTCGAGTAAAATAGATATCGGTGAACATAATAATAAGTACAGTACACGAAAAAAATACTTATGTACCTATAGCCAAATATAGAACATCCATCCTCCTTTTTATTTTTTATATTTTCTATTTTATATTAAGTTTGTTAAAATTAATAAATATCACTCGTCACGTATCCAATCTAGCAACAGGTATACAAATTGAACTCAATGTTAGACGTTTAATTTCAACTCTCCGTCCAAATCTAACTTTGAAACGAACTTCTGTTGCGAAGCAAGTGCCCTTAGCACTAGTCTGAAGGGCTAGAATTCCACGTGCGAAGAAGACCCTATAGTCAAGGACCATTTAACGAAGTCAAAAAGCATAATTTTATTCAATATGACCACTGGGATGACTCCTGTTCCTTCGCGACCTGCCATGACCTACCATATGACACACATATTCGTCTTTGTAATACTCGTAATTATGTACAGGACAAAACTAGCAAGGCTGTTAAAACTACTTGGAATTGAATAATTAGTAACAGAAGTAAATTTGATAACGGACACTGCATCTAAAAGTGCGAGTTGCGAGGACTTGACAGTTACTCCATTGACTGCTATCAATGCAAGAGCATAAGGCAAAAGATGAATGCCAGGCGTAAGTGAAAACCTTAAAGGAGAAGAGAGGGGAAGAGTTTTTTTTGTATGACTGCTACTCCTTCGCTACTTCCTCTCCCTGTGCCAGTCAGCCACGTTCAATCCACGCTAGCTTCTTTCAGCCACAGCCAATGTTATTTTACTGTAAACATGTTACGTGTCGTGAAACATCTGACTGTCACACCAACGGTGAAAAATGTTAACCAGTGCTTCCGACACTGAAGAATAGAAGTTAAAACATACATTCAAGTGGAAATCAAGTCCAATAATCTCGGTTCGGTATGTCATTCGTAAGTTTAATTACGGCGAGTCCTACGTGCCCTGCCTCGGTTATTAGTTGAGCAATTTTCATATTAGCTTAAATAATATGTTAGGTTTGCGGCTGGCGCAAGAGGAAACAAGCGAGAGAAAATAATCTGGAAAACAAGAGTTTTTGGAACAACAACCATATTAATGTTGTATGTAATTGGGGACTAACCGCAGCTTAGTCAGCTCCACACGTATTGACGTTGTCTTTCCTGTGGGCCAGGCTGATTAAGCTGAGGGGATGGTTTAGGTGCTGGGCAAGCCTATTCCATCTCAAACAATGTCTCAGGCACTACAGCGTCCCGTTAAGTGTTGGCATGGATTGCCTCCTGACGCTGTATAAACTAAAGGCCTTCGTTTTTTTTTAGTTGGGGAAATCAGTCTTTAAAAAAGTAAGTGAGTTTGTATCAGTGGCCCACAATTAGTGAAAATACCACTAGCAGTCCCCCTTCCACTTACTGACCGCTCTGAACGTTGCTTAACTTCGACGATTAAAACGACTAAGTAAGCTGAATCACAAACGCTCAATAGGCTTCTTGATGATGGGCTTAAAATTTTCTGATCAAGTTCATTATCATCATCATCATCAGCCTATATAAGTCCACTGCTGGACATAGGCCTCCCCTAATGAGCGCCATTGCGCCCTGTCCTCAGCTCGACACATCCAGCTTCTGCTAGCCTTCAAGGGCCAATTTTTCGGTTTGGAATATTTAGTTCTAGGTTAGGACCGTGTTTTATCGTTGATCTTATCGACTGAAAACAATGTAGCTCGTGTTAGAAGCATCCGAGTATTCATCGAACGAATGAATAAACGAACGCTAATAACCCCCTGACTGGAGGGCGTCTTACACTACGTAACGAAGTTATTCATAATAACAAGAGATCAACCTCTGCCGCCTATGCATTGTGGCCTCCGAAACAGAAGCGCGCCAAGTTAGTACGGGAGCAAGTTTAGGGCGCGTGTGGTCTTTAGTGTGTTCTGATGTTGCAACTCACCTGTATTGTAATTAGTTTAACTGCTGGTACGTGGTACGTTGCTGTCTTAACTTTTAGCGAATAATCTTCAATGTGCCTATGGTAATACCTTAGTACTACAAAGTCAAAGTCAAAGTCAAAAAGCATTTATTCAGTAGGACCGCTGGGATCACTTTGAAACGTCTTAAAACTAGGTGATTCTACTCCTGTTCCTTCGCGACCAATACCGTGAAGAACTACCTTAGGTGGATAACTAGAAATAAGTAGATTAGTAACCGCCAGTGGCATTTTCATCTGAGCGCATCCATGCTTCGGAGGGCACGTTAAATTGTCGGTCCTGGCTATCTAAGACGTTAAGCCATAACGGAGGCCTTAAGGTGGCCTAATAACTCCGTCACCAGAGTTGGAAACTGACTCATACGAACTAACTTTTTTAGTACTATACAGTCATATCAGGTTTTGGGGGTAGGTAGTATTCCCAAGGCAAAGAGGGAGTACTCGCCTCGCTAAGGTTTGCCCAACTGGTACACTTACCTTAGGGCCTTTCGGCCGACAGTTATAGTCGGATAGTTCTATGTAGGCTATAATGTGGCCAGAAACTTTGCATGCGCGATTCAGACTTTCTAAAATTTTTGCGTGTTTCCAGCGCCATCTAGTGGTACAGCTCCGAAGTACGTCGCTGTAATTGACATCTCTTGAAGTTCAGCTTGTAGTTCAGGCGATGGTAGATAGAGGTCGCCACACAGGTTTTCTTCTACTTATCTTCATCAGCATCGTAGCATTCAATGCCTTTGAAGTGGATGCTACAGCATGCTTAATCGTTCTTCATAGATTGTGGTAGAGAAGCAGCGTTCTGTGAGGACATTGAAGTGGCTTGGTGATGGCTAGTGGTATTTTCAACTGAAAGCTTTCATACCTCCTTGATTCTTCCACCTAAAATTGTAAGTCACTTTGATAACACATCCATTTTTGCGTTAAGCGTTAATATAACATATATAAAAAATCAATAAATAATACATTTCGTAGTGAAAACTCAAATGGGCTTAGGAATTAAATTGATACGGTCAAACGTCTATTTACAACCCAAAAATGAGGCCCTGTCAGTTTGTGTAGTTTAAAATGAAAGACCCTATATATTTTTCAAGATAGCTGTGGCCTTACCAATACAACCCCAGCTTAAACTCAAAGTCGTACATTAGGTACTTATCTGAAAATCAACTTACTGGTAACATTTCCAAAGGTACGTCACATGTCTAATAAGTTGCGCCACTCGCACAAATTCTGTTGTGTCATGGAGATAACTTTTACACGAGTTGAGACTTCTGGAATTGTTTGACTGTAACTTACAGCCGTTTTCTTTAAGATTTTTAAAGTACACCTCAAATTCTTACTCAAATCAAATCTAAAGCATTTATTCAGTAGGACAAATAACTGTAACTTGATTTTAGTCCTACCATTCTAACATAAACACTGTTATCAACGGGATAACTACCATGATTTTTGAGATCATGATGAATCATGGTTATTATTCCGTTGATAACAGTGTTTATGTTCGGAACCATGATAGTTTCAAAAACGATATCTACCATTCTACTCCTGTTCCGTCGCCTGAAGAATCATGGCAACACAGTTTCGGGCTCATCGTGCATACATCTATTTATCCTGGAGAATATAATATAACTATTTGGTCCAGATATTATTGTATGTAGGTACCTATGTTATTTGGAACCAGGACTTAAATTCGTAATTGTTGAAGGAAATTTTCGCTGTCTTATTACACAGAGCAAAACAAAAGGAGAGTTACGAACGAGGGAGCATTTCAGAACTTATGTGAATTGCCTTAATTTTGTAGTTTCTTCGGAGGTGGAAATTTTGCTGGTAAAGGAAATTAGTAGGTACACCTATATTCCCAATGTTTAGCAACAGAGTTCGGAGTTTGTTTGAAAGTCTTATAAAAAATCATTTAATGGTTGGACTGGACACTGATTCTTCGCAGCAATTCTGGAACCGTGAGTTTTAACACTTTCTGTGCCCAATGTGCCCATAAAACACACTGGGCATATGTGTAGAATCTGCAGAACTAGAAATTTGTCTAACTTTAAAAATCGAACTGGCACATCTCATGTCTTATCCCTTAACCATAACATAGAGGTCGTCAGTCTACGAAAAAGTCGATGCCTAAATGCCTAGCACAGCATACAGGGCACAACAAACTCAAGAGACTCTCACAAAAATTGTTCACTCGGAGTACCTGTCTTTTGTCATAACAGCCTGTCCACGACGAGTTGGATGCTGTACAATGCTCGTTTAGATATTATCTTTAGCATTTTCCCCAAACTGACACCTCGCTATCTCTCGAATGATTAATCTGACGCAATAACACCCAGCCGTATACTCCCTGATTTATTCATTATTTATTTTCGGTGTAATCGATAGTTTGAATCAGTTCGAGCGACGAAAAGAATCTCCAACAGAAACATTTCACCGTGACTTGTATGATGGGTTATAAAAGAAAGCTAGGCTCTAAATTAAAATAAAGCTAAGTATTTGTGGCCCTGGTTTTCATGAAGAAATAGGACCACCTGGGCTGGCTCTTCCATGCTTCAGAGGGCACGTAAATGGAGCCAAAAACTCCGTCGTCGTCAGAATTGGCCACTAACTCATACGAACTTACTTTTACGGCTTATTTTAATCAAATTACTAGATTGCTCATTACAAATGAATGCTGTATACCTCGACGCAGCAATGTACAGAGAGTGATACACAAAGACGACGCCAGGGGGCGCGCGCTAACGACACACTTCGCTTTGGACTACCTCGGATAACATACCCATTTAATGGCTGCCGAGCTATGTATGTATTGTATACAGTACACGAATTACAAATCTGAACGTGGATGAGGTTTTGACTATCCCTTAAACGTAGCGTATGGTGCCAGGTGAAACGTTGTGGACGTGTTAAACTTTTTCAATTTCTCGAGTACCTGCACTCGCTGGAGCTTGACTTGACATTAAGATGGATCATCAAGAAAGCTTTTTTATGTGATGAATGGGTCGGCTCTTGACCTCAAAACTTACACAGGCAAGAATGAGGTCTACGATGGAACGAGCCTACCCAGAAGTTGCCTATTAACTCTCTTCTTCTCTTCTTCTCAAGCTTGACTGGAGCCAAGCTTTCTTTTAGATGACGGTTTGGAAATCGTGTTTGTTGCTGGTTCACGGTATTGGTTCAAGGAACTAGAGTAACCAGATCTTAAGTTTTCCTTAAACTTTCCACAACTCATATTTACAAATACATTTGACTAGCTCTCAAGACTATTGATCCCCAACAGTCCTGCTGAAAGTGCTGCTAATTTGTTACATTGATTGTATTACTATTAATATTATTCTATGCCAGTAGGCAGTTATTTTTAGGAGACTGTGAAACAAGCCACTAGAGAAAAATCACAACCAACCCCATATCAGCTGCTCTGTTTGAGTGGCGTTCATAATCGCCATACAAAAGTTTACTCCCTGTTCAGACGGACAAGCAAGACGAATTGTTTCTAGATATCTATTGTTATGGGTAAAGCCATTAGCCATGCATTTTGGTTTCCGTAAATCATAGGATTTCGTGATTTCTGCCAAAAATTAGGAGTGTTGATAATTTCTATAGGTACTTATACAAAACCAGTGGCAAATACCTACTTAAAAAACTTTTATTCTCTGGATTTTTTACATTAGACGTAACTTAAACTACTTTCTTGTTTCACTATCGCTTCTGGAAGTAGATAGTGCGAGTATTTTTAAGCATACACAAATACTATTAAACATCTATGTTTTCTCTTCTTCTATCTATGTCTTTTAACGCTTGACAACATTCCAGACATAATGATGTTACCAACTGAATTTACCCAATATTTTCTTTTTCTCCCTAAAAATTATTCTCCCTAATTATTGAAACCAGTGACTTGTAAGAGAATGATAAAGTCAATGGAATCAGAACACGTGCTATATCCTGGATACGGACAGAGAATACACAGCAGTGTCTACTGACGACATACACCTCTTTTTACAATTTCAATTTTTCAATTTCATTTATTAAATCAGACCAAGATCCATAAATTGTTAGTAACATTACATAAAAATCAAATAAGTTAGTAAGTTAGAAGATCAAAAATGGAACACAATTTAAACTTAACCTAGAGTCTGTAGAACCATCTCACTCCTACATGAAGGAGCATCCAGTGGTGGTTTATTGGACAATCCAATCTGTTTGATAATACGTTCAGGATGCTGTTAGGGCTGGCTTGCACTCTGCTACGTAGAGAAGCGCATCTTTTTCTGATGATAGCATGAAAGCCGTCTACTCTCGTTTCGGCCGCAACGCAAATGTTACAACGCAAATGTTGGATTTAGGAGATTTCTTTATTAAATACTTAACTATTTTGAGTAGATATAGTGAATAATAATAGGCAGCGATGAGCTTGCAACCGTTCGAATAGAATGCTAACGTTACAAAATTCGTCAAATGTATTTGGACATATTCTGACTACCCTTACACATCTTCAAAGGAGCCTGAGTAACCAAATTTGAGAAAACCTCTACCGTGCCTGGGAAAGTAGTAGACTAGGCGGTATGTACCTGGCAAGTCTCAAATGGATGGGCAGATCAGAAGCTTTACTAAAGCAACTACGTAATGGTGACTCAGAGATGCTCAAAGACCATGTGGCAGTCAGACAGACCACCAGCTCAATGGTCGAAAGATATTACTAAATCCTGTGACTGCACAGGATCGGACAGAGTGGCGTTAGTAGTGGTGCAACCGAGCTGATAGACTTGACTATTTGAGAGTATTTCTACTAATTTTTATGTAATTAGTTGTTTTAACTCTAATTCCGTGAATAATAAAGCTCATTTTACAGCACGATCAAGTACAAAGTGAAACATCATAGGGAAGAAGGCGGTTGGTAGGGAAAAATTCCGATTTAATGAGCAGGATGTGATACAATGGAGTAGGGTTCGACGATACGCTTATACTGTACACTGCCGTGCACCAAATAGGGCGTTTGTTTGTGAAAATAAATTGATAGAATTTCGAACATGAGTGAGTTTTAGGTTGGTGCCTTGTCTTTTGATCTGAAAATTGCTGGCTAGATTCTTGGCTTTGCTTCTTGGAAGAAACTTTCATACAAACTGAATAGTGAATGATGGAAAGCATCAGGAAGATTAGTCGCATTCACATGAATTCGCCATTTTCACAGTCTACTCTATCTCAACGCCTCATCCTCATCGTATCATATCAGACACGACACGTCAACAAGAAAAAACACTGTACAAATCTTGCAAATTAACATCAATACTAATAAGTCCAGTACTTACCCGTAGTGCCACCGGTAGTACCACGGGAAATATTTTTTGCCCGTGGTACTACCGGCCTGTCTGGTACCACGGGAGATTTAAAATTACCTGTGGTACTACTAATCAATATAACATGATAAATTATTACAAACGTTTTCATAGTATCTGTGCTGAATATGCATAAACTAAAAAAACAAAGTGCTGTAGAAACTTTTAAAAATATTTGCTTGTAAGTTAAAAAAGTAAAATTTCATTCAAGATCATCACAACAATTTATTTTCGCCATGCGAAAGGCATAGAAAGGCATAAAATATATAAAAAAATCATTCTTTTAGGTACCAAACTAGGCATTTATATCATTACAAGCCAAGATACCGTCGCCGAAATCGGACAGTAGGATTTATAAAGGCACTCCCAAAACATTGTCCAAATTCCCGCACATTGTCCGCAAGTGTAGAACTGTTAATGTAAATCTAATAATGATTGTATCGGAGTATTGGCTTGTTTTTGTCGAATCTGGGCGTCTTGAGCCGCGGCCTGAGTTCTGTGGATTCAGCTATTTTTGCTCTCGAAAGCAAAACAAGTTAACATTTGTAGTTACTTATGGAAGTAAGTTTTCATATTTATTGTTATTTTTGGTCACTCTGCACGAGATAAAAAAGATGTATCGACTATGAAGCAATATTACAGGAATAGCAACTCGACAGGAATTAAAAAATACGTTAGGTAATTCAACACTAAATAATACTAATGCTGGACATTTTTCACACAGTATCATCTAGCCCCAAACTAAGCAAAGCTTGTACTATGGGAACCTGATAACTGATATACATATATAAGTACTTTTTGTTTGTAAATAAATATTTGCAGTTCATACAAACATTTATCCCGCAGCGGGGATCGAACCCGCAACCTTCTGCGTCCCACAGAGTCGTCAAAAAAATAAAGTACTCGCATTTACGATTTAAAATTAAATCAGGTACTTATTGATGTTCTCATAAACTGGATTCGAGCCTTTTCAAATTCGTGAGAGTGCTTAACCAGCTGAGAACTATGGTTCAAATTCATGCAGCCTGAAAACGCAACCACGAGAGTAAACTACAAACTCATATCAACTTGCTCGCTTACTTTACTCAGGTACCGTAAACCTTACCTAAAAGCTTTAAGTAGTTTTATTTACTCTGCGGGTATTATCCTAATATTTTGTCTATGGTACAATCTACCATGAACACTGAGCATGTCAAATTCTAAGCATCATCTCTGAGTTGTATCGAAATAACCAAATTACGAGCAAGAGTGTATTTTATTTTACGAAATAAGTGCATGCATAGCTCATAAATAATTTATATTGTACATTTTGAACAAACAATTTGCTCGTATGAGCCTCGCAGCTTCGTAATGGATGCCTTTATCACAGAGGCTTTTAACGTACATAATAAAAGAAAGCTCGTTATAAGATGGTTTTGTATATTCAGCTAAGCATATTTGAAGCGTTTGAAGCGAAAAAGATTGCTTGTTTGTTCAAACTAGAAATAAAAACAAATACCTACCTAACATAATTTCATTACAAAACATTACAAACATTTATTAAAACACATACATACATAAAATCACGCCTCTTTCCCGAAGGGGTAGGCAGAGACCACGGAACTTCACTTTTAAATGAATATGATTTTTTTTTATGACATTGTTTGGGTTTTCATTATCTAGAAACTAGGAGATGTTAGAGATAACACTAAAACGAAGATGCGTTTTAATTTGAAAACTATACGATACTAATTTGTATGTATGGTGTGTTTCATAAAAAGTTAAATAAGACAATTTTAATGTCTTCATTTCTGTACAAAATACAGAAGCGCTCGTGCTCGTGCTTGCTTTGTCGTTCTTGATAGATCGTCGAAGTTAAGCAACGTTCGAAACGGTCTGTAAGTGGATGGGTGACCGCCAGTGGCATTTTCATCTGAGCGCTTCCGTGCTTCGGAAGGTACCTTAAATTGTCGGTCCCGGCTATTCAAGTTGTTAAGCCGTGACGAGGGCCTTAAGGCGGCCTAAAAACTCCGTCACTAGAATTGGCCACTGACTCATACGAATTTACTTTTTTTTTAGTACAAAATTGAGACTCTACCTCGACTCTTAACTTGTGAAACACATCTTTAGTGTACCTTCCCAACAATAAATATCATATCATCCCCTTCTATGCCTGCGGCTGCATTTGCTAAAATAACATGTTTTTGATATCTTTATTCTTTGTTTTTCATTCCATTAGATATATTTTATTCATAATATTGTTCTACTCTCTACAAGCTCCGTTTTTGTAGGCAAACTCTTATACGTAAAATAAAATCTTCAAGAGGTAATTAGAAAAATATACATACATACCTAAGCTACCTACCTAACAAAAATATCAACAGTAGAGATCCCCAAACATTAAAACTAAAAAAAATATGAACTGAGTGTATACACACTGAAAATGAACACTAGAATAAAATGATACTTTCAAATTAGTAAAATATTTTATACATATTCACAAAATCTTCAATCCCTTGCCGTAGATACGGCTTTTGTGGTACAGCTGGTAGATACCAGCTGTACCACTAAAGTTCCAAAACTATTTGTAAGTTTAGGTCAAATAATTTTTTTATAGGAAAACCTTTGACTCGAAAAGAAGAATAGGTACTTTGTAAAACAGTGTCTAAAAAAGAACCAGTTACCTTGGCACGAAACGATACTCTAACTCCACGAAAAGCTTACGGAGTAAAAATAGTTGGTAATTTTCACAGGTTCATGCCATTTTTTATCGAGCATTATAAAGGAGATGGTAGCATTAGTTTTTGACAGTTTCGAAGCACTCTCAAACTTGTTTTTTTATTTATTTGATAGTATTATTCGCTTTGAAGATAGTAGGATAGTCAGAGGCATGTCGAAACACACTCTACTTAAATAGCATGACTTTTAAATTTTGGTGTCATGTGGAAAAATAACAGAACGCTATGATTAATCTGCTTGGAACTTTGCTTGAAAAATAGACGTTTGTAATGCGCCAAATAAAGGTATGTGCCAAATGTTTTTACCTCTGACAACCCTTGGACATCTTCGAAGGATTTTGGATACATAAAAAATATTTGAGAGAATATCTATTGCGCGTATAACATACATATTTGGTGATTCTGTTCATTTGTTTTTGTTACCTCTATGATGTCTGGACTATCAGACCTATTCGCGCCGAACTGTCAATTCAATAGAAGAAATCGACGCCCCAACCGAATAAAGCGGTAATATCAAAATCGTAATTTTACAGAAGAGCCAAAAAACAGAAAAACTAATTTTAACACTCGTACATACAAGCTATATAAACAAATGTGGTATCATTGGATGCGTAAAAAAATAAGCTTTCAAATTTGATAAATTAATTTCTTAAAAAATATCTAGATTCCTGATAAATTTAATTTGATTTAATGCTGAGACGTCAGAAGCCAGCCGTATTTTTTGACGTCATCAGTATTTTTTGTATAGAAAAATGACTGCGGCGCGTACGGCGCGGCTAAATGTGCGATCAGGCTAAACGTGTGCTAAGCACTACGTTCATATCTGGCAAACACTTTTATTTCGCCTCGTTATTCGGCGGTCGACGCGCTCACGGTAAAAGGCCTTAACTGCTATATCGAAATCCAGATTTGAATGTATACCTGCCCGTAATGGTGTATGGCAGTTGGGGGAAGATGTAGCCTTTCAGCGGTCTTCTACATATTAAATAAATATGGGAAGATATCTCGCGCCCCGTCATAATAAAGCCCAAAACTAAACAGAGCTTGCGATGGGAACCAAATAACTGATAGAATACTTACTTAGAACTTATTTTTGTAAGCTTTCATACATTAATATACCCATATGTCAACGTCACCAATTGGTAACCCCTCAGTAAGGCGGTTTGTACTTCAGGGGGGTTATCAGTTAGTGACTCTGACCTGACCGTACCCGAGAAAAAAAAATCAGCAATAAGTTTTTTTTACCAAAAACGAAGTAACCGGCATGCCTTAAAACCTAAAAAAGTTCTGCCGGGCTGATTCTAGCTAGCTGTTCTAGGCATTATAACCGCTCCCTTAAGCGACCCCTGACCCGAATCCTGGAAAATCATCTGTTGTAAAGGAGAATATTTCCAAATAGTCTGACTAGTTAAAAAAAACCAAGACAATCCCAGGAGTGCCGTAAGAAGTGAAAGCTGAAGAAAAACAAAAAAAATGTTATGCATTTTTATTTACCCATTTAGTTACAAAATAAGCTTTTAGAAATTTAAAAATATTGCCGTAAAAGTTTACCGAGTACAAAACTAGATGGCGCTGGTAGGTGTCAGTGTCAGTCACGTAACTTGCACGTGACCTTTTCGAGGCCAATCCAAGAATTTATTCTCATCTCATCAAACGCCCACGCGCCTAAAGAATTTTTCATTTCAGTAATGTAAAACAATAAAATATCTATGGAGAAAACAATCAGATCGGATTACAGAAACTCGCTAGATCTCATGACATGCGACAGATGGCAGGTCCAGCTTAGCTGGGCGCTCGTACAGTTTCCACGGAACATTTGAATGGAAACGACTTCATTCAGATAACTGCCGCGATATTATCTTGGTATATTTCATGCACAGATTTTAACCCCATTGATGACGTTGCACTTTTGAAAGGCTTTGATGGTGAAACAAGTGCTATAGTGGCATTTTTGTGTGCTCCTCCTGTGTCGTGTGTGTGTTTGTGTGTCCTCTGTGGCGCAGTGGGCGAAGGTCTGCCGACGCAGAAGGTTGCGGGTTCGATCCCCGCCGCGGGACAAATGTTTGTATGACCTACAGATATTTGTCTCGGGTCTGGCTATGTATAATATGTATGTATTTACAAACGAAAAGTATATAAGTAGTATATCAGTTATCTGGTTCCCATAGTACAGGCTTTGCTTAGTTTGGGGCTAGATGATGCTGTGTGAAAATGTTCAACATTATTTATTTATTTTATTCGAAGTAAAAGTCATAGTTACGTTTAAGCTTAAAATAAAATCGATTTCAATGAAAAGTCGGTGAACATTAAGCCGAACATAGAATATTCATCTTTTTAGTACCGATGGGACACTTAGAAAAGTCAAGAGCTAGGTGATTCTACTCCTGTTCACAATACTGTTAGGCTCCTATTAATAAACGTGGTGTAAAGTTACGCCCGGTGTAACTTAGGAGTAACCATAAAATTTTTGAAGTTTAAACTTGGCGTAACTTTACACCACGTTTATTAATAAGGGCCTTAAAAACCAGGACAACTAACTCGGATTGAGACCCTGCTATCTTTTTTTCTATTCTCAACTCAAAATACTTTGATGCTTGACCGAGATTCAAACCCACGGACTTTGAATTCAAAGACCAGGCTGCTACCCTACCTATTGCAAAATCATTTTCAAAATAACACTACAAAATATTTCATTAAACCCGTAGGTACTCGTTACTCATTCCCGTCGATAACGATACCATTTGATAAATTTCGTTTCCCCGCCAAAAACGAAAATATTTCACTCTCAATTATACTAAACTCGAAACTCACAGGGTGATCCAAAACTTTATTCGTCCTGATGATGATTGTTATTATCACAATAAAGCTTTAATAATAGACGGTGGGTGTTCGGAATCGGAACAGGGGTCGTATTCCCGTTCTTATTTTCGTTCTTACTACGATTTCTGACTTCAAGGGCCAATTTTTCGGTTTGGAATAAGTGGTCCTAGGTTAGGACCGTGTTTAAAAGTTGATCTTATCGACTGAATACAATGTAGCTCGTAGTAAGAAGCATCCGAATATTCATCAAACGAATGAAAAACCGAACGCGAATAACCCCCCCAGGATCATATTGACAATATTCCATGTCGTAGAAACTCTCTGATCATAATATACTCTTCTAATTCCTGCCTACCCACTAAGCGGTGTCAGCACAACATGTTTCTCTTCTCCATCATCTCCGTCACATCAGCACTCACTCCTTTCACTCAAATAATTCGCATCACACACTCCATCTAAAGATTCGTTTTTGGGGGTAGAATGGTATTCCCCCAAATTATGGTAAAGAGGGAGTACTCGCCTCACTAAGGTTTGCCCAACTGGCACACTTACCTTAGGGCCTTTCGGCCGACAGTTATAGTCGGATAGTTCTATATAGGTTATAAGTTCCAGTAAACTTCGTCAGCGCGATCTAGGATTTTCTATAGATATAGATATAGCTGTACTTTTTTGCGTGTTCCTAGCGCCATCTAGTTGTACAGCTCCGAAGTACGTCGCTGTAATTGACATCTCTTGAAGTTCAGCTTATGGTTCAGCTTGTAGTTCAGGCGATAGTAGATAGAGGTCGCCACATCACTCCCTTTCCAGACCGAAGGTCGATATAGGTATTTGATGCCAGCCAGCATGGTGAGGTTGTCCATCTTAGCTCGTCGTGGTCTTCGGTGAGTCGAGACTGGTGCGATGAGCAGGTTGAGGACAGGAGAGCGCTTGTCGTCTGCGGTGAGTCGAGACGGTCCACGGTGAGTCGGGACGAAGCGCGGTGCGGTGCTCCAGGTGAGGCTACGGTGAGTCGAGCCTGTATGCCCGGATGATGCCGCGGTGCGGTGCTCCAGGTGAGTCTACGGTGAGTCGAGACTATATGCCCGGATGAATGCCGCTAGGGAACTCCACGAAGCGTTATCGAGGAAGGGAGAAGCCTGCAGAACCAGGAAGTCGTCAGGGCGGCTGCGGTGGAACTGCGGAGGCCGGAGGAAGATGCTGGTGCTGGTGTGCTGGTCCGGAAGTAAGCTTGAAGGAGAGAGAGAAGAGAAGAGACGAAGATAGAAGTCTGCTGATGATGATAATGATGGCGGGAAGTGTTGCGCTGCGTTGTTGAAGAAATCGTGTTCAGGAATCCAGTCGTCGGGTTTCGGCAGGAATCGTCCGAGGTAGTCGACGGCTGGCACGTCGGAAGGTCACCACTTTGGGGGTAGAATGGTATTCCCCCAAATTATGGTAAAGAGGGAGTACTCGCCTCACTAAGGTTTGCCCAACTGGCACACTTACCTTAGGGCCTTTCGGCCGACAGTTATAGTCGGATAGTTCTATATAGGTTATAAGTTCCAGTAAACTTCGTCAGCGCGATCTAGGATTTTCTATAGATATAGATATAGCTGTACTTTTTTGCGTGTTCCTAGCGCCATCTAGTTGTACAGCTCCGAAGTACGTCGCTGTAATTGACATCTCTTGAAGTTCAGCTTATGGTTCAGCTTGTAGTTCAGGCGATAGTAGATAGAGGTCGCCACACGTTTGACGTTTTTAAAAACACAATGTTTTAAAAACCGTATCCTCTCCAATTCGTGGTATCGGAAAACCGAGCAGCCTATGTAAGGTCCGTTCTAATTATATTTGCAGTAGATTTATATATCCGTTTGTCAATGCTTACGGGGAAATTAATTAGGATCGGTCGCGGGTTCCGTACGTGTCTGTTCAATGTGATTCGGGTGAGATCGGAATCCATTTTTCGTGGGATTTCGGTTCAATGTAAATACGTAAACGTAAACAGGTTCACGACTGTATCCCCAAGGTGCGGTAGACTTTCTCTCAGATCTTTTTATGTTACTTATTCCAGATCCATTGAAGATGTCTAAGGGGGGTAGTCAGAGGCATGTCCAAACACATATTTGATACATGCCCACATCTTGCAGAAGTTAGTATTCCATACGTGACAGGTTGCAAGCCCATCGCCGCCTATAAGAACACTAACAGGTTTCCTCACGATGTTTTCCTTCACCGTTTAGAGCACGTGTTAAAGCGCATATAAATTTTACGAAACGCAAAATCCATTGATGCACGGCCGGGATTCGAACCCACAACCTCCGGATTGAAAGTTAAGGTACAACCCCATTCGGCCAACACGGCTTTTTTCAATGTAAATATTGGTGGGAAAATAATAATTGTTCTTGAAATAACTCTGTAGTTTGAAATTTTGTGAATTTATGCGTAGGTTCTGTTGTATGCTTGTATATGATTAAAGTTTGTCACAAAAAACATTAATATTAGGTATAAGTAAGACCGTTGTGATCACTGATAACTCATCTTCAGTTACTTTTTAATTTCAACTATCAGCACTTTTGTAACTAGAGTTACACGTTACACGACGGAGGTTTGAAGAGATTCAAATTCTCACACAAAATATAAGTTACAAAATAATTCCGCTTATCGTATATACAAATACAATCCAAAAAGTTGAACTTGTTTTTTCCTATTCGAACATTAGTGAAAACACCATAATTCTTGAAAAAGTAGGAAATAAAATTAAAGAATGAACGAGGCAATAAAGTGGGCACGGGATAGGAATGTTTGGAGCCGATGAGATGTCTCAGTCGACCCCTGAGGGGAATTCCACGAGAAACTACACTAGCAGGGTGACCATGAATGTGAAACAAATTTATTTTTATCCAAGTAGGTACCTAAACACAAATCACGGTATTATAGGAACAGGAGTAGAATCACCTAGTTTTAAAACGTTTCAAAGTGATCCCAGCGGTCCTACTGAATAAATGCTTTTTGACTTTTCACTTTGACTTTGAAATGAATTAAGTTAGCGTTTTTATATTTAATCAAATACTTCTAGGTGGATAATAATAGGAATCTTTATGTGCCTTTATGCAGGTCAGGGTCACTATTACAACTGTTTTGACAGTGACAAGCGATGAGTTGTGCAATCGTTTTTAAAAAGTATTCGTGAGAAAAGACGAAGAAGAAAATGGAGACTCCAAATAAACAGTTGTAATTATCTAACAGAACTTGTTGTTTTCTTACATATTTGGGTTTGTAATTGTTTCGTGACGCCATTGGTGATACTTAGTCTTTATTTATGTTTTTCTTTTGTTTTTGTTTGTTTTAATTTTATTAATGGTGTGCAATAAAGAATTTTTTTTTATTCATATGAATGAATGAATGAAAATTCTTTATTGCACACCTGGTATGAACAAGGGACACTGAAAAAAGCTCTTTGATTTTGCTCTCCGGTCATAATATCATACATTTGCTTCATCTATCTTTATATTCAGACGGTAATACTTACTAAGCAAAGGCCTCTTCTCTACACATAACACTCTGCTAGCTAAACCCACCGCTAGCCTACCTCTTCATGCTAAGAATATATAGATAAATACATTTATAGAGCAATTAAACCATGGCCACCCTACCGATAAGTAACAAATATATCACCCACCTTTGTTTTTCGTGAAACTGGGCCGTCCCCTGAGTTACCGTACTCTCCATAACACACGACACCCCAGTCCAGGGATCGCCAACATTTAACAACTCTCTTTGGGGGAAATAAAAAAGTTTAACGTGTTAGTTTACAAGGGATTTCGGAATTAGGAATACTTAGGTCTTTTATCGTGGTCTGGGGAAATCTGCTTCCGGGTTTTAAGGTGGTAATTGTGGGGTTGCATTTTTTTAACTGGTTATAGTTACTTACCTTCGCTGTTTATGACCTTTCCATTTAGAATTTTAAGTTTTTCAGTCGCAAATAAATTAAAAGTTATGTGTTTTAACTACATAAGAGAGTATTAAGTAGGTTCTCCACTTACAGTTTTCATGTATGTTAAAATCTTATTATAAAAATAAATGATGGCTACTACTTAGCAGTGAAAAAGTTAGGGCTAGCCTTTAGTGAAAAAAAAAACTGTGTTGAACTCTTCATCATCATCAGCCTATGGCAGTCCACTGCTGGACATAGGCCTCCCCTAGTGCGCGCCATTGCGCCCTGTCCTCAGCTCGCCGCATCCAGCTTCTGCCGGCAGCCTTCAGATCGTCACTCCACCTGGCCGGAGGGCGTCCTACACTACGTTTCCCGAGTCGCGGTCTCCACTCAAGAACTCGTTTACCCCAACGGTTATCGGTTCTTCGGCAGACATGGCCAGCCCACTACCGCTTCAGCTTGCTGATTATCTGAGCTATGTCGACAACTTTGGTTCTATGTAGTGTTGAACTAAAACAATTCAAAATAAGTACTCGTAGGTAAGGGTAACCCATATTGCCTATTGGCTATGTTGACAATCCCTGACAGTCATTTGTCATGCTTGCAGTTTGGCAGTTAGCTATACTCGACTGGGTATTGATTGTTATAAGCAATCCGATGAAACGGCCAACTTATATACCATATAACTTGGTGAGATTAATGACCTAAGTCATAAGGTATTGGCAAAAATAATTCAACTAGTCGGAAATTATGTGGTTTAGTTTAGCAAGTTTTATATTGTTCACTGATTAGTTTGGTACTGATTAGTTTGGTGAAGGAATATTATAGTTCATTGATTTCCTGAATCATTACGAGCTTTTTTTCTTAAGAAACTACTGTAGTTTTGAAAAATAACCGGCCTCAAAAAAACCCCTCAATAATCATACTTAAATAAAAAATAACCATAAAAACTGTGAGAGTGTGAGTCTGAAAAGAAACACTACACTGTACAGGTTTTCAGAAAATATATTTGGAACGAAGTTACTTTTCGGACGGTATCGCATGGGGGCTAGACGAAAAAAAATTTAGATTTTTGCGTCACGACACTTGTTAATGTCGAATCGTCACAGTGCGAAGAGCGCAGTCGCAAAACAGTCTATAGATTGTTAAATTGTTAGTACGGAAGAGAGAGCGTTTCTAGGATTAATACAAAATAATTATCAATAATTTATTTCACAAACTCCCAAAGTTGAAACTTCGTTCCAACCGGGTGTTTTACGACACTCACGTAGGTACTTTTTTTCTACACTTCATTTCAACAAAAAGAGATGGCAACATTAGGCTTTAGCAACAGGAAGCCCTGAATCTTAGTTCAAGCGTCTAAGTTTTTGACAGTTCTCGGAAATTGAGTAATAAATCATCGCTTGAGTTGAGCTTGAGACAATTTACACTGCTTATCCTTTAATTTGAATACTACCCTTAGTCCTTACTTCAGTCTTTGCTTTTTTTTTTTTCATTCAGGTTGCCTGGAAGAGATCGCTTATTAGCGATAAGGCCGCCCATTGTACATTGTCATTATTTGTTATACTTATTATTTTGTTTCATAGTTTAAGGTGTACAATAAAGAGTTCTCATTCATTCATTCATTCATTCATTCTTATAACTCTTATTTTTATACTACGGTTGTAGGTAAATACATTGATTTTGCTTTGACTCAAATAATGTTAGGTTATTATACCGTATTAGAGATATATGTGGATAATGACAAGTAGATAAGCAGAAAATAATGTAAATGCCATATTTTTATTGAATATAAATAAAATAAGTATTCATTCGTCATCTACAAGACTAAAAGCAGTAACATCTAGTTACCTTTTGAAGTCGATTATTCGCGTCCTAAAACAGCATTCGGTTCCAAGTTATAAATTAAATGTTGAATGTAATCGCATTGAAACTGGGGTAATGATCTCACGTGCTCCAATAGCAGTTCGGGTTAGTTAACTACTCACAAAGAACTCTTTGATTTGGGCAACTACTGATCATTCATCGAACCACATTCGAATCTTAACCTAATAACCAAAGGAATAAAGCTTTTTTTCTCTTGATTTATACTGGAACTTTTCACAAAAGTTTATCACAGGAAAATGATATTGAACGCTTATGGAATAAGGGGTATTATTGTTTAAGAAGCGAAGTAGGTATAGGATTAGATATTGTGTAATTCGGTAGTTAATCATCAGTTTAAGTGTAATTTTTATGACTGAAACGATCGTGGGTCGTATGATTATGATTTAATGACTGATTTTATTGGAGTTCAATATCCATAGATGTGTTACTTAATATTTCACACATCGTTTAAGTAGCAACATGCAATGTGGCTACGTGCCAAATATGGGTTTGGACTTGTGTCATAGTGTATATTTTACACATACTTATTAATTTCCTCGACTTCTGTCGCAAAAGGTTGCGGGTTCGATCCCCGCGGCGGGACCAATGTTTGTATGATCTGCAAATATTTGTCTGGGGTCTGGGTGTTTCTACATATGTATGTATTTACAAACAAAAAGTATTTACGTAAGTAGTATATCAGTCATCTAGTACAGATAACACAAGCTCTGCTTACTTTGAGGCTAGATGATGCTGTGTGGAAAAGTCCAGTAAAAAAAATAAATTACAAAATACACTACACCATAGATCCTAAGATAGGTCCAACCGATCCAAGCTGCTGCTATTTAGCTTCAATAAAGCTGAATTTCTATGCTGATCCGTTGAACTAAGTTTGCACCAGCTCTTCTCGCTCCGTCCAAACGCTCCGAAATAATTTTGAAAACGCCTTGGGCCTCCGTGCTCCTGGTATAAAGAACATGACAAACCCTTTCAAGATTTACATGCACCTTTGAGATCCTCATCGAATCTGCCGCCATGCCGGGCCTCTATGGTGTCCCCAGCAGATGTGAATATCGGGCGCCTGCCATCGTCACACATTTAAAAAAAAAGATTATTGCAGTCAGCGTCACCAATTGGTAACCCCCCTATTACGGCAGTTACCAGTTGGTGACGCTTACCGTACAACGCCATATTAGATTATTTATACAGTGTCAGGAGGCAACCTATGCCTACACTTAACGCTGTAGTGCCTGGGACATTGTTTGAGATGGAATAGGCTTGCCCAGCACCTAAACATCCTCTCAGCTTAATCAGCCTGGCCCACAGGAAAGACGACGTCGATACGTGTGGAGCTGACTAAGCTGCGGGTTTCCTCACGATGTTTTCCTTCACCGTTATGAGCTCGTGTTAAAGCGCATATAAATTTTTCGAAACGAAAAATCCAGTGATGCACGGCCGGGATTCGAACCCATGACCTTCGGAATGAAAGTCGAGGCACAACCCAATTCGACCAACACGGCTCTACGAGTATATTACGACCGTAATAAAACATTCACTGTCTCCGCAAAACGAAGGCCTTAGCGGGAAAACAGGCCAGAAACCGCTTATAAATATCAAAACTAGCTGCTGACAACTTGATAGCTTTCCCTTGTACCTTCCATATCAACAATCTTTATTACGTAATTATTTTGGCGAGGGATGACAAACACATTTGTTTGTATGTACCTACGGATCGGGAGAGTCATTGTTTTTATGTATTTATTATGGGTATTACTGACTTTTACTACCTGTCTGCGTGTTTTAGTTTACCCCTGGGGATGTTGGATTGGAGCCGATTGTTTTGATAAAGATAAACGCTGTTATTGTCGGGTTTTTGGGAAATTAAAACAATTGCTGATAATTTCACACAGTTTCATCTAACAAAGATAATCTTGACGACCTCTGTAGCGCAGTGGGCGAAGGCCCGCCTGCGACGCAAAAGGTTGCGGGTTCGATCCCCGCGGCGGGACCAATGTTTGTATGATCTACAAATATTTGTCTCGGGTCTGGGTGTTTCTATGTATAATATGTATGTATTTACAAACAAAAAGTATATCAGTAGTTTATCAGTCATTCAAGTACCCATAACACAAGCTCTGCTTACTTTGGGGCTAGATGATGCTGTGTGAAATGTCCAGCATTATTTATTATTTATTTTATTTATTTATTTACACGAAACAATAATCATAAAAATACATAAATAGGTACATAATTTAACTAAACTAAAGATAAAAAACAGTGTTCAAATCACCGACAGCAGGTAATGTGCCCAAAAGGCTGGCGGCATTACCTCGTTGGATGGCTATACTTATCCTCTGTCCGAGGTAAGCACCAGCCCTTTGGTCATAGGTCTCGTCAATCAACCTCTTGGATAATTCTATGAATAGGAGCCACGCCTCTAGACGTGTATACATATACGTATTTCATCTTGCCCCAAAATATGCAGAAAATATCAGTAACGTGGTAGAATAGAATAGAATAGAATAAAGTTTTATTTTCTCCACATCATATACAACAGTTACAATAGGTACTTAAATCTACACAATTTTATGTGGGTGAAAATACGGCTACCCCTCAGCATTTGCTCCAACAGCTCGAGAGTGTTGGAGCGCTGGTTTTCAGTGGCGCAAAGGTAGGTACCTACTAAGTCTGCTTCCTTACTCTGCTTCCTTTAGGACCAAAAGATGAGTCTGTTCATTCGACATTTCTTCGGCCATAGACTGAAATTATAATTAATAAGCTATATATTATTATATATTATATATTATTATAGTTAATAAGCTGCAAATTTCTTTATGTTTTCTTAGATCTCAACAATTATGTAAGAATTGTTTCAATGTTCACACAATAAAATCACCCCTTGAAATAATTTTATTATGAAATAACTTTACGATGTTTGTGTTCGTTGATCAAAGATATTATTTAGATCGGTTACTAAACCAGATATGCAATAATTCCTTTCCGTGAACTCGTGAGTTTAAGACAATTATAATCGTAGTTGTAGCTGGTTACAAAACATGGTTACGTAGAAGTACTAAAGGGTAAAATAATCATTTTGAGTACAATTCTCACAGCGGGACAAATGTTTGCCTGATTTGTGAATATTTGTTCCTGGTACAGAGTTGTACCTACTTGTATTTTCTGATATCCATGACACATCGAAATGGAATTATTATGTTATTAAGTACCCAATTATGTGAAAAATGCCCATGCGGATCACGCTGAGTATGGCTGCACTAAATCGTATTACCAAGGAACTGTTACTAACCCATATTACGCAATAAAAGACTTTGATTTGATCGAATCTTAGTAATCAGATCTTTAAATAAAAAAGTACGTGAGTGTCGTGGAACACTCGGTTGGAACGAATCAAAGAGTACTTTTCTATACTGGGTATAATTATTGTCAATTAGGTATCCTAGAAAGTCTTCCGTACTAACAATGTAACAATCACAAAACAATGAACTTTCGCGGCTGCGCATTTTGCACTGTGACGATTTGACATATACCTACATGTGTCGTGACGCTAAAATCGAACACTTTTTTTCGTCCAGCCTCCATCCGTTACCGTCAGAAAAGGAACTTCGTTATGGTGGAAATTTTACACAAAATCATGTGGCCTCAAAGTAAGTACTTACACTCTACTTACATAATTATAGCCTGTGTTATGAGAATCACCTGCATAATATTATTTTATACTATGGATTAAGATTTGACCTGGTGAGGCATTGAATCCATACTGCGACGGAAAATGTATTTTCTGGCCATAAATTAAACGACTTACAACTCAAAAGAATACCGACGGCCTCAACCCTTACAACAACTTCTGCTTTTCAGGTCCGATGTTCTTTTAAGCTGTAGTGTGTGTGTACCTATTATGATGTTATATATATTTTAAAGTGCATAATTATGTATCTGAATGGGTGCCCAACGCAAGACGTACACGCGGCAGACCACCACGGAGATGGCGGGACGAGTTAGATGTGCGTGCATCTTCCAGATTGGCCCACTGCAGCTATGAATAGGAAAAACTGGAAAAAAACGAGGGAAGGCTTTTGCCCTGCAGTGGGACAACACAAGCTAAAATAATAATAATAATAATAAATAATACTAATTATGTATCCAAGCTTGAGAAAATACCTCAAGTTTTATCTCCATAGAATCTCCCATGTCCTCAAAACATCATTAAACAAAGTAATAAATGATCTGCAAAGTTGTAACCTTTGTCTGAACTAAACCCCGGTGCACATTAGTTTGGATGATTGATGAGACCTAGCCGGTAGGTGGCCGTGTGTAACCGCCTTAAGCTATTAAATTTTCAGCTGAGAACATACGTGCTAAATGTCGCGGTGTCTGCTTTAATACGATGGATATAGAGCTGAGAGTACACAAAGCTTCGAAATTATTTTGAAACTTTTTGGTAATTACGAAGAAAGTGTTACGAGGCGCAAGATAAAGGAGGTTAGCATAAAAAAGAGAACTCGAAGTTTAGTGCTGATGATGAACCACTTCGGTTGCCTGGAAACTCTGGGGCTCAATGATCTTTCTGATTGAGTAAGACAGAAAAAGGAGCTGAAATTACAGAATGAAGGACTGGAAAGCATAAATATTTTCTCGACCACATAAAAATCAAGGTTGTATCAACTCTATATCACACCAAAGATCTACTCGCAGCAAAGATCGTAATAAGTTGCGCAAGCGCACAAGAGCATCGGTATCGATCGATGGCCAACATCTGGCGTAATTAGACCATCACTTATCTACTAAATACGACCTCGATGCATCTACTCCTTTACAAGTAGATTGTAGATGGACAAAGGCTAGGTCAGTCTGAGTACTTATGTAAAAATTTGTTAATATGTAGTTATTCTGTGTGGTGCCGGCGGCGAATAGTACCAACCCATTTCATCCCGTGGGTGTCGTAAAAGGCGACTAAGGGAATAAAGGAACACAGAAGACGGGCAGCAGCGTCTCTGAACCGTTTGACATCTTACTGCGATCGCCAACCCGCCTGCCAAGCGTGGCGATTATGGCAATTCCTCCCAAATGTTTGGGAGAGGCCCTTGCCCAGCAGTGGGATCCCTAGGTACGGGCTACTAAAAAAAAAAAATGTAGTTATTCAATAAAGCAAACATCTCAAAGTAAGAATAGGTTCATTCGTTCTTATTTACAAATATACGGTCATGTCAAGCTTATTATAACCTCTGTCAGGGTTCAAAAAGCATAATTTAAACATAATGCTTTGTTTGCAATTTTAGATTTAATAATAAATAAAACTAATTCATTACAAAAAAATATTTTGAAGTTGAACTTCAAAGTCGAACTAAAAAAGCTTCATGTACCAAATTAAATCTAAAGTCCTAAGCTTCATTTTAAAAACAATCTTACTTCTACGAACTCTGCTGAGAAAAGAAATAAATTTCAAAATGGCGTTAGTATTTATATTGTTTCTTTGTTGTAGAAACAATAATTTTTCACCTCGAAGCTATCAGCGGTTTCGTCGAACGATGTTATTTATTGGCAGATCAAAGAAAATTTTCTATCAGTCTTTAAATTTTTACACAACAAACTACGACTTTATCTCTACGCAATAGGATCTAAAATTGATAGCTCGGTTGTTGCTAGCTACTGATATTCATCGTGATCAACATAGTTTCAATATCTGTGTAGATTTTTGTTTTGACAACAGTGAATTGTGTGCCTTATCTCGACTTTAATGAGGTTGAATTTTGAACGGGTGAAAACTACATTACAATTACAAGTGTGGACAATAGGCTTTTGAATTAGTGAGTCACAGGAATCGGGTTACAAACTCGAGTAAATATTACGAAATAAGAATGACTCATCGATGTAATGCTATAAATTGAAATACAAGTGAAAAGTGTTCTATTATTCATTTTACTTAGCTGTAATGGCTATTACTCGATCCAATAACTTTTGTACGACTAATAAAACTGTTTTTGAATCACATATTTGCCTACGAGAAGAGTAGAAAAGGAAGAAAGGCATTGCAGTGGGACAGTATCAATTACTTACAAGTCATAATCCCACACTTCACTCCTCGCATCGTGGTTTTTAAAATTACCTACTAGTACCATTTATAGTAGGTATCACCACACCCTGATCTGGATTTACGATAAACTCGTAGGTAAATGCAGATCTGGGTGTGGTGATACCTATAATACGAACACATAATTATGGGTAAACATTAGTGACGAGATTCAAATCAGTCATCTAACACAAAATAGTATTATTATATTTATTTACACGAAACAATAATCATAAAAATACATAAATAGGTACATAATTTAACTAAACTAAAGATAAAAAAACAGTGTTCAAATCACCGACCGCAGGTAATGTGCCCAAAGGGCTGGCGGCATTACCTCGTTGGATGGCTATACAAAATAGTTATTTTCAAACCTGAGTAATGATTTAATCTAAAATGACAACTCATAGATGCAGCAATTAATCAAACAGAAACTATTTTCGTCAACAAAAGTAACGCTTCAACCGCGAAGAAATATCACCAAACTTATGGCCATCTTGAATTTGTATCATCGACTAATATAGTACATTTGAATTCTTTCCAAATGATAAAGACGAAGGTTTGTCTATTTCGAGTTACTCCTTTCGCTATTACACGATTCTCACCTTTATATCAAGTACATTAAGATTTAAAACAAAATGGGATTTGTAAATTTCTGTGTACAATAACAAGTGACCGTGACTGTAGACAATATGTTAAATTACTGCGCGTTACTAATTCCTATCTGAAGTCAAACATTTGGGGCTAAATAGCTAATTTATTTAACCATCAACATAGTCCAAATTGCTTCACTATAAGGTTTGAAATCGAGTGTGCGAGGTATGAGGTAAATTTGTTTGAGAGTGACAAAGAGTAAAGTTTAAAAATTTCAGACAAGTATTAAGTGTGTTTGTAAGCTCCATAAATTAATAGTGTAGAATGACATAATGAGGTGTGCGCCTGGTTTTATTTTAATTGGGAGTGTGGCGTGAGGGGAGAATGGGGTGATGTGAACATGTCATAATTGATGGCAGGTTTTTATTATTTATTAAGTAGTATTTTGCACGGAAAGCGAGTCAAGACCGCGTATTATAATAAATTTAAAAAATGTTATGACTGTGCCATAAAAATAATATTTATTGTTTTATAGTAATTTTACGGTGGCAATTAAAATAATAGCTGGTTAACTCAAGCTTTGCATAATTCAAAAACAACTCTTTAAAATAAAAATAACGAGAACTAATAGCATAACTGCATACTTAAGTAATAAAGAACAGGCTTACGACTTTACCTATCCATACTAATATTATAAATGTGAAAGTAACTCTGACTATTTGTTACGCTTTCACGCCCAAACCGCTTAACAGATTAAGCTGAAATTTGGTATGGTTAAAGGTTGTATCCCAGGGAAGGACATAGGCTACTTTTTATCCCGAAAAAATGAAAAAATACCGAGGGACCGCGGGTCACACCGCGGGAGCGCAGCTAGTTCTAAATACTTTTGAACATGGTATAGTAGATAGACAGAGGCTCATCCAAATTGATTGATGCTAGTCAAAAATAAGGTATATTCATCGAACCTTCGCATGTATCCCAGCAGTGCAAACCGCTTTACTAAGGGGGTTACCAATAGGGTATTTGACATCATTAAAAATAAACTACAAATTGTGGTCATCCTTTTAGAAAATAGTCTAAATAAGCATATTTATTTCCATTTACGTCTAAAATATGTTTACTTTTGGTAAAAAAACCTTTAAAAATTACAAAAAAAAATAAAAAATTTTCGTCTACAAAAACGCACTGTGATTGGTTGTGACTCTGATGACGTCAAACGCTAGTAAACGTCAACGAACTGATTGTCTGTCACTATGGACTTGTACTGTCTGTTTACTATGGAGTGACGTCACGGGTACCACGTGATCAGCGCCATGACACAAGATATCGTTTTTCGCGCGATTTTGTATGTTTAAACTTTAAACATAGTTTTTATCAAAATTATGTTAAATCTAAAGGAAATTTAATGACCAGTGTGCATATAATATATCAAAGAACACTTTGAAATGGTTTTCTGAAAAGAGTCAAATACCCTATTGGTGACGCTGACTGTACAACAAGTACGAACCTATGCATTAAATTATTCTGATCCCGAGACTATACATATGAAAGGCACTTTCTAAAGAGTACTTAAGTAAGATTACTTAAATGCTGATAAGTAGATTTAAGTACTAACTTAATTGTAAAGCTCATTTACTGTGTGAAAAAAAATATATAAATAAATAATGCTGGACTTTTTGACTGATATACTACTTATATTTTTTGTTTGTAAATACATACATATTATGCATCGAAACACCCAGACCCGAGACAAATATTTATAGATCATACAAATATTGGTCCCGCCGCGGGGATCGAACCCGCAACCTTTTGCGTCGCAGGCGGGCTTTCGCCCACTGCGCCACAGAGGTCGTCATATTTCTTTCTATTCTATATATGAGTTAGTGGCATCTTATGACGGTGTTTAGGTCGCCTAAGGCCTAGCGCATATATACAATTTTTAGTTGAACAACTATTTTGTTGTGTTTCATAAGTACACAGCAATATATGAACGTGCGCATATTATCAACTCGATAGTTGATCGACAAAAAAATCAAAAAGCCTCATCGATCTGCTTTTGATTAAAAAGTTGGACAACTATCGATCTCGCTCATTTTGTATTGCAATGTATTGAAGTGCGCATACCATCGACTAAACAGTCGATTCAAAACTTGAGCGTTGCCTGCACAAGACTGTTGGATTTGTTTGGGTTACAAATCGACTGAAATCGATTGTATGCGCACCTCCGTCGACTCAACAGTTTAGTTGTGTAGAAATCACGACAAGTACACAACTCGACGAAACAGTTTAGTCGATTTAAAAGTTGTATGTATGCGCTAGCCCTAAGAGTCCTCCGTCATTTGAACTATTTTCTAACAAAATACACAACTTTTCTTGGTAAGTTGAACCACCAAGTGCCCAAACTAATTAAATGCCATGTGACAATAGCGCCCCAGTCCCCGTATTTCCCATTAAATTTCCCCATTGGCATAATTTCCAAAAATAATCAAACGTCAACACCAACGTCTATTATTTAAAACCAATTTCTAAAAGGTTCAGAATAATTTCTTGCGTAATTTTCAGCTATTGTTCGATAGCGGCCTCACCCATGGTCTTTAATACAATTTAATGGTTCATTTTAAGTCTAGCTACTACTGGCTACCGCTGGCTAGTTAGGTATAACTGAACTGAGAAAATGCATGTCATACTAATATAGAATTATAATTTCAGACCTTCTTGTCATTTGCTTGATTAGACGAAAACTTGACCATGATTTACTTTTTATACTCGCACGTTCAAAATATTTATAAAATAAAAATTGCTTAAGATAACCACAAGCGTCGCTTTCTATATTATTATCATATTAATGAACTTTTTCAAAGACAAAGTTAAAATAAGAAAGTAGTGGGACTGAGACCACTTAGAATAAATAATAAACAAAAATAAAAAAAATTATGCTGGACTTTTCACACAGCATCATCTAGCCCCAAAGAGCTTGTGTTACATGACTGATATACTACTTATATGTATACTTTTTTTTGTAAATACATACATATTATACATAGAAAACACCCAGACCCGAGACAAATATTTGTAGATCATGCGTCGCAGGCGCGCCTTAGCCTACTGCGCCACAATAGTCTCAAAACTAGGTGACACTACTCTTCGCGACCAATACCATGAAATCTTTAACATTATTTGCGTACCCTGAGCATGGCCGAAGCAAGTTCGTTTAAAGTTATAATGTAGCTGTAAAAGACGTTTTGAGGGCAGACAGGACACTGCGGCCTGTTCTTAGAATCAGATAGTTGTTTCAATTCTCGAAGACTGTTTGAATTTAGTGCGTATTATCGTAACTTATGGAGATATTGAAAACATCTGTTCAATTTCGTGACTTTTATTGTCTTTTAGACTAGCTATTATTAGTTTGTTTGATTTCTATTACTCAAGCTATCATGGCTGGAAAACCATGTTACCCAAAGAGCTATGAGTATGAGTGTGGCTGGGTATGCAAGAAGAGGAAGGCCGAAGAAGTGGTTGGATTGTGTGAGATGATATGAATGTAAAAGGAGTGAATGCACAGTTGACAAGTGATAGGAGTGAGTGAAGACGACATGTTGTGCCGACCCCACTTAACGTGGGATAAGGTCAGGGAGATGATGAAGCTATCATTGGGTGTAATGTATTTTTAGCCATTCATCATCATTCTCATCATACCTCTACCCAGACTAAAATGGAGTCAGTAAGTACTACAGAATACAGATATTCAATACCACACTTTTTCTTCCACAAGTCAACTGTGGTTAAACTTTTTTTACATTCATATATGTAGTTTCTTACACAATCCAATTATCTTTTTAATTTACGAGTATTATCTGTTATTTTGTAAACCTAATCTTACTTTGACTAGCCTCACTTCTGTTCGACTGTCTCCCACTGGAGCTTATCTAATGATTTCTATGACAGTTATAAAGAAAAGCTAGGCCCCATGACCGTGTTTGTTGTCCTGGTTCTTCATGATCGCGAAGAAACACGAGTATTATCATCTAATTTTAAGGCTATTCTAAGTGGTTTGGTAGCATTTCACACAGCATCATCTAGTAGCCCCAAACTAAGCAAAGCTTGTACTATTAATAATATGTGTACTATGGGAACCAGATAGCTGATTATACTACTTATATACTTTTTGTTTGTAAATACATACATATTATACATAGAAACACCCAGACCCGAGATACATATTTGCAGATCATACAAACATTTATCCCGCGGCGGGGATCGAACCCGTAACCTTCTGCGTCCCAAGCACCCACTGCGCCACAGAGGTCGTTAAAATGATTTTGGACTTGTTGTTGTTGTTGTTGTTGTTTTTAGCCCCTACTATCCCACTGCTGGGCAAAGGCCTCCCCTCGAGTTTTCCAAGCTTTCCGGTCCAACGTTATTGCCTGCCACTGATAGTCGCTGAAGGTGTCCAGCTCGTCGCGCCATCGCTTGCGTGGTCTGCTTTTTGACTTATTATTTAATAATTTAAAAGCCCTCAATGTCCCACTGCTGGGCAAAGGCCTCCCCCCACTCCCTCCATTCATCTATCTCCTGTGTCATTGTGGTCCAGTCGGCACAGAATTTGATGTTTGACTTATGATAACGAAATCGATAGCACCAGAAACCGGTGCCGGTCCGATGTTCCGCGGTAGCAAAACCCCACTTTCGTATGCATCGCTTTATTAACAAAGTACATTTTGATTAACTAAAACATAACTTGGCTCTCTGGCTCGCATACTTTATTCACACTTTGCGCCGCCCGCGGCTCCGACCGCCCCAAATTTTTTTTCTACAGAGGTGGAGTAAGGATATTTAAAACATAAAGGCCCTTATTAATAAACGTGGTGTAAATTTACGCCGGATGTAACTTAGGAGTAACCATAAAATTTTTGGAGTTTAAACCTGATTAATAAGGGCCAAAACGTATTGCAGTTTCTACAATCACAAGGCCTGTTGAATATTTTGCCAAATCTGCTTGTTTTAACCAGCCCAGTAAGTAATTTTGAATGAGCCAACGCGCAAGAATTCTATTAATAATGCCTTGTGCTGTGCATATTGGCATTATAGGGCTTTAAATCAAAGTAGGTATACTATCATACCTATTACCTACTATCACACCATTAATTAGCATCATGAGATTTGATCTATTTTAAAAAAATAATTGCAGTTTCTGCTACTTATAAATATTTTGCCTGGCTACGCCCCTGTCGTACCCCTACCAGTTTACCCCAAAGTTTAAATTAAATTACTGGAAAAGTTCTCGAGAAAGCCGTCAAGTCCGAGTTGCAAGCTTGTGGATTGAAATGCCCTGTTATTAATAATATTCGAAGCATGCCCGTTAATTAGTTGAAGTTTTGTACAAACATTTGGGACTTGGGAATAAAACTGCTTTCTACTTGTATGAATGAAGTTGCCCTGAAACTTTTCACCGCGCTTTTAGGGAGTTGGGAAATAGCTGATGGCTGATCCACTGCAGTTAATAGAAGAATGTTTTCCTTAACTTTCAGTCATCTAGAGCAAATTAAAGTAGACCCTGAAAGATCGCGGCAATTTTTCCGATTTTTCAGGGTCTACTTTCATTTGCTAGACTCTAGATGACTGTAAAATAAAAGAACATTGAGAAGAAACCAGAAATGACCTGGAGCCTTATTGTGTAATTCAACTGACAATGGACATAGGCTTTTGACATTGGAAACCCATTCTGGACTTCAATTGTTATTTTCATATTATGTGATTGAAATTTATTGGGATGACAACTGAGAATGAATTTCAAGTTAATTAAAATTATTTTATTAAATTCAAAATTATAATAGGCTGCTGAACCCATGACTTTATGGTCCGTGCCTACACTCTTACCAACTGAGTTCTATGTGTTCATTATTTTAACCGATGATAAGCCAACAAACACTATATATAATCTTCTAGTTGGCGATACATAACAAATTGGATCGGCCTCTCTGTCTTTGGTACCTACTATTTAAGTCATTTTAAAATACTTATAAGTACCTACTTATTACCATCCAGCGTGGTAATGCCGCCAGTGTTTTGGGCACGCTTCCGACTGACAGTGACCTGGATCAGTTGAGCTATCTATAGATCGTTTGTAACCTTAGATAGCTTGACTAATCCTGTTGTATTTTGTAAATATATGTAAATATGTAGTAGTTTAGTTTCTGTAAATATAAATCAAGAGACGGGTCAAGTAAAAAACATTCAAAATTTTTCAAATTCAAAGAATCAAGAAAAGACCAGTTGGTACCAAAACAAACTGAAAACCTCTTTTACCCTAAAGGGGTGTGCTCGTGTCATAAACAATTACCCGACACCACAAACAAGTACGCAATCAACACTCTGAATTCAAAAACAAAAGATCAAACAACTTAGAGAGACGCGATTTTAAATGATCAGATCGTCATTTCCGGAAATTGCAAATGCGCAGAATAAACAGGAGTAGCTTTATGAACTTTCACTCTAGTGCACGAAAGGAGCCTCTAAGAGGCGCACGTCAAATCCTTTCACCACACTGGTTCGAAAGAACTGGTGACACGATAAGAAGAAGAAGACTCTAGAAGTAAATTTTCTTTTATTTGGTATTCAGCGACCACAGTGAAGTGGTAGGTAGGTACATACATCATTGACTAACTATTTATTCACACACACATAGCATATAACAATACAGTTTTCACCAATTCGTTATATCTATTCGTTATCTAACTATAATAATGTATTTGTACTCGTAAAAATTTCAGCTTACTGAGGCTCATAGCTTCTTTTTTAGTAAAAAAGTTTATTTATTCTCATTTGAAGTGAAATAAGCCAAAAGCGAGCTGATTCAAGATGGTCCCCGGAAATTGGCATAGCCCCGTAATTAACGATGTCATGAAAATGCTTGTTTTTCATGCAGCAAAAACTCGACTGTTTCTCTAGCCGAGCACGGTAGACATTAAAATTAGATTTAAGAAAATGTTAATTGACAAATGTTACTATGATATTAATGATTTTTTTGAAGACAAATTTTAATTTTGACGCGCCTCTGTTAAATTAATTTGCACACCGATAAGTTTCGGTAAAGCATGTTGTTACAATATCTAAAACTTTTGATCTTGCATGCAAATGTAACTACACAATGTTTTGAGCAAATAAATTATCTTTATCTTTATCTTTCCATTCTCTCCGATCTATAGGATCTTTCATTTTATACTAACTTAATTCAGGAATTGGGATCAAAAAATAAATAAATAAATATTTATGTAATGTTTTTTTTTTGTTTTGTTATGAAAATCCCGAGAAAATCAATAAAGACTATCCTTTCAATTGATTATTGCCTCTTGTATAACTAAGCCCATTCGTGACGTAGCTGCGCTGCGATTGGTGGAACGTCTGTTCTCCTTGAAAATCATTATGCAACAATTCTAAAAAATCAATAAATGATAAATATTGAAATGAAAACTTAAATGGGCTTATGAATTATATTGATACGGTCAAATGTCTATTTACAACCCAAAAATGAGGCCCTGTCAGTTTGTGTAGTTTAAAATGAAAGACCCTATATAACGCGTTCAAAAGGATTTGCAGATGTCTAATAGGTAGTCAGTTGCACGTCTAGGTAAATAAATAGCACATGCCCACATTTTGAAGAAAGCATTAGTTTTTCGTGCGATGTTCTTTTATTATTTCTAGCTCTTTTTCTCACAACTTGGAATTTTTATGTCAACTTCAATACCTTACATGTCATTTTTACGTTTTTTTTGAAGCTACCGTCTTTTATAGTGTGGGACTTAGTTTAGAGAAATTCCTCAAGTCTGAGCATAAAATACGTCGCTCTAACGAAAAAAAGAAGCATTTTTGTCATCCAAACCCTCGTTTCCCTATCATTCAATTTACCGCAGACCATCATTATTCACTTAGCCCCATAAAATCCGCATACATTCAGCTAAATGTGTATAAAATTTTGTTCGCATCCGTGTGGGCAACGCTAAGGCGTTCCGCGCTCTGATTTATGGCTCGCTAGCGAACGCCACTGGCTTCGTCTGGGGGTTGAGCTGGATAACCGAAGATGAAAATATGTAAAGGAAAACACAGCGAAAGGCTGTATTTATTGTACTCTCGCAAACAAACATCGTGTCGATTGCCTATTAGCCCAGTTGAAAGAGTGGTGCCGTAGGTCGGCGAAGTTGAAGAAAATTTTATTGTGGGATCCAATACAATGATTGTGATTTTCGAGATGCATTTAGATATATTCGGCCTCATAAATTTTTAAGACAGGTTTATATTGGATCCGACTACAATGATGATAATTTTCTCTATAACGCTATACAGGGTGTAAAAAGTCGTCTAACGAAGCCAAAAGGGGTAGGTACAGCATCCCAACACACAACCAAATCCAAAAGGATTTTCTAAAAAAATTATTATATCCGGTGAAAACAGCATTTGAAGTTTTTTTCTTTTTTTTTTATTGAATAGGTCAGCACTGTATGCGTATGTACTGGGTGCGTTAGCTACGTAGATTGCTGAATTTTGAGTTTTAATGTTTTTTTCTTTTATAAATGAATTTATTAGGTAGGTATGTTGTAAAGGAGGGTCCTCAAATAAAACGAGTGGACTGTATTACATAGACTGGTCTAATAATTCAATCTCAATTACAAAAAAGGTAAGTACCTACAAAGAAAACCGCCGCGGCTGCAATGACGTTACAGCCTCCCCGCACGTCTTCTCTCGTGCTTATATGGTCCGGTCTCGGATAGTCTTATTTTCCTAGTTGTAAATAACCGGAAAATAGCATAAAATTATGTAGCTAAGTCAACGTTTTTTTTTTGCTAAATTGTTTAGTTAGAATCATTGTCCGATTGCAACCCCTCAGTTTTCAACCGACTTCTTATTATGTTTGAAAGGGTATACTCCAGAGGTGGTCCCATATAAATTTTATTCCTGAGGGATTGATAGTTTCCCCGTAAAACTCTAAACACCTTCCCTCCTAGCCATGTCACAAATAGAAATCGAATCGACAGCTTGACGCCCTGAGTCACACCGCGTTTCGAGTCAAACATTGAAGTCGGTTTTCTTTTTAGTATAAAAAAGTAATTATCGGTAGTAGTCTTTTTACACCATGTATGTAGATTTATCTAGATACTCAGCTCCCGATTTGTAGACCTACAGATCGTGGAAAAATTGAGTGTAGTCCTATTTTTCTTTTCTTATCATTCTAATAAAGAATTCAATGTACAATGTCGCAGGTAAATGAGTATTTGGTTGGATGGGATAGGCAAACAATAATGGGCTATTCCATATAATGACTGGCCTGGGTGCCCATCGTACGCACGCTGGTGATTTTGGACAACAGACAAATCGGACAAGAGCTGAATGGCTCAAGTAGGTATGTTTATAATGTGAAATATACTTGAATATTTCTGAAGAAAAAATGTGCTACAGATGATCCTTTTTGTGACTTTAAGTAGATTGTTGATACGCAAGGAGTCTCGTTACATACTCGTAGACTTGAGTGTTTTTTCCTAAAAATATAAGATAGAATATTTACTTTGTAATATCAAAAGGCTAAGCTTCACTTTAAGATCCACGCAACAGAAGAAGTAGAAGGTTTTTCAATTTCTAAGTAGCTCTTAAATTATCAAAGTCAGCATGGCAAGCCATAGGCTTAAAAAATCTGTGTAGCAGAAGGGTTTTAGGTTTATTTACACAGTTATTTCTTCTTTGTTTGTCTGATAGTTAGCCGACCAAAGTCAAACAGCATTAATTCAGTAGGACTGCTTAAAATAGTTTTAGGAGTTAAGGTGCATTTACACGATGCGATTTCAATCCATACGATATCGTATCGCACGGCAATTTTCCACGTGTAAACGCTCATCGTATGCGATTTGTCATAGATAGCGCGACGCTCGTCGGCACGTTCAATGGGCGGGGCTTAGTAAATCGTACAAAAAATAGTGTTGCTTAGGCTATAACTAGATACTTCCCAAAGTCTGGCTCTGGCATTGCACTAGGGCAACATACAACGTTTGAGAACATAGGCCTCAAAGATAAAGATAAAGATAAAAATTATCTTTGACGACCTTTGTGGTGCAGTGGGTAAAAGCCCGCTTGGGACGCAGAAGATTGCGGGTTCGATCCCCGCCGCGGTATAAATGTTTGTATGATCTGCAAATATTTATCTCGGGTCTGGGTGTTTCTATGTGTAATAAATATGTATTTACAAACAAAAAGTATATAAGTAGTATATCAGTTATCTGGTTCCCATATTACAAGCTTTGCTTAGTTTGGGGCTAGATGGTGCTGTGTGAATATCCAGCAGTATTTATATATTTATCTTTGAGGCCTATGATTTTTTTAGATATTCATTTTCTTGTCGGTGTTGCCAAGACAAAATATAGTATCCAAAATCATTTAATAGAAAATCTGACTGTAGCCAAATTTGAAGACAAGAAATACCTAAAGCTTGGAGCCTTGGATTCCATTACAACATGTGACTATCCCTTCTGCGTACACCTATAGAGCCAGCCGTAGATCAGTATAATAATCGTGACATAATAATCCGTTTAATAGACCGTGACACGAAGCCATTACGCAGCTACCGCAGATAATGATTATTGAATTATCTATTGGGAGGGCCGGTAATCATTACAATCGTGTAATGGGTTGAAAACTTCGGATATTTTGACAAACAAGGTCAAAGTAAAGGGAATTTAAAAAGATTACTGGGATCACTTTATTTTATTTTATTTTTTTAGGACATCCAACAGAAAAATCACAAAAATAGTATAAATTTCTTAACTAAGCTACTTATATCTAGTGTTTCCCCAGTTATGGGATGCCACAGCATGCACTATGATATGGGCTCAACTAAACTAAAATGGTAGGCATTTCTTACATTAGTCATTATTATCAAAATCAAAAAAAAAACAAGCATTAAAATTAGCATAATAAAAACAATGAGATCAAAGAGATCACTTAGAATATTCTTAGGTGATAATACGGATACCTTTGCATAATCATAATCATAATCATTTATTCATAATTCCAGGTACATACAAAAGATCTTAAATACATTTATTTTCCTAACCGGAACCTGCCCTTACAAGGTCATTTGTCGCGAAGGAACAGGAGTAGAATCACCTAGTTTTAAGACGTTTCAAAGTGATCCCAGCGGTCCTACTGAATAAATGCTTTTTGACTTTGACTTTGACTTTGACAAGCGTGAATGAATAGGACATTTACTAATATTATTAATTCAAATAAAATAAAAACATATACATACAATTACTCTTCTCCAATTAAACCAATTTGTTTGGGGTAGACCTTTACCCAGCAGTGGTACGGAATAGATCTATAGGGAAATAATGGATCTACTAAAGGAAAGATAGATTCCAAATCGCGTTAGTTGCCTTGATTCTATACGAGTGTCCCAGGCACTACAGCGTCCCATTAAGTGTAGGCATGGATTGCCTCCTGACGCTGTATAAATCATCTAATATAGATGTAAAGGCCTATTATATACGGACCTCTGTGGCGCAGTGGGTGAAAGCCCGCTTGGGACGCAGCTTGCGGGTTCGATCCCCGCCGCGGGGTAAATGTTTGTATGATCTGCAAATATTTGTCTCGGGTCTGGGTGTTTCTAATAATATGTATGTATTTACAAACAAAAAGTATTTAAGTAGTATATCAGTTATCTGGTTCCCATAGTACAAGCTTTTCTTAGTTTGGGGCTGGATGATTCTGTGTGAAAATGTCCAGCATTATTTATTTATTATACGAGTGTTCATTGCGAAAGGACCTTAGTAAAATCAACTCGCTCAAGAGATCACAACGTTCCTATACACACTTCTTCTTCTTCTTACCGTGTCACTAGTTCTTTCGAACCAGTGTGGTGAAAGGATTTTAAGTGCGCCTCAAAGAGGCTCCTTTCGTGCACTTGACACATGTTTTCGAACTTTATAGGTTCTACGACATACACACTAATATTCTTTGATACACACTATCGTAGTATGTCCCACGATTCAAGACATATTAGATAACATTATCTATACCTAGATTAAACTAGGTCTTAGTATACAGCACTGTTGGCACATGTAGATAGGTCGGGAATTGGGTCGTGCGATGCTGAGACGCACTCTGCAGGCGCGGGCACGTAGTGCGTGGTGCTGTGTGGACATAGCTTTAGAATATTTATTTATTTATTTAGGCAACACCAACAGCATACATAATTCACATTAATATTAACATTTTGTGAGTCTTTTTTATAGAATGTATGCCAATTATAGGCATGCACAACATTTGTAGTAAAAATATAGGAACTGATGACTAGCTAGAAGCTTATTCAATTCAATTCAATTCAAAACGGTTATTGCTTCATGTGAGTAGATAGATGTTAAAATAAAATAGTGTTTCATAACATGAACCCCGCTGGGGCACTGCAACATTTGGCACTTAGCTTAGAATAAGGACTTGCATGTTATACAGGCTTGTTCACCTACTTGGCATGGTAGAATCGGCTGTTGAGCTATAATTTATAAAATACTTAGGTTTACCTAAGTAAATTGTTAAATTTAGTGTATCAAAATAGTTGTAAAAGGTTACTACTATGAACTCTGTATGTGAATTAAGCTAGTAATGAAATAAAAAGGTAGTCTGTTGCGAAAAGTTAGACGTGTTTCAATATAAATTCATCACTCCTTGGGTGCCTGAGAATAGCCAGTGGAAAATTTTGAGGGAGACTTTTGCCCAGCGTTGGGACACAATATGTTGAAAAAGTAGGTAAAATCATTGTTCAGTGTTGACTACTAAAAACTGTGACGGAGTTTTAGGAGCCTTCATCATGACTTTACGATATGGCTTTCATTGGTAATGCTTATGTGCATAGATCCCTTTTCTTTGTGGTTTGAAAAATTGAGCTCACTATATCAGAATCAGAATATTTTTATTGCAAACTGTTACATTGCATATCTGTGCCATTGATGTTTCAGTCTTTTATTTCCATTTCATGTCCACATTAAGCTATCGTAACCAAAACAAGCAATGGCCATACGGCATGATTAAGAAAATCTACATCTCTAAGGACATAAAAATAATTTATAGTTTGTTTAAATTGCTACAAACTCATGACTTATAAGATCGTGTTAAGAATAAAGAAGATACGGTCTGAAAATATTATTTAAGTGTGAAATTCTTAAGTATATAGTTTGTATAGTATATAGGGTCTATCAATATAAACTACACAAACTGACAGGGCTTCATTTTTGGGTTGTAAATAGACGTTTGACCATATCAATTTCATTCCTAAGTCCATCAAAATTTATTATTTATTGATTTTTTTGACCGAGATGTCTGGAGGGAGTGGGGGGAGGCCTTTGCCCAGCAGTGGGACGCAAATGGCTGATATAATAATATAATAATAATAATAATAGATTTTTTAGAATAGTTGCATAATGATTTTCAAGGAGAACAGACGTTCCACCAATCGCAGCGCAGCTACATCACGAATGGGCTAAGTTATACAAGAAGCAACAATCAATTGAATGGATAATCTTTATCAATTTTCTCGGGATTTTCATAACAAAACAAGAAAAAATCATTACATAAATATTTTTTAATTTATTTTTTGAACCCAATTCCTGAATTAAGTTAGTATAAAATGAACCCTATTATAATGCTGGACTTTTCACACAGCATCATCTAGCCCCAATGTAAGCAGAGCTTGTGTTATGGGTACTAGATGACTGATATATTACTACTTACTTATATACTTTTTGTTTGTAAATACATACTTATTATACATAGAAACACCCAGACCCGAGACAAATATTTGAAGATCATACAAACATTGGTCCCGCCGCAGCGATTGAATCCGCAACCTTTTGCGTCGCCCACTGCGCTACAGAGGTCGTCATAGTATATAGTCGTCGTATTTTAATTTATTTTATTTATTTGGAACACAAAACACATTACAACACAAATAAAATAATAATTACAAATATGAGGATTTTAACACTATGTTGCAACATAAACATATGTGCGCACAGCTATATATATACGAGTATATACAAATAAGTTGAGCTGAGCAAACGAAAATTTTAAAAAAGGTAACAAAAGCAGAAACAATAATAAAAACAATTAGGTTGGTAAATAACCAAACACGTAGGTACTAATTACTATAACTTACTAATATTATAGTATATATAAGTCCAAAAGTATATAGTGAATAAGTACTTATTGCAGGCGACAGCACCATCCGGACTGTCGCAAATATCCGCTTAGACAAACATTGTCCCAGCAGCATCACGCATATCTCATGCATATTCTCCCATAATCGTTGCAACATCCCGTTCATTAGCCCAGGCTCATTAACCCGGTATCGACACAAGTTTAAATAAATCCATCGACGCGGCATTCCCGCTGATTTATTGAGCATTGCTGCTGTAAATCAATCGCGTGCTCTAATTGCCGAGGAAAAGACGCATTGTAGCGAAAAGCAAATGCACTTTTATGAACCAGTTAGGGAAGGACACTGCTATGTCGTATAAATCCTTTAGTGATTCTACGTAACCATGTTTCGTAACCAGCTACGTAGAAGGATTTTTTTTAAGTTGTTAGTTACTTAATAAATAATGCTGGACATTTCTCACAGCATATAGCCCCAAACTAAGCATAGCTTGTACTATGGGAACCAGATAACTGATATACTCGTACTTATATGATTTTTTGTTTGTAAATACATACATATACATAGAAACACCCAGACCCGAGATAAATATTTGCAGATCATACAAACATTTATCCCGCGGCGGGGATCGAACCCGCAACCTTCTGCGTCCCAAGCGGGCTTTCACCCACTGCGCCACAGAGGTCGTCAGTCAGTCAGTTAGTTGTTAGTTAGGTGGGTTTTCGAGATAATTAAGAAATTGAATCATTGCACTAATGAGGGTTTTTATGCACTCTCAAAATTATTTTACCCCTCTTCTTTTGGTTTGAATTCAATTGACACAAGAAAACATTTAAGAATAAGAATAAGAATATATTTATTTGACACACACAACACAATACAATGAAATTAAGAACATCAAACATTTAGACAACACGAGTAGGTACAAAGAAACATAATAAAAAAATAAACAAAAATAAAAACAAACTATCCATGTCCTACCTATTTTTGTGTGGTGCCAAAAAGGTCCAGTCTCAGGTCATTTCACCGTAAAAATCTTCATAAGTACCTACAGGCTGTCAAACTTTTGATCGTAAACTACTTTTACATAGTAATTTTATGAACTAACTAGCTGCGCCCCACGGTGTCACCCGAAGCGGGAATACATTCACTTTTCAGCAATAAACGTATAATTGAAGCAAGCTTCAATCCAGGGGCCCTATTGTGTAATTCAACTGGCAATGGACATGGGCTTCATTTTGACATCTGAACCCATTCTGGACTTCAATTATCAGTTTCCTATTATGTGATTGGTTGAGCTCTATTGGGATGACAACTGGAAATGGATTTCGAATTAGACAATACGGCTGCAGGTTCACAAACAACATTCAAAACTGTTCAGCCGTTAGCCGTAGTATGAAAATACAGACGATCTTTTCGCATTTCTATTACTAGTGAGATGTGATAAAAAGGTCAAATTTCAAAATTTAATATTCGGCGTATTTAAAAGAAAAGTTGAAGAGTCAATTTTACATGATTAGTTTAGAACGAGTAATTACTTTAACAGTAGCCAACTAAAAATGTAATTATGAAACTCAATTTAGAGTGTGGGTTCCGACTCTATATGCTTGCATTTGATCACTATTTCATCGTATTAATACTCATATTTAGATTAAATGTATTTAAGGATAATTTACACCATTCAAAGGAAGGTATACAAAAGTGCTGGAGCGATGAAGGAACGGATCTGGACTTCTTTTCTGGATCCTTTGATAGCCTCCGGCCAGCAGTGGGAGAAAATCTGTTTATTCAACATGGTGACAGATTTTTTAACCGTGTGAAAATATTTTTTAACAAGTTGTTTTGCGGTGACACAAAAGTTATTCTTCAACAAAAATCTACTTTTCTTTGGAAGAAAGGCAATCCCATGCATGCAAGTGTGTATTAACCTGTGTTCGGTTCAATTAAAAATGCATTAGTACAAACATTACTCACACAAGAGGTGTATAGTTTGTAATGAAGATAATTAACTTGCGACTTATATGCAGCTTTATTTTACACAAAAAATAGCTGTAGCCTGGGGCTTAGCTCACGGTACTGGGAGAAAATAGGCATTACTTACGAGTAGGCAAAAGTTCTACGTCATGACGTTTCCTCACGATGATTTCTTTCATCGCTTGTTGTAGTAAAAGCGTAGTATTCCCGAAGGGCAGTTGTCCGACCGCGAGCGTTGAGCGTTGAGCGTAAGCGTCGGGCGATGAGCGTTGAGCGTTGCTTCACCCCCAGACGGCCTAGAAAAGTTCTTGGCGATCCAGATGACGCTATCACTCTCGCCAATGGTGAAGTAATCGTCATCTAGTGATGATAGGTAGGTAGGTAAATTCTCTCCGACAACAGCCCAAGCCGAGGTTCATACCTATTAGAGGTGCCCTTGCGCATGTTGTCGTTACCTCTCTCTAGGCGTCTCGGCACCTTCAGTGCCCGCTATAGTCCGGTAATACTAAAACGGCCTCATAGGCCATTAGTATTAAGCCCTCCAAAAAAAAAAAAACGTTGAGCGTTGAAGCGAGTAGGTATAGTTATATCGCTGGGCTATGACTTTTTCATTGCTTGGCGTGAGTTTTGAACGCCACGAGTACGCTGAGCGAATAAAGTCGCCGTTATAAAACTTTTACCGGGCGATGTGAACGGCTGACGTTGGACTATTAATATTTGTATCTTTTTTATTGACATTTTTATATATTTTGTTCATCGCGATAAAACACTTGTAGTTGATTGCTTATCACTCAGTCGCTCGCGGTCGGACAAGTGCCTAACACAGCAGAGCGCAGCTAGTAACAATGAAAAGAAAAGAGTTCGGTATTATATTGATGGTTTCCCCTAATTCTTGACAGACAGGCGGACGTTACCAAATTATTAGTTGTAACATTTTCTCATAATTACTATACGAAACTAAATTTACATAATCATCACCTGTCTACTATGCTGTTTGTTTATATAAAACATTTGTGGTTAATTCTATAGTTTAGGCCGAAAACTCACTCGCATGGATGAAACTAAACTGTAACTGAAAAAAATTAAGAAACAGGAAAAAAATCTGTCAAAAACAACCCTTCTTGGCAGTCGGGTAAAAATGTTAAGATGTTTTCAGAATTTTACCCTATTTTGACAAGTGGTGCTCGGCTGATGAACAAGAGGTCTTTCATCGATTCTCGAAACGCGGCGCGGCAAATGTTTGCAGGATCTCAAATATTTTTTAGGTTTTGTGTTGTGATACATATTAATAGGTACTTTAGTTTTTGGTACCCACGGGTTGGATTAGGATTATGTATATGTACAAAAACTCATTCCAAAAACAAACATAGCCGTCTTCATTATTTTTCTATTTCAAAATAATACCCAACTGTAATTTATGAAGCTAACCACCACCTGTCATGACAGAGTGACATAAAGATTGACAGATATTTGACATTACCGAATTAGAGGTAATTGTATAGCGTCGGCGGTGCGTAAAAGTGTAGAGCAATTTTGTTTATGGTAAAGGAGTTATAATTTTGTATTTGAATAATCAAATCGTTAAAACACTAGTGTGGGGAGTGGCCTTGGGTGTTGTGAAATTGACGTGTGAGCAAATAAACTTTATGCTAAACATTTTTATGGATCTAAATTATTTCACTTTTGTGGCAGCCTATAATAACAATATTTGAACATAGCATAGCGTTTCAGACTTTATTCAGATGCATCGATCGATTCAATGACACGTGGACTTATGTGAACTCTTCGAATAGTGACATTTCTTGATTGTATAAATGTCACTTTTTGAAGGAGTAAACCGAATTAATGCCTCCCACTCCCAATGAAGCTAATACCATATCTACTAGATTCCTTATTTTGTTACTATTTTATTATGTTTAATATTTTCTATAAATGTTTTAAATACGAGTATAATTAAAATCTATCATAATATATTATATTATATACATATTATAATACGTCTTCATCTCTCCCTCATCAAAAGGCATCTTATTCTCAAAATCAACAAACGACACTTCCACATACGTAACATGAGTTAATAGGCAAATTAATATTTAATGACCTAACGTGAGGTCGACGACCCCTACCCCTCACTCTTCTCTACAATATGTGAGACAGTTGACAACATAAACATTAGCGAGAACGAGTGATTCTAAGGAGTGCTTTTGTAAGTTCTTTTTATACTTCTCTGAAATATATGATTTTGAAATTATTTTTCTAAATATTTATGGGGCTTTATGAACTCTATTCTTGGCAGTTATTGTACTTCGAAAAAAAGCGCCTTACTATTAAACGTGGTGTAAAGGTAATCCTCGGAATAAAATAGGAATAACCATACATTTTGACAGTTTACACTCAGGAATAACATTAAACCACGTTTATTAGTAGGGCCGTAAGAGTTTATAAAATCCCCTGTTAGACTCCAAAAGCGTCAGCAAATTTTCGGTGGCACTACGAGTATAACAAAATAACACTGCGAATCTTTCTAATAATTAAAAGTACTTCATTACTATGTATGTTTCTTTCTCCTGCACGCGGGTTAGTGTCGAAATCCCCTGTAATGAATAAAAAAAATGCTGGACTTTCCACACAGCATCATCTAGCCCCAAAGTAAGCAGAGCTTGTGTTATGGGTACTAGAATGACTGATAAACTACTTATATACTTTTTGTTTGCAAATACAAACATATTATACATAGAAACACCCAGACCCGAGACAAATATCTGTAGGTCATACAAACATTTGTCTCGCGGCGGGGATCGAACCCGCAACCTTCTGCGTCGCAGGCAGACCTTCACCCACTGCGCCACAGAGGTCGTCATCACTAAAAGGTGAAATTTGTTATGTTGGTAGAGGGTATATGCTACGAATACACTTTTTATCACGGAAAAATGAAATCTCGAGGGACTGCGAGTAACACGCGGGGTAGCTCATACATATAAATATATATCAGTGAATTCACTTTGTCGGCGAGTGTACGTGCGTAAGTACGCTGCTCTGTTTTCCTGGTCACACCCCGACAATTACCATTATGAACAAATTGTACAGAAAGCTATAAAATTATAGCGTGGTTTTGAATTGAAATCGTTTTATACAATCCATAGTTTTCATACAGTTATTTTTATTATCAACCTATTGGTATTTTCTATAATAATACTACATACGTGAATTACAAATGAAGCATAATCATGAAGACGAGAGATTTCCACCAAAAAAATATAAGGAAAGACTCACATACGATTGTATTGACTTTAACAGACACAGACAGGTATGGATGTTCTCAAAGTCTATATTATATTATTTACCTATATTATATCTTATCTGCGCTATATTAAGTCCTTAGAGACAATAACCTAAAAAAATTCAACTAATTAAAAACAATTCATTTTATCCATACTCTAAACATCAGTCCATTGATGCACGGCCGGGATTCGAATCCACGACCTTCGGATTGTAAGTCTAGGCACAACCCCATTCGACCAACACGGCTCAAAAAATTAAAAAAAATTATATGCGCTTTAACACGAGCTCATAACGGTGAAGGAAAACATCGTGAGGAAACCCGCAGCTTAGTCAGCTCCACACGTATTGACGTCGTCTTTCCTGTGGGCTGATTAAGCTGAGAGGATGGTTTAGGTGCTGGGCAAGCCTATTCCATCTCAAACAATGTCCCAGGCACTACAGCGTCCCGTTAAATGTAGGCATAGGTTGCCTCCTGACGCTGTTTAAATCATCTAATATAGATGTAAAGGCCTAGGTTAAACATCAGTCCAATTCGTCTCCAAAATAAGGGCAGGTGCACACCGAATCAGTGGACCAATTTGCTCGCAAAAAGCTAAAGCCGGCACACGCAATCCGCGCTAGCCTGCAGATTGTAATTGTATTAGCCGGGTGTTGATGTAATTCAATTAATCTATCGCTCGGGAACTGTACGAGAGTTACAGCGTGCGAGTGGTTATACTGGGGGATTCCACTTATGTTTGTAGTTTGGTGGATGTAGCAAATTTGTTCTCGTGAAACACGCTGAAGGTCCCATTATAAGGTTTGTTTGAAGTAAGTTGCTATTTTTAATAACATAATTATCTTTAACATATATTATTACAGTGAAATAATAAAGAGTGTGACAAAACTACCCCATTTTTGCAATAATTTTATTAATTTTTTTTAAAGCTCACGGAGTTAAGAATTTTAGTCACAAAAAGCTTGGCTTCATTTTCACGTTGCATGCATTGCATATTTTGAAACAAAGTTTTTAAAAAAATATATTAAAAATCTTTTTAAAATGAAAAACATCCACTTTTCTTAGATATTTCCGAGTTAGTATTTTATGCATGATACGTGGTGACAAAAACTTTGCGTGTTTTATACTTTAAACAAAGTAAAAATCTCCGGTTTTAAATACACAGTCCCCGGAGTTTTTTTTATTAGTAGTTCAATTCATTATTAGAAAATTCTACCGAAGTTTATAACATGTTCCACTTTAAAAATAAATACCTATTCTAAAATTCCAAAATATTGTTTGTTATTAAACTTCTGTTTTTTTTTATGATGAATGGGTCGGCTCTTGACCTCAAACTTACACAGGTAAGAGTGAGGTCTACGATGGAGCGAGCTTACCCAGAAGGTGCCTATTAAAACTGTTGCCTTGTTTGACGATACCATTATCCCTGCGTAAAAAAGCAATTCTATTAAACTAACTTACCACGTGAATGAAAAGGCACAGCTAGTAAAAAAAAACAATGAGTCTGAGACTAGCCACAGGACATGTTAGACATTCTCTGATCTTATAGAGCTAGTTAGTGTTTTTTTTGCATATAAGTAATAAATAATATACGAGTATAAAAACAATATGAGAATCACCCACCTAATGTGGATAGATGAATGGATAACACGTAGGTACGCGTAACGTAACGGATTTGTACAAATAATTCAATAGAGTGGGTTTAATTCACGAATTTACTCCAAATCGAATTAATTTCATAGCAAATAGTAATTTAGATTAAATTTTAATTACTTTGACTATTTGATGATTGGATAACAAACATGAGCTTACAATCTTTTGTAGAAGTCAAATAGATTTATGTGACGTAATAGAAGAGTCTAGTTTTTTTTTCGTTTCCATAAGTTAAAAATAACTTCGCTAAATCTAGAAAAATGCCGATAAATTCACTATTGAACTGAATTTCATGATCCATAGCTTTAACGACCTCTGTGGCGCAGTGGGCGAAGGCCCGCTTGCAACGCAAAAGGTTGCGGGTTTGATCCCCGCGGCGGGACTAATATTTTTAAATAATCCATCTATCTAGCTTTTTTTTAAATTAAATAGGTCAGCATTTGACCTCCCTCTGCCTGAAGTTAAGCAGTAGTGAGGTCTAAGATGGAGCATGCTTTCCTAGAAGAAACCTATTTACTCTTGATTTGAAGACCCCTAAATTGTACTTTTCGGGAAATACAGTACCCGGCAATGAGTTCTACAATTTAGCAGTGCGTATGAATAATGTAGACTCAAAACGCTATCATGATTCATATAACACTTTCGTTTAGGTTTATTTATGTACAAAAATACACAGATAAAAACGTCATCTCTTTTTGCTTCAAAGTTTGATAAAATAACACATTATACGAGATTGGTGAAAAGCGTCCGCTTAACTTAGTTAGTATGGAGCTCGTTAGCTCGTAGCCTTTGAAATTATTTTCACTTAATTATACATTAGCAATCAACGCTTTGAGTACGTAAAATACGTGTTTTTTGGAAATATATTCACGTTTTCTACCTGCTTATAAATAATATTATCTTTGTTTAAAAAAATCTAGCGATTGTAGTTATTGTCTTATATAAAAAGGCTGATTGTGGTTTTATTTTGAGAATTCCGTCCGTATTTTTGAATAGATAAACCTGTCGTGTGTGTTTGTGTCTCAAAACAATGCAAACTGTAGTTACCATAATTCTGTCATATTATTACATTAATATTTTTTATAAAATGGTCCGACGCAGAAGGTTGCGGGTTCGATCCCCGCCGCGAGACAAATGTTTGTATGAGCTACAGATATTTGTCCCTGATCTGGGTGTTTTTATGTATAATATGTATGTTTTTACAAACAAATATAAGTAGTTTATCAGTCATCTAGTACCCATAACACAAGCTCTGCTTACTTTGGGGCTAGATGATGCTGTGTGAAAATTCCAGCATTATTTATTATTTATTTATTTATCAAATGAAATTGCTCGAGGTGACTTTTTTGTACCATAATTTGTAACAACAAATAAAATATATTTTTGTATATTTACAAGTAGGTATTTCACATTATTTTATTGATTTAAAAGTTCACAGTTATTTCAGAAAATGGGCGAAAACTATTTATGAACACATTTCTGAATTTCACCTTCATTCTTCTTCAATTCGTGTCACTAGTTCTTTCAAACCCAGACACCAGTATATTCAAATAATGTTTATTATTTTTTTATAACTTAGAGAAAGTATTGATCACCGCGAATTAAAAAGCTATTTTGAATACCTACTAGTAATCATTGAGAAAATTGGAACAGCCCTCAACCACTCCATTGTTGAAGACCAAAGTTTATCTTTGAAGGAAGTTTATCAAGCACGGTATAATTTCCAATCCCCAAGTATTCGTTGAATGTTGTTGAATATTACTGAATATTTAGTAAATGGGTGGGTTTAATGATCAGCTCGCATTAATTATGTAATGCTGATAATGGCGCCTCAATCCGAGCCCTTGTATTGTACCCGCGACTGGGTTTGGTGCGAGTGCTGGAAATAATAAGAATAATTACGAGTAAAAACAGAAACTCAGGGTGACTCAGGGCCTCAAACGATATAACGATAAACGATATTTTACAGTAAAACTATAATAACCAAACTAATTGTTATTGTCATATAAGCACTAAATAAAAAAACATCTGCCCGGCGCCGGCGGAGGGCATTGGTATGCCACAACACAGGGTATCCTAGTGTTGGTACCAATGTCCAACCAGGAATATTTAAAAAGTTTTATAACTAACCTATGAATTAATATTGAGGAATATCCTGATAATGTAATGTTTGTTATGTTATATGTATCAATAAAGAAATATATAAATAGCAATAGAATAATTCAGATAAGTAAGTTTGTATGAGTCAGTGGCCAACTCTGGTGGCGGAGTTTTTAGGCAGCTTTTTCCAGGTCTGAGTGTTGTGAAACTAAGGTGTATCACAACACTCAGACCCTTATTAAATATCTGTTAGAAGCGACTAGCATCGCTGGCAATCAAGCAAGACCCTTTGAAATTTCCTTCGTTTCGCGTCGGTCGTTATCACAAAGACGATATTTTTAGGTAGGATCTTCGAAGATGGAATTCAAAAAGGTTTTTAAAATTCCATAAATTTTGATTCGTAAAACTGTCTGCTAAATAATTTGTTTAAATATTTTTGTACAAAAAAATACTTTTTAAATTCTTGAAGAAATCTATTTATTATTAGGTAAGCTTGAGTAAAATAAAGCGCTCGCTAAGTTTTAAGTAGTTCTTGATGTATTGTCAAAGTAAGGCGTGGTTCTGCATAGTCGTATCGATGGGTGACTGCTCGTGCCAAGAATAAGTTTTAGGTTATTTTGTGCCTCCGATGGTGCGATTAAGTTTTATTTTATTTAATTATGAATGAATTACTAGTACATTTTCTTATCCATTCGAGGTTGACCTAGATGTAAGCCGTAGGTACTTTCCTGAAAATCCATTATTATCTAAAAGAGCAATTAAGTTGTTTTCGCTATCGCAACTCTCACGAATCTGCGCTTAGGTCATTAGGCAAAGGAAAACAGTCATTAGGCCGTTGGCATAGAGTTGATTAATGAAAGAGGGTCCGAGGGCTGGGCCATAAATAAAAATAAAATACGGCGCGATAGTTCGTATCTAAAGAGAAAATGCTTTGATAAATTTGGAGAAAAATGTTCGTGAAAATTATGAATTGGTGGAGTAAATTGAGCTGAAATATATTTATTTATAGTTTTAGAAGACTTGTTGTTGGCCGAGTCGAATTATGTCTTCGAAGTTTTGAAATGAATCTCATCAATGGATTTATTGATTAGAAAAACACAAATTTTCTTGATGTCGAAATATTTAGAAAATCAGTTATAAAAGATAGTAACGGATTTTTTCTTTCAAATCACAGAAAACGAACCAAATAAAAATTATAATAATTTGGGACAACAAAGTGATCCTATATGGGTTCCGTTTTTTCCTTTTGAGGTACGAAACCTTAAAAAATACAAAAATAAGGTACTTAACTTTTAGAAGCTGATTACTAAAATGTTAAAAAAAACCAATACATTACAATTACACGTAGTCATCTATTCCCTCTTTTGATTTCCTCAAAATCTAGAGCGCTTTTATCTCTCTCGTAAAGTTTATTGCAAAAACTCCTTTAGATAAGCTAAATAACTAAAGGTAAACATCTTTGCGTCAATAAAAGCACGTCTTATTTATATCCTTTACGTCGTAAACTAAACAATAGGAGTTACCATGGAGCTGCGAAAATACTTGGATGTGGCTGAGGATCATTGATATTACGATTATAAAATTAAGAAAACTTAGATATCTGACCTCCATGCTGTAAGTAAAAAGTTACAATAGGTATTTTTATAAGTTTATTAGAACGAAGTTCCTTTTCGGACGTTATCGAGGATGGAGGCTAGAAAAAATTATCGATTTTAATGTCACGACATATCGCTGTCTCCGGGGAATAAAATAATAAGTACAAAAACACAACTTTACAGGAGAAGCAAAGAACGTTTATAACTTCACAAATTGTGCAAAATGGTGCGCATAGTTGTGCGCAAAAAAATGATGAACAGAGTGCGAAAAGGGGTACACTAGGTGCGCAAATTGACAAAAATTTCAAATGTACAAACTTTGTTCCAACAGAGTGTTCCACGACACTCACGTACTTTTTTTTATTAATTTATAGCCCTTATTTGTCCCACAGCTGGACAAAGGTCTCTCTCATCCCTCCAAATATCTTTTTCATTTTATAAAGTTATTCAGAAATCCTTTAAAAATCATGAGGTATAAGAGTATCAGGTATAGGTGTATAAGAGTTTTAGGAATATCAAACTTAGGCCTTTATATCTATATTAGATGATTTATACAGCGTCAGGAGGCAATCCATGCCTACACTTAACGAGACGCTGTAGTGCCTGGGACATTGTTTGAGATGGAATAGTCTTGCCCAGCACCTAAACCATCCTCTCATCTTAATCAGCCTGGCCCACAGAAAGGACAACGTCACTACGTGTGGAGCTGACTAAGCTGCGGGTTTCCTAACGATGTTTTCCTTCACCGTTAAGAGCTCGTGTTAAAGTGCATATAAATTTTACGAAACGAAAAATCCATTGAGGCACGGCTGGGAACCGAACCCGCGACCTTCGGATTGAAAGTCGAGGCACAACCAGCCAACACGGCTCAATAAGAATATCAAAATATTTAGAAACTCTGAATAATGTCCACATTTCGATATCTCGCATATTCTTGTTACTGAAGTAGGTATACCTAAAGTTACCACATCCACTAAAATCTCTTTAATGGATCTTCTTAATCCTGAGTTGTATGAATAGTCTCAAAACGAGCCATAAAATCAACAACCTACCCTTCTAGTCAATGTATCATTGAGCACGGGTTTCTGGTTATATTTGCAACTAGTGGTCCGCTCCCGGCTTTGCTCATTTAGTACCAACACGGCCTGAAAAAACTTAGGCCTTTCTCTACTAAATGCTTGATACAGCATCAGGAAGCTGAAGTGTTTGTGAATTTTTTTAGAGTGAATAGGCTTGCGTAACAATTTTTTTTAGCCTCAGTCATAGATACATTTTAAGGTATATAAATTGCATCTTAAAATAAGTACCCGTTGTAAAGTAAAGTAAGTAAAAAAAAAAAATTTGCAGATGTCTAAGGGGGGTAGTCAGAGGCATGTCCAAACACATATTTGCTTGCTTTTTGCTCTAAACAAATATATATATATAACAATTAATAATAATAATGCTAGACTTTTCACACAGCATCATCTAGCCCCAAAGTAAGCAGAGCTTGTGTTATGGGTACAAGATGACTGATATACTACTTATATATATATATTTTTTTTTTTTTTTTATTGCCATCTTGCACTTTTATACTCATCCAATTTTTCATTACACAGTGTTTTTTTGTGACTTCCATTTAACAAGAATGACTAGATAAACAATTCTGAGAACACAAAGAACATTCTAGAAAATCTGAAGCACTAGAAGTCTCGGTTTAAACCCTGAGGGCGTCTAGTTTCCAGACTAAGCCATATCAAAAACAAAATACAAATCTTTTTACCAGTTTTGTTTAAAGTTTACAAAGCCATAGTACGGGAATCTTGTCTGGAAAAATGTGTACTTACATCACATTTTTCCAGTCTTTGACGCTGTTGTTTGAAAAAGTCTGTGGCGACCTCTATCTACCATCGCCTGAACTACAAGCTGAACCTCAAGAGATGTCAATTACAGCGACGTACTTCGGAGCTGTACCACTAGATGGCGCTAGGAACACACAAAATCTATATCTATATCTATAGAAAATTCTGAATCGCGCTTACGAAGTTATCTGGCCGCTTTAGCCTATGTAGAACTATCCGACTATAACTGTCGGCCGAACAGGCCCTAAGGTAAGTGTGCCAGTTGGGCAAACCTTAGCGAGGCGAGTACTCCTTATTTACCATATATTGGGGGAATACCATTTACCCCCAAAAATCTATGATGCTATGATAACAGAAGCATATTTTCTTTATGATTCATCATCATCTCCATTTTGTCCCTTATGCGATACGAAGCGCTCGTGGTCGTGTTTGCTTCCTTCTTGATAGATTGTCGAAGTTAAGCAACGTTCAAAACGGTCTGTAAGTGGATGGGTGACCGCCAGTGGTATTTTCATCTGGTATTTTCCCGTGCTTCGGAGAGCACGTTAAATTGTCGGTCCGGCTATTTAAGTCGTTAAGCCGTGACGGAGGCCTTAAGGCGGCCTAAAACCTCCGTTACCAGAGTTGGTCACTGACTCATACGAACTTACTTACTTTGTCCCTTATGAATAAATTATTTAATGAAGTGAAAGGAAGAATTTTTGTGGGCGCAATACCACTAAATCATTGGGTTGATTTCAGTAAATCAATAAATTATGTTTTAGCCCATATTATTTTGACTAGCTTCTGCCCGCTGCTTCGTTCACGAAGTACTTAAAACTGGTTATGCTTATTTAGGCTACTAATTAAGTATTTGTAGGAATGTAAGAAGTACGACATTAGTGGATATAGGTTCGTAAATCTATATTATGATTTGTCTCGTAAGTAACCAGTGCTAACTAACGATTGTTTTTATAACGACAATCCGTCATCCGTGTTTTGAGTGGTTCGGGAGCAAACAGGGTAGCTCATGAGAGCTGATGTATTAAAACTATAAAGTGGATCGCAGTATAGTGATTTGAATTTAGAAATAAACAAACAAAACGAATATATTTTATATAGAAACGAATTTATAATTTACCGAATGTGCACTAAAGAGGTTAAGAAATGAAAAGTCTTATCAAAATCGATTCCGACGGGGTTCGAACTCGCAACGATCAGACGATCCTCCTAAAGCCGGAGTTCCGTGCCATTCGGCCACAGAATCCGTGTCGTCACAATCGAAATTTTTGATAAGCTCATATTTTATCGGTTACAGCACCTAAGTGAAGGAAATACTTAAGTGTCTAACACTATAAAAAAATCATATTGCCAGTTCTTCCAACAAAGTCAAAGTCAAAAAGCATTTATTCAGTAGGACCGCTGGGATCACTTTGAAACGTCTGAAAACTAGGTGATTCTACTCCTGTTCCTTCAACCAATGCGACCAATATCGTGAAGAACCAGGGCAACAAGCACGGTTTGGGACCTACCATTTTTTAGGTGATCCATCTTAGATCTTTGGACTAGTTACCTTGTGCTTACCAAGAGAGCATGGGGCTGCCATGTTTTTGTAGAGCATCTGGTATGTTGAAGTGAGAGTAGACGGCTTTCATGCTATTATCAGAAAAAGATGCGCTTCTATACGTAGCAGAGTGCAAGCCAAGTATCCACTTAGTATCTAATTATTAGAATTAGATTTCATGCAAAAGGACCCTCTTTGAGGTGCACTTAAAGTCCTTTCGCCACACTGGTTTGAAAGAACTAATAACATGACAAGAAGAAAATGCATTAAAACACATGGTATCGCTTTCAGTTATCAACCATTTCAGTCAGTCTCGTGTAACTGCCGATACGAACTCCAAAAAATCTGCCGGTCAATTTAATAGCAATAAGTCAGGGCGGGTTGACGCAGCGTTTTCACGCGCTCGTGTGCATCCACTTTATACATTCCGATGTTTATAATGTCGTGTGATTTCATAGTTAGTAAACGGTGATGGTCTAAGAAGGGACCACGACTTCCAATTATAAAGGTCTTGGGTTCGGATCCATGCAGAGAGACGAGTGTCTCAAAATTGACAATAACTAGGTACTTACTCAAAAACAAATAACCAAAAAAAGGAGTTGGCTGACTCTTGTGACGGAGTTTTCAGGGTGCCTGAAAACCTTTATGGCTTAACGACCATTCAAAAGCATGTGAAGTCCATGAAAAGAACCTCCTTGCACACTTAAAATCCTTTCACCACTCTGGTCTAGTTACACGACAAGAACTTCTAAAGTCGTGCCGTATAAAAGCGAGCGGTGAAACCCGACAACTCAGCGTTTCTTTAACAAGACCCTGTTTACTTTTAGTGCCACCTACAGTCACGTGAAACTGACCTTTGGAGTGCCTATTTACCAGTTCAGCTGGTTTCACTTCAAAGATTAGTTCAGTTTTGTTTTGAAGAAAAAAACTCAGGATTTTATATAATATTACTATAGTTCTTTTCACATAGGAACAGTTCTGTGACAAGGCTCTTTTATGTTAATTTCTGAAATTAAAAAAAAGGAAATAGACAAAATATTTTTTTAAGTAATCATAATTTCATAATAATTTTTATTTTATGTAAATATTTATAAATGAGAAACATAATTGAGTTAATATATTCCCAACAAAACAAAACAAAAAAAAAACTTAGTTCTCACTATCGATAACCGCGAATGGGAACTGAACCTCTACAATACACGTTAGCTCACCAGCTAATCTTTTAAATATGGTGGTAATTAGGCTTCTATTTAAACAAGCATGCAAGTTTTGCATAATCCTTGAGCTCATGTCATGCAGTCAAAGGCGACAAGCAAAAAGTGGAACTTTTAAAGTTAGCCCGCGGCAAGATGCTTTCAAAGGAAAGTTTTGATTTGATGAAAAGTAAAAGCAAAAAAAATGCCCTGGTTTTCCAGTATGGTGTAATCTTGAATGCTATATCGACAGTTAGAATGGTGTTTATTTCATTTTCAAAAGCGTTCACTAAAAATTACCTACATACATACATACATACATACATAAAATCAAGCCTCTTTCCCTATGGGGTAGGCAGAGACCTCGGATCTCCACTTGCTACGATCCTGACACACAACTTGCCTCATTCACTCTCATTACATTCTTCATACATACTCGCCGGTTTAGGTTAGGTTTATGTTTTTTTATTCTAATTTTTCACTAAAAATTCAAATCAAATAAAACATTTATCGCGTAATAAACAAAAAAACAAGGCCCCAAATCGCCCCAACTCTTCTCTACTCAAAGCAAATTAAATAAAGTCTCTCATAATAACAGAAGCAGAAATTTCTACTTTTTAAGATGTGCCAATTTCTATAAAGCCTATCTAAGGATCGTTGAAAACGATAGATAGCGCAACTGATTCTAATCGGAAGCGTGCCCAAATACTTTCAACGTTTTTTGTAATATAAATAAATGTCAGTGACATATCCTTGTCACCGCGAAACAAGATACCATACGTTTTGTCCTCCATATCAAAAGCGAATCTCCAACTTTCAATTCCCAAAAAGGAATTACCCGAGATATCGCGACATCTCACTGGGACTCGAAAATCTTTATTTCCTTCGAATTCTCGATATTATGTCTCAAGTTACGGAAATTGATAAAGTTTCCTCTGAGATCCACGGAATTATTGAAACTCGACGCGGGCACAACAAAATTCAATAAGTGACTGTCACTGATTGGGTGCGGTGCAAGTTTCGGCGGGTTAATGCCCTTAGCGATTACAGTTCTCGCTTCGGTATGAGCTTTAGCAATTTTGACCCAGATTTTTCTTGTCACTTAGTTCTTTTAAATGAGGTGGCAGGATTTAAACTGCGTCTCGAATAGGCGCCTTTCGTGCATATTTTGCAGATTTTTTACTAAGTATGCACTTAGTATCAATTAGATACTAAGTATGCACTTAGTATCTAATTATTAGAATTAGATTTCATGCGAAAGGAGCCTCTTTGAGGTGCACTTAAAGTCCTTTCGCCACACTGGTTTGAAAGAACTAATAACATGACAAGAAGAAAATGCATTAAAACACATGGTATCGCTTTCAGTTATCAACCATTTCAGTCAGTCTCGTGTAACTGCCGATACGAACTCCAAAAAATCTGCCGGTCAATTTAATAGCAATAAGTCAGGGCGGGTTGACGCAGCGTTTTCACGCGCTCGTGTGCATCCACTTTATACATTCCGATGTTTATAATGTCATGTGCTTTCATAGAAATTCATAGAATCACCTAGTTTTAAGACGTTTCAAAGTGATCCCAGCGGTCCTACTGAATAAATGCTATTTGACTTTGACTTTGACTTTGACATAGTTTGTAAACGGTGATGGTCTAAGAAGTGACAACGACTTCCAATTATAAAGGTCTTGGGTTCGGATCCATGCAGAGAGACGAGTGTCTCAAAATTGACAATAACTAGGTACTTACTCAAAAACAAATAACCAAAAAAAGGAGTTGGCTGACTCTTGTGACGGAGTTTTCAGGGTGCCTGAAAACCTTTATGGCTTAACGACCATTTAAAAGCATGTGAAGTCCATGAAAAGAACCTCCTTGCACACTTAAAATCCTTTCACCACTCTGGTCTAGTTACACGACAAGAACTTCTAAAGTCGTGCCGTATAAAAGCGAGCGGTGAAACCCGACAACTCAGCGTTTCTTTAACAAGACCCTGTTTACTTTTAGTGCCACCTACAGTCACGTGAAACTGACCTTTGGAGTGCCTATTTACCAGTTCAGCTGGTTTCACTTCAAAGATTAGTTCAGCTTTGTTTTGAAGAAAAAAACTCAGGATTTTATATAATATTACTATAGTTCTTTTCACATAGGAACGGTTCTGTGACAAGGCTCTTTTATGTTAATTTCTGAAATTAAAAAAAAGGAAATAGACAAAATATTTTTTTTTAAGTAGTATTTATCATAATTTCATAATAATTTTTATTTTATGTAAATATTTATAAATGAGATACATAATTGAGTTAATATATTCCCAACAAAACAAAACAAAAAAAAACTTAGTTCTCACTATCGATAACCGCGAATGGGAACTGAACCTATACAATACACGTTAGCTCACCAGCTAATCTTTTAAATATGGTGGTAATTAGGCTTCTATTTAAACAAGCATGCAAGTTTTGCATAATCCTTGAGCTCATGTCATGCAGTCAAAGGCGACAAGCAAAAAGTGGAACTTTTAAAGTTAGCCCGCGGCAAGATGCTTTCAAAGGAAAGTTTTGATTTGATGAAAAGTAAAAGCAAAAAAAATGCCCTGGTTTTCCAGTATGGTGTAATCTTGAATGCTATATCGACAGTTAGAATGGTGTTTATTTCATTTTCAAAAGCGTTCACTAAAAATTACCTACATACATACATACATACATACATAAAATCAAGCCTCTTTCCCTATGGGGTAGGCAGAGACCTCGGATCTCCACTTGCTACGATCCTGACACACAACTTGCCTCATTCACTCTCATTACATTCTTCATACATACTCGCCGGTTTAGGTTAGGTTTATGTTTTTTTATTCTAATTTTTCACTAAAAATTCAAATCAAATAAAACATTTATCGCGTAATAAACAAAAAACAAGGCCCCAAATCGCCCCAACTTCTTGCCCTGGCTCTTCTCTACTCAAAGCAAATTAAATAAAGTCTCTCATAATAACAGAAGCAGAAATTTCTACTTTTTAAGATGTGCCAATTTCTATAAAGCCTATCTAAGGATCGTTGAAAACGATAGATAGCGCAACTGATTCTAATCGGAAGCGTGCCCAAATACTTTCAACGTTTTTTGTAATATAAATAAATGTCAGTGACATATCCTTGTCACCGCGAAACAAGATACCATACGTTTTGTCCTCCATATCAAAAGCGAATCTCCAACTTTCAATTCCCAAAAAGGAATTACCCGAGATATCGCGACATCTCACTGGGACTCGAAAATCTTTATTTCCTTCGAATTCTCGATATTATGTCTCAAGTTACGGAAATTGATAAAGTTTCCTCTGAGATCCACGGAATTATTGAAACTCGACGCGGGCACAACAAAATTCAATAAGTGACTGTCACTGATTGGGTGCGGTGCAAGTTTCGGCGGGTTGATGCCCTTAGCGATTACAGTTCTCGCTTCGGTATGAGCTTTAGCGATTTTTACCAAGATTTTTCTTGTCACTTAGTTCTTTCAAATGAGGTGGTATGATTTAAAGTGGGTCTCAAATATGCTCCGTTCATGCATATTTTGCAGAATTTTTTGAAAAAGGCATTTTAAATAGCTCACATAAGCTATAGTTAAAATACCTTAACTAATAAGAGCTGACTTATCTCATTCAATAACATTCTCATTTAAACCACTTTTCAGACAAAGAAACTAAATCAAAGTCAGCTTAGCTTTTTACCCAGCTGAATATAAAGTCTTTCTATGTATAATATTGTTTTGGCTTATTCCATAATGCTCCCACTCTCATGATCCCAGTAGGATCATACAAAACTTTTGAGTTCATTATGCTCCCACTATTAGTGGGATTCAAAAACTCCTCCGGTTTTATTCTATTATGCTCTCATGATCATGATTTTCACATCACATCATTACTTCCAGTTGTGTCGGATTATAATGTAACGATGAGTATTCATTGCTCCCTAGTGGAGCTTTATTAGCTTTTTGAGTTTTTTTTTATAAAATTATTCTAATATGCATGACATAATAATAAAACTCAATTCTAAATCACAACACTCACACTTTTACTATTCTTGCAGTCATGCCAGATCATGACAGACGCTCATCCATAGATTGTATAAACATTGTTGCATAGACAATCACTCTCTAACATAATGAACTCAAATTTTTTTATGATCCCACTTGGATCATGCGAGTGGGAGCATCATGGAATAAGCCTAAAATTTAACTTTTTTCCACTGCTAGACTAAGGTCTACCTCATATTTTTCCACGACTCACACGCTGCCACCAATTGTAAAAGTATTAAAAAATATTTTTCTCTCTGAAATATAAAAAGAACTCCAGTGCCTATCAAAGCAAAGCAGCAAAAGAACCCTCTTAACCCCAAAACGCTTCATCCCCTACAATTACGCCAGCCACTTGACTTGTAAACGTTTACGATGTTTTCTTTCAACTAGACGCTAGTGTTTATGCTCTGTACTGAACGAGTTTTTTAGTTTATTGCTCCGTTTTATCGCTACTTTGTGCGTTGTTACTGTTGCGAATAAAAGTACAGCAGTTAATGTGGACACACGGACCGGAGGCAACGTACTTCTAACACCAACAACGGAATAATATTATGAAACATTTTATTTATTTATTCAGCAAAAATTACAACACCATTACAGACAAGCCAAAGCGATGTTATAACACAATAATAGTACATTATGGTACTAGTGTGTAATATTGGTGATTACCGCCGAGGCAAATAATTGAGACCCGAGCCATCGGCGAGGGTCTTAATATAGCCGAGGAAGGTAATCATCAATACACACGTGTATCATACGACGTTTTTCAACACACTTGTGAATAAAATAACAATAAAAACTAATTTCAAACAGTGAAAACGAGTTGTGAAAAATGTTTCGCTATTGCGGGAAAAATGAATCAGTTTTCCTATGCGCGCGCATTGCGATCGGCCACAGACTATATTTCCGCGCCGCGCACAGGGTTTGCGCCTATTCTGCCACGAACAAAATGGGGAATTTAAAGTTTTCTTTTATTACAGAGAAAACAAAAGTTATATTTGAGTGAAAGTTTTATTTATTAAACACGTACGACTTAAAATTATCTATTTAAATAAGAAGTTGCATAAAATGAGCAAGCAATAGGAACATTAATTTATTTGTTCTGTTGAACACGATCTTTTTTCTGAATAAAAACTTTTTTAAGAACAAAGCAACTCAATCAATAAAATTAAAAAAAATTCTATTACTCACTAGTGAGTTATAGTAATGAAAAAGTCACAGTTTGATTATGGGTGTCATTATGTGCCTAATTGCGGTGACCATAAAGCCACTTTATGAGCAAGTGTGTTGAAAAACATATTATAATATACCTACATAATATAGATAAACAAAACATGGTACTTAAAATTAAACATTATGAATACAAAATCAATCAGTTACAAGAACTCAAAATTATCTAGAAACACCTGCGCAATATCCATGAGTTTCGGCAGGTTGTGAGAAAAAAACATCAATATTGTTCTCAGAAAGAAAATTAAGCAAATGAACGGCTCGTGACATTGGGGAAACCTTAAGTAAGTTAACACATTAGTAAATGATTCTTCGAAATACAAGACGATTCAAAGAAGCGCTCGTGGTCGTGCTTGCTAAGTCGTTCTTGATCGTCGAAGTTAAGCAACGTTCTAAACGGTCAGTAATTGGATGGGTGACCGCCAGTGGCAATTTCATCTGAGCGCTTTCGTGCTTCGGAGGGCACGTTAAATTCGGTCCCGGCTATTTAAGTCGCTAAGGCATGACGGAGGCCTTAAGGCGGCCTGAAAACTCCATCACCAGAGTTGGCCACTGACTCACACGAACTTAATTTTTACTTTTAATACGATTAAAAAAAAGATACGAGTAAAGAAGGTCCATGGGAAAGTATGAAGCATACAATGATAGACGGTCTACGCAGCGTAGAGGCGCTACGCCGTAGGACTACCGTAGCCTACTAATGAAACAGAAAAAAAAATGTGTCACACTTTGATTTTGACTGAACACTGAAGTTCAACCGTTGAGTTCATGCTCAAAAAAATATGGTCTTATTCTTGGATGTAGGTACTTTAATTAAATGTCTGATTATGCCAAAATTTACTATCCTTTTTGAATGGATTTAAATTATTTTAAATGTAACAAATATTAGAATCGTAGAACTGACGCCGGCTACACAAAATACCCACAGCAATTCTATGGGGGAAGCCTATGTTCAGAGCCTATGGATATGGAGCAGTTTTGTGGCTGAAATGATGATGATGATGAAATGCAATAGCAGATGTTCCCCGGTCCGTGTGTCCCTTCTCACCGTTGCAAATAAAAGTACAACAGACAGTTAACTGGGTACTCGCTATAAACGATAAGGGAAAATTACTGTAGATAGTACGTAGTAATAAAAGTATTGTGCCTTCCTTAATCTAGAGATGTTACTCCGTCCATTGTTACTTAAAGTCCTTAGTTGGGATTAAATTAGGGTGTAAAAGGTTTTGAATTCGTGTTTAGATTTTTTAAGACTTATTTTATTTTGTGGCATATTTTATCTGTGCAATCGCTGAAATAAACATAACTTAGCTTGAAGATGATGAGTGGAAAAATAAGTGTTGAATATTTATTCCTCAGGAAGTTTGACTTTTCAACCAAACTACAAGCGAAAATAAGATTTTTTAAGAGTAAGTAACTTAATTTTGAGGCATATTTTATCCGAGAAATCTAATGTGGCATATTTTATCCGGAAAAGGTTTTTTTTTATCGAAACTTTTCGAACTTAACGAACCTTTTTTTTATCGAAAATATACCTACCGTTTCAATCAAAAACTTTTCAAAATCAGTCTACATTGACATCTTCCTTTTAGGTGTTGGTTAAAAAAGCGGCTCATTTAACAAAAACATAATTTCAAACTTAGATGAACATTTCTGTTCTTATTTTCATAGCAAATATTCCTCATCTACGCATATTTTTAGCGCAATACTTTTAATCCTTGCATTTTAACTTACAGGGGTGGTTATAGGGGCGCAACGTGCCCCGGCATAATGCACCCCTTCGATAAAACATCCCTTTTCAGGATAAATACGGTGCATGAAGTACTACGGAACCCTCAGATAATAACAGACACAGAATAATCAACAGTATCACACGAGCGCTCGTGTAGCTTGTTTAGTCGGTCTATATCGTCGAAGTTAAATTAACCAACATTCTAAGCGGTCAGTAAGTGGATGGGTGACCGCCGAATATTACGTCATTTTAGAAAAAAATAAATGACCTTGGAGTTGGCAATTTGATGAGAAATAACGTGTCAATTTACTTTCACTTAAAAGACTTTTAACTTGCGATTTTTTTCATCAACTAACAATACGTACACAAATACAAAATACCTTTTATATACTTATATAAACCATTTGGGGTTGAGACCCTAGGTCCGTGGGATTCTGGAGCCCTTCGGGTTTTCAAAATTCTTTCAGGCCGTTTGGTCGAACGACGCGTGATCCGAGAGCTGGCACATTTTTGGCTCAAAGGATCAGCATTGCCATCCAGCGTGGTAATGCCGCCAGTGTTTTGGGCACGCTTCCGACTGACAATGACCTGGATCAGTTGAGCTATCTATAGATCGTTTCTAACGATCCTTAGATAGCTTGACTAATCCTGTTGTATTTTGTAAATATATGTAAATATGTAGTAGCTTAGTTTCTGTAAATAAAATCAAATACCTTATACACACATAAAAACTACTCTACAAAGCCACTTATAAATACCACTTAACTTTAAAAGCGAAAAATAAAAGCCAATAAAATTCAAAGATGGCAACACCATTTGAAATTTAAAATGTGTCACGTATACTAGCGCCACATTTTAAGGCAAATTCGAGTCATTCGCGCGAGGCGCCGTCGCGTGAATACGTTAGCTCACGTGGACCTGACAGAACCTTATTTGCTTCAGGGACGTGGCTGATTTTTTATCATTTGGTAGAGAAAGTCTTTAAGGTTGTATTTTTTAAACACTGTTTTGAGTGGTCTTAGGTTATGTTTACACTGAAGCGGAGCTAAGCGAAGTGAAACTAGCAACTCATTAATTGACAAATCCAATACATAAGGATGTAGGTAAGGACCTACAGCAGGTTTTTATATTAGTTTAATGCGGCTATTTTTCATTTTTTGTATATACTTAAATACTGTCAAAAGCAACAATTTTAAGCCAACTATCATTTAAGTTGTCATTTACAATGCACACTCAATTTCATCTCGAACAGATGTTCTGAAGATTATAGACGTTTTAAAATCCAGACCATACGAACCTTTTTTTATCGCTGGGAAAAATGCGTTACGCATGCCGCTAGGGGCGAGAGGGGTATGTGTGGGACTCCCGAGTGAAGCTCCCCGTATACCCACTAAACGACCCAGCGGCACTCCGGCGTCGCCTGAAATGGAGTTGGTCTGGGAAAACGGCAGAGCCATTTCATCCAGTCCCCCTCCGACGATTCCCGCCAGACCATACGAACCTAACCGAACCGTTTGTTTCGCCCCGGATGGTTGTAAAGAAGCCTCGAAAGCAGAGTTTGTTTTTCATTGGTGTTTGGAATTACTTAATATGCCGGTATGTCAGTGCTAACTTCTGTTAGTCTTCTCGAATGTAAGGACCTTGGACTTTTGTAAATCTTGTGAGTTTCTGCTGATGCTAGTTATCTCTGCTGTTACCAAATACAGAAGTGAAAACTTAAACAAAGTGTCAAACGCCAACAGATCCCGAAGTTTGTCAATCTTTGCCGATTTTTTTATTTAATTAGTGTCTAACTATTATTATTGAACCCTAATAATATTACAATCTGGCCAAGTAGGCCAATGAGCAATTTGTCTCTGACATAGTTTTATAAAGAAAAATATAACTAAGAATGTGTCCAATGGCACTTTTCTTACTGTCTCTAATTAAGGGGAAGACACTTTGTTCATGTGTTCTTTAAATACTCGTACGCTTATCGCTTTATTATTTTACACTACATTAACTCAAACGGTTTGATTCGTTTGAGTCTTCTCACTATGTCCGTGTTGTCGAGGAGCTGGATAGCCTCGACGTTCACATGGTGATGAAGTCTGTTTTCGTGAGCTTCTGCATATTTTTTAATAATTTTATCTACAAAGTCTATGATCTTTGCCGAATAGTAACGGTCACGTTAAAAGGTAAGCAGGTTCACGACTGTCCCCAAGGCGCGGTAGATATTCTCTCAGATCGTTTTTTATGTTACTCATTATTCATATTATCTGACAAGTTTAAAACCACCTTAAACATCTAACGTGGTTCACAAACATAGCATCAATAAAGTTTATATTTTATAAGCGACCACTGTGCGACACGGTTTACTTCGAATAATCTTAAGAGTTAGGTCCTACTTATTCTAAGCTAGTTTGGGGCCTTATTTAAAAAAATCCAAATTTATATTGTTATTGGCGAATGAATATTATTTTAATTCATTCCACAAGGTGCTTGTTTAATAGTTCGTTGCTAACTTGTAATTGTACAAGATTTTCTTAGTAATACTGAATGTTTTAAATTAACGAATTAAATTATAAAGTTCTTTGAAGTTAAAGTAAATTATAGCCCTCTGATACTAAATAAATAATAGAATTTCTTTGAATCGCAATTTAAAATTTTTCTTCAACTTTATTTTTAATCTTTAATTAGATTTTTATAAAAAACTGGATGGTATATATTGTAATTGGTTAAGTAATTGCCTCAATTACAAAGTTTCTTAAATGGAATCAAAAGCTCTTTATGTAAATGAGTTTTTCATATTCAATAATAGCTTTTTTAATATTCAAGATTATATTCATAAAAACAATGTCTAAAGCCAAAGCAAATTACCAAAATAAATTAATATTAATTTCAGAGAATTAGTTTTCACTCAAAGAAAATTTTAATGGACTGTGTAAAAGATGATGCCAATAAGCTGCTTATTTTTTTCGTGTTCTTTCGAACCGGATTAGTAAAAGGATTACAAGTGCGCATCGAAAGCTCTTAAAAAGTATGATAAGAATGGCATTTACATGATACCATTCTGGTATACAATTCTCGCCTCTTGCCACAGAATATTAGCTCTTGCTAGGCAAGAATGGTTTGCCAGAATGGTATCGTGTAAATGGCGTTTTAGCCGAGCTCTTACAGACGAACGGCACTTACACAACTGCAGCCGTCATCATCTGTTGACGGCTGCCAACGACAACGTCGACTGCAGTCGACGGCAGCCACCGACGCCACAACTGCAGCACAAGCCACAACTACAGCCGTCGACACGTCGACTGCAGTTGACGGCTGCCGTCGACGCCACTACTGCAGCACAAGCTACAACTACAGCCGTCGACACGTCGACTGCAGTTGACGGCTGTCGTCGACGCCACAACTGCAGCACAAGCTACAACTGTAGTCATCGACACGTTGACTGCAGTTGACGGCTGCCGTCGACGCCACAACTGCAGCACAAGCCACAACTGCAGCCGTCGACACGTCGACTGCAGTCGACGGCTGCCGTCGACGCCACAACTGCAGCCGTCACCACCTGCCGTCGACTGCAGTCGACGTGTCTGCCGTTGACATCGTGCCGCTCGTGGACATTAGACATACAGCCGTAAAACTGCTTCTTAGCTTACATTTTTTGTTTCTTAAATGATGAAAATGTTATAAGCTTAAGTTCGAAACATCTTAATCACGTTACGGTAATTATAAGTAAAAAGTATCATTTTAATGAATAAGGAAGCGCCCTACTTCCAAGTTCTTTCAAGTTCTTTCAAAGGCGCCATGTCCCGCCATTTACGTCGTTACGACGAATCCAAACATTGTTAAGTACAGCACTTAAATACTGTGGCCTAAGAAATACACTTTTTGCGTTTTCAAATATAATAAAAAAGATCTCATACTCTTATAAATATTTAAATAAAATAAATAATACTTAACTACTGCAAGGTGTGGGCATATATCAAAAATGTGTTTGGACATGCCTCTGACTACCCCCCTTAGACATCTTTAAAGGATCTAGAATAAGTAACATTAAAAGATCTGAGAGAATGTCTACCGTGCCTTGGGGATACAGTCGTGAACCTGTTTACCTTAGTGTGCATTTGTATTGTAATTATGACAATATACCAAATCTAACTTTTTATGAAGCACACTTGAGATTGAAAATACTCAATCTCAAAAATGTCTCAGGCACTAAACCGTCCCGTTGAGTGTAGGTATAGGTTGCTTGCTCACGCAGGTAAAGGCCTGATTTAAGAAGATTTTGTAAAAACAACCATTAGGTAGGTACTAAGGTAATAATGCTGGACCAGAAAACGTGGATCACTCGGTAGGAGGGCTAGAAACAACGACAACAACACAAGCTCTAAATGGTGTACAAAAACCCTTTAGTGCTTCTACGTAACCATTATTCGTAACCAGAACGTAAAAAGATCTACTTCGTAACCGGGTTATAAACAAAGAATAAATTATTCTTAGGGTTATGAACAGTAAGGAAACCTAATATTATGGTACTATTATAGGCAGCGATGCTGATAAGCTTGGCTGATAATGATGATGATAAAATATTAGAAATCGCTACCGCGTGTAACTTGTACCACTCACTGCCTTGAGGACTCACTCTTAAGTATGTTTAGCTTCAGTTTTTAAGTTAGCGCTTTTGATATGAACACGTCAACATTATGTTAATTTACTTTATAAGTCGCCTAGGTTTTGCTTCGTAGCACTAAGTAGTGCTAGTTTATTCACAAATAAACCTACTGCTAGTATAAGCGTAAACTTTTGAATGAACTATTTATGGCTGAGTTGAATTTAAATAGTTCCTCAACTTTCATTCGTCACTGTGCAATAGCACTTGAGTCCCAGTGACTGTTTTCCTAAGAAAAAAGTATGTGAGTGTTGTGGGACCTCCGTGGAACACTCGGTTAGAACGACGTTTCAACTTTGAAATTTGGCATTTGTCAAATATTAAAATCACTAGGATTTTAATATTAAAATCCCTTTTTTTTTTTTGGAAGGATTTTAATATTTGACAAATGCCACCAACTAACAGTGTAACAATCTATGGACTGTTTTGCGTCTGCGTACTTCGCACTGTGACGTTTTGACCTATTTATGTGTCGTGATGGGTTTTTTTTTCTAGCCTCCTCTATACCGTCCGAAAAGGAACATCGTTCCAAAAATATAGACAATACAGCTTTTCATGACCACATATTTCTACGTCCGAATAGAGTATAATATCTACGATAGACTAGAAACAATATCTCTTCTACAAACGATAAAACTCATGTAAATTTTTCAAAACAAAAAATCCATTGATGCACGTCTAGGATTCGGACCTTTTACCTTCGGATTGAAAATCGAGGCGTTTGTTCCGGGATTGCTTTCATAACTTCTTAAATGACAATACATTGAATACTTCCAAAGTTTCAGCGAATAATAATTAATTTAAACTTGTATTATGTAAACTCCGGCATTGTTCCTTAACTAATAAAAGTGTGTGAATAAGAAAATTGAAATGGTTCCGTGCAATTGTTTGGTATTTGAGGTTTCAAGTTTGACTTTGTTATTGCTCATTAAAATGTACGATCTTAAGACTTTGTTTTGTAATGTAAACTTTGGACGAGTTGGAAAAACGAGTTTTTGCAACAAAACGCAACAAGATATTTATATGGACGGACCCGAATTTGCTGAATGGGGTAAGAAGGTATCGACTTTTGATATAAAAGTTACGGTTTCGTTTACTTTTCTAAAAACAAATACGGTTATACAAACAAACACGCAAACCAGAATGTAATCCCACTAATATAATACAGCCGAAAGTTTGTGAGTTTCTTTAGATGTTTGTATGTTTGTGTTTCAATCACGCCTAAACCATAGAACCGATTTTGATGAAACTTGGAACAGACGTAGATAGTGACCTGGAATAGCATAAAGACTATTCAAAATGTTGGTACTACGCGGGTGAAGCCGCGCGCAGTAGCCAGTAAAGGTATAAAATAAACAAAAAATATTTGCTGAATAACAGCTTTAGTTTTTTCAGCAAATATTTTGTTTACGTCAAACATTTTTACAGTCAATTAATCAGTGACCTGTGATTTTGGCTGCCATGTTCCATTAGTGTTGACCAAAGGGCCAGTAAAGACTTGTGGTTAAACATTCTGATTATATTGAATCAATAATACCTACTCACTTATTAACGCCAAGCCGTTTGGACTTAGTGGGGTAGTTCCTCAACTTTCTATCCGATCTTGACCGTAGTAATGAAGTTTTATTTTTTGAAACTTTATCTTCATCAGCTTTTATCATCCCACTGCTGGGTGGCCTCTCTTCGCTTTGGACATTCGCCTCTATCCTGAACGAATTTTTCCCATGTACGACCTGTGGAATTTTATTTCGATAAATTAATACAATTACAATTATATTATACAATTCACTAGCTCCAAACGACGAAGGCAAACAGCAAAAAAACTTGTACAGTTCAAAAACACACGTACAGAATGCTAACTTTTACAAAATTAGGGCATGTGTGTTTTTATATTTATCTATATAAAATATCTTGCATACAAAACTATTGAAATTAGTTCAAAAAAACCAATAAGATTTGTACTAAAACTAATAAGTTTATTGGCCTGTGCCAATTGTGTATCAGATATCTTTAAAGGATCTTAAACTTCATCTAAGAAAATGCGTTGCCTTGGGAATAAAATAATGCTTCTTTTTTATTTTTAAAAGCGAGCTGACCCTTTAGCTCAAGAAAACTAACCGATTAGAACAGCCGACTGCTTCAATTATGGTAATCTTGCAGAAAATAAATTGGGATGAAAATAGATTCCAAGTTTTCCGATAGTATCCCCCTTTGACGCGAAGGAAAGTTAGATTAGTAAAGGTCCTTTCGACCTTGTCTTTTTCTTTGTTGTCGGTTTTACCCGCATATTTTTGGACAGAGAATCAATGATGTAAAAATAATAAAATCAACGTGGAAAATTACATTTTACATGTAACTTTTTCGAAAATATCTATTTAGAGATTTTTAAATGTATCCCAAAAATTAGCACCCATGCGGGATTTGAACCCACGACCTTGCCGATATCTATTTAGACTAGGTTTATTTTGAACTTTTAAAATTTAAATTCAAACTGTGAAGCATCATTTAAAACTGAATCTACATTTCACTATTAAAATTTCTAGTATTGACATCCAAATAAATTGAGCTCACAGTCATCTCAATATCACATCTAGCAAATGATTGCTTATTTACGCAGCATTCCAAGCGAATATGCTGTTCAAAGCGATATGACTCTATTAAAGCCTCCGTACAGCCCTCCCAAAAACAACCTCCTGAATATTATTAATTCTCAATCGTACTCCGACGCAATAAAGGTGTGTGTTACTGAACTTGCGGTGGAGGCCGTACACCAATATTGCCAACCATTCCAGGTGGGAAATCTTTAGCCCGAAGCGTGTCTTTGATCCTACCACTTTGATGTCACATGATTGAAACCTACATTTCCATTCGCGGTAAAACGACTCATCTCCATTCATGTACAGCAGAGAAAAATGAACTTTATACACTGAAGGTTAGGTTGTTGTTTGATTGGGGATTGGAGGGTATTTTTTGACAGATTCAGTAATGAGCATCGGGATTTGAAGATGTGCAAATAAGTGTGGTATCGTCACTGCTCCTTTTACGGGGTGAGCAGTTGTTTGAAGTGCTGGCCTCTTGGGCTTTTGGTATTTGGAAGTTTTTGAAAACAAACCATTAGCATAATTGGGGTGCCTTAGAAACGGAAGCCATTTCGTTTGAGCTTTGAGGTTATACACTACACTGACCCAGTAAATTGAATATGATCGGAAAAGTGGATGTTTTTTATGGTTCTGAAAACTGGCTAAAAGATTATTGATATGATGTTTTATAGTGAACGTATCTATTGCTAAGAGCCATGTTGGTCGAATGGGGTTGAACCTCGACATTCAATCCGAAGGTCATGGGTACGAACCCAGACGTGCATCAATGGATTTTTCGTTTCGTAAAATTTCATCATCATCATCATCATGTCAGCCATCCAGTGTCCACTGCTGAACATGGCCTATGTTCAGCAGTCCCCCATCGATTTCCACAGCGATCGATCTTGTGCAGCCTGCACCCAACGGCTCCCAGCAACCTTTACCAGATCGTCTTTTCATCTAGTGTCGTAAAATTTATATGTGCTTTAATACGAGCTCATAACGGTGAAGGAAAACATCGTGAGGAAACCCGCAGCTTAGTCAGCTCCACACGTATTGACGTTTTTTTTCCTGTGGGCAAGGCTGATTAAGCTAAGAGGATGGTTTAGGTGCTGGGCAAGCCTATTCCATCTCAAACAATGTCCCAGGTATTACAGCGTCCCGTTAAGTGTAGGCATAGGTTGCCTCCTGACGCTGTATAAATCATCTAATATAGATGTAAAGGCCTAAGTTTTTTTTTGAGTACATGATAGTTTAAAATCCATTTTCATTATTGTTATTGTTTTACCTTCTACGGGTCATCGGGTCGAAATATTACCATCTGCCCCGACAAGAAATAATAATAATTTAGATATTTGATCTCTTAGTCATTGGTTCACTTCGAAACATTTAAACGCCATTTACACGATACCATTCTTGCTTCTTGCCACAGAATATTAGCTCTTGCTCTGTTGGCTTTGAGAAAGCAAAAGGGAAGAATGGTATGCCAGAATAGTATCGTGTAAATGGCGTTTTAAAGTGACGCCTTCTGTGAGTTTCAATTACAAATTAAGTCATTGGACCTCATCTTTAATTAGATGTTCAAAAACTTTGGGTCATCTTTGATTAAGCGAGCCCTTTGAGAGTTTCATTAAAATTGAGAGCAAAATGGATATTTTCTATGAAATGAGAGATATTTTATATGAATTAGATTGTTGTGCTTGGGGAAGCAGAAAAGGGTTTGGAATTCTTCGATGAAATTATGGCAAATAAGTTTAAAAAACAGCTTTCCATGTGTTACTGTTTGATATCATCAGATTAGTTCAATGTATCATATTTTTTTATTTCAGACGAAACAAACGAGTGCCAAGTTTCATATCAATCGTCTTATTTTCAAAGACTGCTCAAAGAGTTCTAGTAATAGATAAAACTTAGGCCTTTACATCTTGAATAGATGATTTATACAGCGTCAGGACACTTAACGGGACGCTGCAGTGCCTGGGACATTGTTTGAGATGAAATAGGCTTGCCCAGCACCTAAACCATCCTCTCAGCTTAATCAGCCTGGCCCACAGGAAAGACGACGTCAATACGTGTGGAGCTGACTAAGCTGTGGGTTTCCTCACGATGTTTTCCTTCACCGTGTTATAAACACTTTATTCCTGACAACGGGACATTTCACAATGATTAAAATGTTTCCGTAGTTTTTCTGGAAAGTTCTTCCATGATCATGGCGCAATAGTCGAAGTAATATATCAGTCAGCTTACACGGCTCCTTGATTATTATTATGTAGATACCTACATAATAGGATTTCTCGAAGACTTCGTAACTTTCCTTGAATGGTAAAATGACACGAATACCGGAAGAACACGAAACATTCTGCCCCAGTTGCCTATCACATCATGCATACCACCGACAGGTTAGCTTTAGCCTTTTGAAGTCTGACACCGTCTTATTACAGCCGACCAGAAGAACACGACCTATTCCTTTTGACGACCTCTGTGGCGCAGTGGGCGAAGGCCCTCCTGTGACGCAGAAGGTTGCAGGTTCGATCCCCGCCGCGGGACCAATGTTTGTATGATCTACAAATATCTGTCTCGGGTCTGGGTGTTTCTATGTATAATATGTACTTATGTATTTAAAAAAAAAAGTATATAAGTAATATATCAGTCATCTAGTACCCATAACACAAGCTCTGCTTACTTTGGGGCTAGATGATGCTGTGTGAAAAGTCCAGCATTATTTTATTTATTTATTTATTCCCAACTCCGATACTTTATCTCAAGATATTGTATGCTCTCGAAAACTTCTCGGTAGAGTCACAACCAAGGTACACATCCTCATAGTATTCCGAACTAAGCACAATATTGAACTGAACACTGTGTATAAGTATATCGTTTCTATTGTTTGTCAAAACTTCATCTGCACCAGACACTCGACCCCTCTAGCCATGTTACAAAATAGAAGCAGAATAAAAATCAAATCGACGGATAACGCTACGACTCCACCTGCGTCTAAATCGCATTAGTTGCAAAAATGCATACCTTTTTTTGTCAAATAACGCAGCACATGAATTCCTGGTAAATCGTCAGTTTGACATAAAAGGTGTTACAACCAATTTTTGAAGGCGCGTTAGCGACATAGAGGAAATAGTTTTGAAAAGAGTAAAAAACTTTGAATTCGACTTGGAAAGTCACGTGACCTATGACCTAAGACGACACCGCGTTGTCAACCAATATAGCTTGACCCCCCATCCTTAACAAAATGTTTGTAAGGAAAACCCAAGATACACTGGTTTTTGTTTTAGAACTCTTTCTACTAGTTTTAATGTATGTTTTTTTTCTCATAAAACAACCACCAGTTTTCACTGACGGCCGTCATAAAACGGTGTCTGGCTTCTAAGAAAGCAAGGCTTTAGGGAAAATCACATCGAGTAGCGACGACAGAAAAACACCTTCCCAAACCCTTACCTTTAGGGGTCGCAAAAACCAAATCTTTACCTCAACGAACACACATACACAGAAATATCAACTTTATTCTTATAGTGTTAAGACTGAGATGTTTTTAAAGAGTTGTAAATAAAGTTTGTAGTATAAATCTTAAATCGCAGTTGAGGACCGTTCGTGTGAAAACGCGTAACTCCTTAACGACGATAATTTCGAATTAAACCGCTGGAGTGTGGAGATAAAGGAGTTGGCTTACACAACACATTTTTAAAGGACAATGTGAATTGATTTCTTCGGCCCTAGCTAGTTTATCAGTAACATATTGGATGGGTGTATTTTCTGTGGACAAGACCGATAAAGCTTAAGCTGAGAGGATAGTGTGAGGCTGTTCGTCTGTGAGCAGATTTTCCATCCGCAAAAACAATGTGCTAGGCAGTGGGCCAGCCTATTCCATCTCAAACAATGCCCCAGGCACTACAGCGTCCCGTTGAGTGTTGGCAAAGGTCCTCCTGACGCTGTATAAATGTATGTAAAGGCCTAAGTAGTATTGGACGGTTTGACGACATAAAAATTGCGGGTCGTACATGGGTCAGATTGGCTCATGATTGGGAGGCCTATGCCAAGCAATGAGATGAAACAGGCTGCACATATTTTGATGATAGCTTCAAAAGGAAATCGATGAGTATGGACCAATTCGACCATATTTTTTTATATGGATAAGGCCCATCAATCTGTGACAGGCAGGCTTTTAGGCCACGACTTTTGCATCTCATTGTACAGAATATTTGCTATTCGCGCTCTATTATTTTACAAAATTCATGTAAACTTCTGAATATTTTGACTAGAATTTGAAATGTTTGAAGCTTATCTGAACAAAGTTGCAAAGTAAACAGTCTATGAAGATCGTAGATAGTTCAACATGATTTCAATCAGCCGTCCAAAGGAGCTTACTATCTATTGAACGGTAAATGCTGAAGGGCCTTATAGTCCGAGATCTGACAGTGAACAAAGCAACATAATCATGTAATAAAAACTTAAAGGTTTTAAATTTTAATAATAAAATATGGACTTTTATGAAACCGAAATAAAATGATTTGATTTGATTTAAAATGCATTCTTAAAGTTACAACACGCATCCGTCAAAGTTCAAGTCCTGCACGGGTGTAATTTTTGGGATGCGTCTTAAAAGTGTGTAGTTAAAATTATAAAATAAGATAATCTACATAAAACTTGAATATGTAGATTTAGGTAATTAAAAATATATATTAATGGGCATTTTCACACAGCATCATCTAGCCCCAAACTAAGCAAAGCTTGTACTATGGGAACCAGATACCTGATAGAATACTTATATAATTTTTGTTTGTAAATACATACATATTATACATAGAAACACCCAGACCCGAGACAAATATTTGTAGGTCATACAAACATTTGTCCCGCGGCGGGGATCGAACCCGCAACCTTCTGCGTCGCAGGCGGACCTTCGCCCACTACGCCACAGAGGTCGTCGAATTAAATACTTAGACTAACAATACGATTGATCACTAAAAAGAAAGCGGGCCTAGCTTTTAAATGGTGATCAAACTTCCTAACCGCGAAAATTTCTACCTGCCCATGACACAGTCGTGATCAGGTTCGGTCGGAGTCTGAAATTTTGGGGGGAGGGTTGGGGGTCACTAAACTATCTTCTTTCCTTTTTTAAAACGATTTTTTATCTTGTAATTTTTTAGAAGATTTTCAATTTGACGTGTATTATTTTGGGGGGAGTCATGTCAAAGTCAAAGTCAAAAAGCATTTATTCAGTAGGACCGCTGGGATCAATTTGACATGTCCCTTGTGACTCCCTCGGACCGCGCCTGGTCGTGATCTGTGTTAAATTTACATCTGTCTATTTTACACAAGTTCACGATGATGTAACTATCTGCTACCGTCTCTCGGTCTATTATACATTCCTTTGTATATGCTAAGAGCTAGGTGCCTCGGGGTAGCTAGTAATTGGGCTTGGTAATAGACAAGACGTAGTTACCAAACTAGGGTTGAACCTAGTCGAGGGAGAGTTCTTTGTACAGTCGGCAACGATATTTGATTAACATAGCAACTAAACAGTGAGTAGATAAACAGTAGTAATACAGTTTGAACTTTCTAAAACACCATTCCACACACCGAATTTGGCGGCAACCAAATCAACCGCTGGTGGCTCCACCATAATGTAGAACTATTTGACGTTTCACTCACTAAACCACGTGACTTCTTAGATAATATTATGTTGCTATGGAGAGATTCAGTGTTTTATTTACCATCAGACATTGGACGCAGATTACTGTAGCCTTCTAAATGCTTGTCCCAGTCTTGGACTAAATTTTATCCACATCAAATCAATAAAATACCAATTTCATTGTGTTGCTCACACAATGTCGCAGGCACTACATAGCGCAACGTCCCGTCAAGTGCAGACATAATTATTTATTTATTCATTACCTAGTATAAAGGCCTAAGTTTTTAGTGTTGCGAGTACAATTATCGTTTCGCGATCATAATCGCTTTTCGCATGTATTCTATGTACATAATTATATTTAATTAATTATTCCCCAGACATTAGCCAATGTACATCTTAAAACCCGAGTGCTCTCCAAATATTTCTGGAATTTTCTCGAAAATACCAGCACATCGTAACGAGCCTGTTATTCCCAAATATAATTAAGTGCGACTCGAAACTCGGCTTAATGTGAAATACCTTTATAGCCTCAAAGATACTATTTTGTTTTTATGCTCGGGTAATTATGGTGTTTCGTAATATTGCGGCTTATATTTTAGGTTTACGACTGAGTAGGTAAATTTAAGAAGATTTGAACAGAACGGTAAAATACCTTGTTTAAGGTGATTTGCTTTTCGTTTCACTGATTCATTTCTGGTTCTTGGAGAAAGTCGGGTGAAAGGACCCTCTCTACGTAACTGGATTTTAATATACAATCAAATGGTAATTTTTATTTACAGAAACTAAGCTACTACATATTTACATATATTTACAAAATACAACAGGTTTAGTCAAGCTATCTAAGGATCGTTAGAAAGGATCTATAGCTAGCTCATCTGATCCAGGTCACTGTCGGAAGCGTGCCCAAAACACTAGCGGCATTACCACGCTGGATGGCAATGCTGATCCTTTGAGCCAAAAATGTGCCAGCTCTCGGATCACGCTTCGACCAGACGCCCTGAAATAATTTTGAAATATTTGTTATTTAAATATCTCATGATGACATAGCATAGTGTTATCGGACACTCTAGACGGTAAGGAGAGTCAGTTATCAGCCGATGTTTGTATCAAAAGCATTATTCAGTAAGACTGCTGGGAGCTACCTCCAGAAACCAATGACCTTACTTAGTACCGCTAGGCCAACGCCCAACATGTCTTTTCTGTACCCACTACGGTGAAGCAAAATCGCTAATACCACTTAATTGTTCCTTAATTATGCACTAAATCCGTGTATACCGAAGACAAATGAAATTTCCCTTATTTGCGTACCAAGACTCTATTAAGGACATCGTCATAATTTCAAATTATGGAGGGATGGGCTACGGATAATTAGAAATTATTGCGAGGTGCCTAAATTATAATCAAAGACCATAAGATTATGAGCCTCTTATGGGGTCCGCGTGTGTAAAATTTGAAATAGCTATCTATAGATATTATCTGTAGATGGTTCAACTGATTTAAGTGTTTGTAAAGTTATGTAAATGTAAATGTTTTATCATCATCATTTAATAGTACTTACTTTTTTTTCAAATTCTACACAATCTTTTATGCAAGAGGTAAGGTACCTGCCTATCTGTGATGTTTTTCTAAGTTCTACATTTTATCTAATTGTACTTACTTCATCCCCAGACGTAGGGTGGCCGTGGCAATGACCTGTGCTGGTGTGCCACGTCAGAAACTATCACATGCGCCCTTTCATGTTGACAGTATACAGGCTGCTCTGAAATACAACGTCTTAGCATTTTGCTGATAAGTGACGACACACATCAAATTAGATCGCGCTATTGATGTCAAGACGTACACGCAGCAGACCACCACGGAGATAGCGGGGCGAGTTAGATGTGCATCTTCCAGATTGACCCACTGCAGCCATGGATAGGAAAAACTGGAAAAAAGAGAGGGAGGCCTTTGCCCTACAGTGGGACAATACAGGCTAAAATAATAATAATAAATAATAATCTTGATGTCGTTGCGTTTTGTGCTATGTATTGTTGTATTTATGCATCTAAAAGTAATTTACTAATACAAACTTTGTGGATTCTGGTTATCTGAAGAAAAGTCTTAAGTTCACAATATTATATCAGTAAACAAAATTCAAAATCAAATCCCAATTGATGGAATTGTATCTATTCATCTCGCCTCTTATAAAATTTGTCAAGCGATTAAGTAAGTTCGTATGAGTCAGTGGCCAACTCTGGTGACGGAGTTTTTAGGTCGCCTTAAGGCCTCCGTCATGGCTTAACGACTGAAACAGCCGAGACCGACAATTTAACGTGCCCTCCGAAACACGGAACCATTCAGATGAAAATGCCACTGGCGGTCACCCATCCATGCATGGCCGGTATTCAATGGTACTTTAGATGAAAAGACCAGGCTCTATCCACGGTTAACACGGCTCAGTTGAATAACAGAATAGAGTTAATTTTAAATGTAAGTTCAACCTGTAATCTCCAATACTCCGAAGCCATTAATATTTGATAGAACAATATAATAAAACAATATAATTTGATAGGCATTTTCATCTGAATGGTTCCGTGTTTCGGAGGGCACGTTAAATTGTCGATCTAGGCTGTGCAAGTCGTTAAGCCATGACGGAGGCCTTAAGGCGGCCTAAAAACTCCGTCACCAGAGTTGGCCACTTACTCATACGAACTTACTCTGGTCTTGCATTTGGCACCCATTCAGTTGTGGTCTTTGTCCACAAGTCGACCGAAATGTGACAGCCATGGCCGGCCCAATCCCAATTGAGCTGGGCGTATTTTTTTGCTTTTTTAGCATTCCATACGTGTAAAAAAATTGAGTACCTTAAAAATAGATCATAAATACTAAAAACGTATAAAACAGGTTCACGACTGTATCCCCAAGGTGCGGTAGACATTCTCTCAGATCTTTTTATGTCACTTATTCCAGATCCTATGAAGATGACTGAAGGGGAGAGGCATGTCCAAACACATATTTGATACTTGCCCACATCTTGCTGAAGTTAGTATTCCATACGTGACAGGTTGCAAGCCCATCGCCGCCTATAAGAACACTAACTTTTTTTTTATGATGAATGGGTCGGCTCTTGACCTCAGACTTATACAGGCAAGAGTGAGGTCTACGATGGAACGAGCTTACCCAGAAGGTGCCTATTAACTAACTGGTTTCCTCACGATGTTTTCCTTCACCGTTTAGAACACGTGTTAAAGCGCATACAAAACATACAATACAATACATTCATAAATACTACATCTTCAAAATACCATAGAACATCGGAGCACCCTGTATGTAGACTGGTCATGCATATTAACAACGTTCCAACATGTAAGGCTTTAAGTCTGCCCTTAATGAGCTTCAAACTTAGAATGTTGTGAAGATATGGCGTTTAATGGTTTCCGATGGCAGAGAAAAAGCGATTGATGTTTCTCAACATGATTAATACTTAATACTAAATTATACTGAGAGCAGTGTTGCCCAAACGGGGCTGTGTCTGGACCTTCAATCCGTGGGTTCAAATCCCGGCCGTTCATCAATGTATTTTTCGTTTCGTAACACTTATAAGCACTTTTTGTGTATAATTATTTATTTATCCATTTGTCTTTTCTGTGGGAATGGCTGATTAAGCTAAGAGGATGGCTTAGGTGCTGGGCAAGCCTATTCCATCTCAAACAATGTCCCAGGCACTACAGCGTCCCGTTAAGTGTAGGCATGGATTGACTCCTGACGCTGTATAAATCATCTAATATAGATGTAAAGGCCTAAGTTATTTTTTTATTTAATTATTAATTTCTTGGGTGCATACAAAAAAAACCGCCGCCATTCGGCCATTTTTTATGTTACCCCCCGACTAGGTAACTGAATTGAATTGAATTCAATTCAATTCATTTATTTCCATTAAACAACAAACATTGTATGTGGAAAACACCTTAACCTATAAAATTACAATATGAGTACCTACACTACAAATACATAAAAGCATAAAAAAAAACGAAAACAGTCAAAGCACACGTAAAAGTACAGTCACAATTCATCAATGGAGTAGAGACATTTCTCCAGAAGATAGCTTTTTAATTTATTTTTCAGAGTGTCTCTCTTATTAATCAATAATTTAATGTCACATGGAAGTTTATTAAATACCTCTACGGCTTGATACCTTGTGCAGTGTTGCATTATGTTAAGTGTAGGATGAATTTTATTCTTAAGATTTTTTTCCTACTAATGTCCCAGGCACTACAGTAAAATGCAGGCATAGGTTGTCTCCTGACACTATACAAATCATCTAGTATAGATGTAGAGGCCTATGTTTTCATATGAACTTACTGTGTATCTTGTATGACAACGTGTGGACACCTGAGCGGGAATCCGAGCGAGTGCAGCGAGCTGCGCGGTGTCGAATGACCGCGTCGCCAGACGGCATGGCGACATACTCGTAGCGATACATACTACTACAAACGTTAATAAGTAGGTCTATACACAATGAGTGGATGTAGGCTGATTAATATGTAACTGGTCTCGATTGTGGAAAGGAAGATATCAGAAATTAGTCATATATATAGATGTTAAGCTGATCGCACATCCGCACCGTACGCGCCGCAGTCATTCTATACAAAAAATACTGATGACGTCAAGAAAATGCGGCTGGCTTCTGACGTCTCAGCATTTCTTCTATTGAATTGACAGTTCGGCGCGGATAAGTCTGCGACCGCCTTTATACCTACATAGAAAGAAACTGTAGGTAAAATTATCAATACCCATTCCACACAATGTCAACCTCAGCTGCGATTGTCATTGAGATTGAAATATTGAGGAATTGTTTGATAGCGTTGGTAAGAGTGTCACCACGGATTCGCAAGGTGTTTTTAGTTAGGTTAAATTGTCAAGACTAAGACCATAGGTGCATTCTTCGACCTCTATGGCGCAGTGGGCGAAGGTCCGCCTACGATGCAGAAGGTTGCGGGTTCGATCCCCGCCACGGGACAAATGTTAGTATGACCTACTGATATTGGTCTCGAGTCTGGGTGTTTCTATGTATAATATTTATTTACAAACAAAATGTATGTAAGCAGTTTATCAGTCATATGTCAAGGTACCCATAACACAAGCTCTGCTTACTTTGACGCTAGAGGATGCTGTGTTACAAGTCCAGCATTATTTATTTATTCTTGCACCTGTGTAAGAGAGATTACTAGCTAGTACAGGATTAGTAGACTTTTTCTCAGATCTTAAAAATCAAGAATCATTGAAAACGTATAATAGTAGATAAAGGTGCCTAGTAATGCATACATTGCTCATTTTCACCTTTTGTAATAGTAAGCATTCTGTACGTGGCAGGTAAAATACATAATGTGAACATTATTTTGACCAAATTGATGACTTGGGGAAAGGCCAATTCAAAAGTGTCTTAAAACGACGAACTTGTACATTATAATGAGATAAAATAAATGTGTGTCAGAATCAGAAATTAATAACTGTATGTAATCTTTAAACAGAAAAGATTTTCTCGGAAAAGGTTTTAAATTAAAACATTGAAAAAAGAACTTCAAAGAATTTGTGCAATGAGAATTCTCGGATCAAAAGTGGCTAGACTCACACTTAGCGCTTTCAAGCTCTACTTATCGGCTAAGCAGTTAAGATGAAAAGCTGACCACTTTACACAAACAAACGTTATTTTCGGGTTAACATTACAACCAGGATCATTCTGAACCCTATTTACCATAATATTATGTACGCAAATACCTAGAACTAGTGTTGCTTTTGGAGATGTAAAGCCGGAAAATGTTTAATGTTACAACTTAACAGTCAAGAGTGGCACTACGGTTTTCCACGCCCTAGCTAAATTTTTCAGTACCTTGTTTATTTTCTTTAGTCATGCTTAGAAAAGGAGTCCAAAGCCAGCTTTTTTTTCAGTAAGTGGATGTGTCTCCGAATGAATCCACGTATGATTTCGATATGCTTTGATAATTTATTCATTTTGTTTGTCGAATAAGTAAATATAAAGTACATAATTACGTTATTATACTAAAAAGAAAACCGACTTCAATGTTTGACTCGAAACGCGGTGTGACTCAGGGCGTCAAGCTGTCGATTCGATTTCTATTTGTGACATGGCTAGGAGGGAAGGTGTTTAGAGTTTTACGGGGAAACTATCAATCCCTCAGGAATAAAATTTATATGGGACCACCTCTGGAGTATACCCTTTCAAACATGAAAAGAATTTTGCAAATCGGTCAACAAATGGCGGAACAATCGCGTAACAAGATACAAAAAAAAAAAAAACATACAGACGAATTGAGAACCTCCTCCTTTTTTGAAGTCGGTTGAAAAAGGAAGTAGCGTAGTAGATTACTGCGCATCGAAATAGCTTACTTTGGCGAAGAATTGTGGAACTCATTGCCGGGTACCGTATTTCCCGAAAAGTACAATATAGGGGTCTTTAAATCAAGAGTAAATAGGTTCCTTCTAGGAAAGCATGCTCCATCTTAGACCTCATTACTGCTTAACATCAGGCAGAGGGAGGTCAAATGCTGACCTATTTAATTAAAAAAAAAGTATTGGCCGTATTGTACACTAGTTGACAGAATATCTGTATTTATTTACCTATCATTTTTTATTTTCATCTGAAAAGCCGGCCAGGCTATCTTTTAGGTCGGTTACAGGTAAAAAGGCCGGACGCCGCCCAGCCCAAAATTCAGGTTTATTGCATAATTTATTTTATTCCTAGACTTTCGCGGTAACTTTAGTCTTCTGGAGTACGATATTATCTTTTATGGGGCTCTATTTAAATAAATCGTGGTGAATGAGGATTTGTGTTTATTTGCATTTTTATTGCGCAGTGTCATACCTTGCATTCGGATGGCGGTAATGCGCTTTTGATGCATTTTGTTGTGTTGAAGTTATGGTGGTTTTGAGCACGCTAAGTAAAGGTTCGATAATTTTAAGTACTTCTAAAGAATGTAAATTTTTCAAATCCTGTTGATATTTCAAGGTAGGTGCAGTTCTCAGGAAACAAGTCATTCATTCCCCAATCATCGTCTGTTGGGTGCTTTCTCAAAAGTCATGTCACTCCTTGCATAGTTTCATTGGTTTAAGGGTTAGAGCCTCTAATGAGTCATCCCCGAGCCCCGAGTTCAAATCCCAGTAGTACGGTGACATTTTTGCACTTGTCATTTTTTTTTAACGTTACCGAAACCTCGTTCAAGTTCTCACTTCTCTCGGCATTCCCGGGAGTGCCACGGTTTTTTACTATGATTTCTATTCTAAAATTATCTACCGTTTCAGTACATCAAAATATGCAGACATTCGAGTGCAAAAGTGCAGTGAAACGAACAGGAACTGAATCAAATCTGTCTACAAAGCCAAAGGTAGAGCCTCTCCAAACAAGAGGTACGCTACAAGCGCCCGCATGGGGGTTCACTCGACTTTTTACTTTATTTTTGGTAATACAGAAGGAGGTTTTTATTCATTACGGAGCGGGAAATGAATGAAGGTTAAAGCTACCTACAGTCAGTTATTATTTTATATGTTGTTGAAAGTTGTCATAAGTGATAATCACATAGTATAGTATAATAACTTAAGTACATAGAATTTGACTTCAAACTTCACTAGGTCCTGGTAATCCATACTAACATTATAAATGTGAAAGTAACTCTGTCTGTCTCTCTGTCTATCTGTCTGTCTGTTTGTTACGCTTTCACGCCCAAACCGCTGAACAGATTAAGCTGAAATTTGGCATAGTTAAAGGTTGTATATCCCAGGGAAGGACATAGGCTACCTTTTATCCCGAAAAAAATAAAAAATCCCGAGGGACCGCGGGTCACACCGCGGGAGCGCAGCTAGTTATAATATAATTTAAAAGCAGCAAATTATTTAAACGGACGTTTCAAACCTACTAGACAGTACCTACAGAAAATATTTATATTGTTTTACCATTGAATTATATTGTCTTTGTCATTGAGAATAAACAACTGACGAGAGAAAAAGAGCTAGTTTATTTGAATTTCCGGGTCTTTGTCCCGTGATCATCCCTCTTCGTCACTTGCCCGTCCCGTAGCAACTAAACCGACTCCAGCCCGTAATGAGTGCTAGATACAGGCTCGGCTCTGAGTGGCGTATCGCAGATTGGTGTAGTACGCTGTGTACGCGAAACTTCACTTTGACTTGATTAGTAGGCTTGACAGGGAATTTTGGCGTGGTTTCAATAGACGGAAGATACGATCATGTTGATTTGATTTAAATCTTTTAACTTGTTTAAATAAAAACAAAAATAGCTCGTACCTAGTACGAGTTATAGGCATAGTAAGTTCTCGTTTCTCGCACATGATAAAGCCCGTTTAGGGAGGTACCATCAGAAAACCATGCGGGTATATTTTTGTATAACAATTTGATGAGGTTTGGCGTTCCTACGAAAAGTAAGGTCAATTTCTGTGGCGCGGCAAGAGGTGCAAGTTTGATTCCCGCATCGTGGTGAGAGAAATGTTTGCATGATCTACAAACTGGCACTTGTATTTGTAGTTTCCCGTATCTATACAGGGGTTCCAGCCTATTTTTGTTAAAGGACAGGAAAATTATGTGTGGTTGAGTGTTAGAAAAGGTGAACATTTACTTTAGATTTAAAACCTTCACTGAGATTTCTTATTCACCAGCCGCCTAGATCCATGACAAGCCCTCCATAAATATAAATACGTGCAAGGAAGTGGTACCTTAGGAATTCCGGAGTATGATTTGTGGCGCTCTTTACGACTCCGTCTCAAAGGTAAGCCCGACGCTAGACGGCTTGCGACAATACAAACAAGCCGGCAAGTGTGAGTCGCACACACATTCTGGTTCTGATTTTATAGTAGGTATCCTAGAAACTCATATAAACTCATACTCATATATATAATAAATAATATAGAAAACTAAGCTACTAAATAAATATCGTAAGATCTTTAAAAGGATCGTTATGACCCGATTATATTATATTATATTATATCGTTAAGTTGATTGATGTTTTCTATGGAAAATAATATCTCTTGTGTGTTTCCACGAATATAATCCTCGACTAAAATAATTACGTTTTTATACTAAAAAGAAAACCGACTTCAATGTTTGACTCGAAACGCGGTGTGACTCAGGGCGTCAAGCTGTCGATTCGATTTCTATTTGTGACATGGCTAGGAGGGAAGGTGTTTAGAGTTTTACGGGGAAACTATCAATCCCTCAGGAAAAAAAATTATATGGGACCACCTCTGGAGTATACCCTTTCAAACATGAAAAGAATTTTGCAAATCGGTCAACAAATAGCGGAACAATCGCGTAACAAGATACAAAAAAAAAAACAAAAAAAAAAATACAGACGAATTGAGAACCTCCTCCTTTTTTGAAGTCGGTTGAAAAATATATAATTAAAGTAACTCTTTAAAAAAAAATTACCTACCTATGCGGAATTTACCCATGGGTTGGGTAATATTTCGAAGTTCTATGAATACATTTTCAAATCTTAAAATGATCCAAGTTTGGGGTTAACTATTAAATATAGTCATATTTTTTAACATCATTGGCGATACCCAACCAAAGTACCCTATTATATTTCTGGTATCCCAGCCAGCATTATTCGTGAGCTCGCTGTGGCTGCCTCAGGTAATATTTTATTAAATTGTCTAAACTGACAGCCATCACTGTGTTACTTAATATTGAAATTGTAAGGAATTTCATTTTCCCCGGCACTGCTGTGTATTCTGGCGAATTTTCTTTGATCTCCGTAATACACTCAAGGTCGATTTTTGTATATTGCTGAAATTATTTTCTATGAATAGGTAATTGTGGGATGTGGTTCGAAATGTGTAGGTAATTCTAAAGGAGGCGTGAGGAAATGATGATTGAACTGAGGAATTAGTTGAGTTATTGATACATCTTTTTCAATCCTGTCATAGATAATTATTTAGTTTAGTTGTCATTGATCAATATTTATGTAGTCTAGTTTAGTAAAATTTACTTTATGGAAAGCATAGAGTTTTATACAGGGTGTAAAAATACTACTACCGAAAACTGAGGGGTTGCAATCAGACCATGATTCTAAACATATTTAGCGGAAAAAAAACGCAAAAAATTTTTTTAGCTACGTCATTTTTTTTCCGGTTATTTACTACTAGTACAACATAATAAGACCATACCTATGTAATAATTTCATTTATAAAAGAAAAAAACAGTTAAAACTCAAAATCCAGCAATCTACGTAAAACAACGCGCCCAGTACATACGCAAACAGTAATCTTCAAACGCTGTTTTCTCCGGATATAATGATTTTTTCGGAAAATCCTTTTGGATTTGTTTGTGTTTTGGGACGCTGTACCTACCCCTTTCGGCTTCGGTAGACGTCTTTTTACACCCTGTATAAAGTTTAACCAGTTTCAAAGATCGTCTTAAAAACGAAGCATTTTACTTCTGTTCCTTCACGGCCAATACCACGATAATTTTTTCTGTCATCTAATCTCTGTTATGTCACTAATTCTTTCGAGCCCGTGTGGTAAAATAATTGCAAATGCGCCTCTAAAAATGCGCCTGTGCATTACACCATGATAAGAACAGGCAGATAATGACGACACAACACATTTCTAGCGCAAACATAAAGCTGCGTACACACTGCAATAAAAAGCTAAATGATAATCGCGAGATGTCCGCCCGCTTCCGGCGCGCTTCCTCCGACACGCATTAGCCATTACCGCGCGCGCGACCGGTGACGTCACATCCGTGCTGCCTTGTTTTGATAGATCCCGGGATAGGAATAATGTCTATGGACGACAATATTTCTCCAAATAATTCTCTCAGACTTATTATATTGCCATAGTGTAGCTTAGAAGACGTAGGAAATCGCATCGCGGAATTAAAATGGAGTTGGGCAGGACACCTGGCCAGGCGGGCTGACGACAGATGGAGTCAGCCGATTACTGAATGGCGTCCAAGAATCAGCTACAGAAACGTTGGTCGTCCGTCAGCGAGATGGGCAGACGATTTGGTATGCGTCGCGGGCCGCACCTGGATGAGCCTAGCACGAGACATTAAGAATTGGCAAAAGAAAGAGAGGCCTATACCCAGCAGTGGGCAAAGTCAGGTTGTGGATGATAATGATGATGAGTGTAGCTTGCCGGTGATATTATCCGTGCTGGCTTGTTTTGATAGATCCTGGAATAGGCCCTACCAATGCTGGGCGAATATGGACGACAATTGTCCTCACCATATGACGTTATATCGTTGCTGCCTTGTTTCCGAAAAGAGCCGCAGGCATCTTAAATCCTTTCACCACACTTTTAAAAATCCTTATTTTGGTACTTAGATCCCGCAATAGTACCCAGTTTACTCTGCATGAGAGTATTTACCTGACAACATCTATAGCTTTTTTTCTGCTTTCTATTTCTTCTATTATATCTTGTATGTGTGAGAATGAGTATATGTAAGATGTAAGAGTAGATCAAAGTAAGATGTAAGAGAGAATAGATGTACCTAGTTAAATGAGGTTCGGCGGTTACATAATGACTGGTGACCAGGGTATTAACAGAATGTTAGCTAATCATACAAACACAATCTCGTGTCCAGAAGTACATAGTTCAATAGAAAGCATTGAACGTCGATTTTAGCCGAAAGCTGTTTGCGCCGCTGGAGATTCGCAAACATCATTTAACTGCATCATCATTAATTCGGGCCATTTGCAGCTTCTGTTCCAAATATCGCTGAATGGGATGTTTAGCGGCGATGTGCTTGCAGCCTGTCAACATGTTAAATGTATACCTATTTGTGAAAGTTTTTACAATTATTTACAGAAAATCATTTTCAATTTACACAAAATAGCAAATATCTTTTTTCATAATAATAAAAAAAACTTTATTTCAGACATTTTTGTGTCCATATTGTTATGACTAAGTATTACATATTGTCTGTGGTTTTACTAAGTAATCGCAGCCAAGAGCCAAGAGCGATAGACGAATGAGCGCTCAGTATCGACGCACACAGAAACAAATCTACACACACTAAACACCAACCCGCCTTTATGAAATGGAACTGTACACTTAAACAGCTTCGAGTCCCTTTCCGAGACGACTCCGCGGCGTGTTGTGAATCGTCAAGAGGCTGTCACGCCGTGATGTAGGTAAATTGTGCTCGTATCCGATCTCCACTCGATCGTGGGGAGGGAAATTGATTTATTTTTAACGGGAAACAGAATCTGTGTTGCTAAAAGCAAAAGGAGTTATTGTGTTGCTATGGGGCTTATTAAAAAAAAAATAGCAGAGTTTAGACCAAGTCTAACTTAAAAAACTGTCCCTAGAAAAATTTAAATACTCGTACATAGAACGCTTTTTTGTGGTAACAGTTTTGTTTTCCTTTGTTGTTGTGCCGACCCCACTTAAGTGGGATAAGGGCAGGAAGAAGAAGAAGAGTTTTGTTTTCCTTTGACATCTTCAATGGATCTGGAATAAGTAACATAAAAATATCTGAGAGAATGTCTACCGCACCTTGGGGATACAGTCGTGAACCTGTTTACGTTTTCAGTTTAGTTTTGACATGGAGTTTTTTTTTTAATAGGCATTTTTTGTACAAATCTATCACACAAAGACTGACAATAAATACAAATCTATCGATGGATGATTTTATATCTTTTTCTTTGTATCCTAATCTTTTCAGTGTGGTGAAAGGATTTCAAGTCAACTTCAATCAACGAGGCTTTTAGTTCGGGTCTTAAGTTTTTTTTCTTATTTTAAACCCCAAAGATGTAGCATCAGCGTCACCAATTACGTTTAATGAGGAGCACAGCCGGGAGGTCTCCCGGGAAATCCGGGATTCTGTGGATCCCGGGATGTGTGCATTTGATTAGAGAGGCAAGTGATTCATGGACACACGTGACGAGAGTTCAGATCGCGCTTTAAAAAGGATTCTGGTTAAGTTCGTGCAAAATCCCGGAGGTTTATTGAAATGGGTTGTTTTTTGCAAGGTTTTTTTGACATAAAATACGAATCAATTTGTATATTTTAATAATTATTCATTTAAGGCCAGTACGTGCATATGAATTAGGACTCTTATGTTCGTTCTAGAGTAGACTGCAGGATTTTAGAGCCTTTTGAGAACCAGGGCTTGATGACACATCAAGACTTTAAGTTTAAGGTGACAAATCTTTCTTAGCATTTTAAGTTACTTAAGACATAAATAATGCTGGACAAATAATAATGCTGGACATTTTCACACAGCATCATCTAGCCCCAAACTAAGCAAAGCTTGTACTATGGGAACCAGATAACTGATATACTACTTATATACTTTTTGTTTGTAAATACATACATATTATGCATAGAAACACCCAGACCCGAGACAAATCTGTATGTCATACAAACATTTGTCCCGCGGCGGGGATCGAACCCGCAACCTTCTGCGTCGCAGGCGGACCTTCGCCCACTGCGCCACAGAGGTCGTCGAAACATGTCGAACATGTTTGTTAAGACACTAAATAATCCAAAAAAAATAGAAACAAGTATAAATACTTAGGTAAAACTTATGTGGACTTGAGTAGTAAACCCTCAATTCAAATTTTTTTTTATAACTTCTAAATCTTACTTCTAAATTAGAAGACCCAATGTTATTTCTAAGCAATAACATAAAAATATCTAGAAACAGTAAAAGATAAACAACATTAGATTTAGTACTCCCCAGCGTGCCCTAGGAACACAATCGGAAACCACAAGAAAACTATCTTCTATAGACTATAGTTCAAAGATCTTTCAAATTCAATTTCAATAAAAAACATTTGCAAATCAATCATATAAACATTATAAATCTAAAAGTTTTTGAATATTATGTTTTGTTTGTGTTTCAATCTGTTAGTCAATTTCACAACAGTATGCCTAGAACGTCGAAGTTAAGCGACGTTCGTAACTGGCTGTAAGTGGATGGGTGACCGCCAATGGCATTTTCATCTGAGCGCTTCCGTGCTTCGGAGGGCATGTTAAATTGTCGGTCCCGGCTATTTAAGTCGTTAAGCCATGATAGAGGCCTTAAGGCGGCCTAAAAACTCCGTCACCAGAGTTGGCCACTGACTCATACGAACTTATACTTTTACAAGAGTTCAGTTGTTGATCTATGCGATTGCAAAGAGTGATACTATTTCTATTTTCTGTGCTGTTTCTATCAATGTCTACGCCGTAGCATCGTAGCCGCGTAGCTGCTACGAAATCAGCTGATAATAATGTATCTCTGTACACCGCGGCACCGCCCATACTTTAAAACAAAGAATTGCTTATTTTGAATCGAGTCACAGAGGATAAATATCATAAAACAGGAGTGCACATAAAATACACTCAACTTATTTTATTTACAGAATCGAACACAATACTTGGTTTTCACATTCGTCTTCAAAATATCACAGCAGTAGTGAGTCTATCGTAATTTTAACATGCATTGCTGGCATTACACCTCAAGACTATTAGATATTGGTACAAATACAGCAATGGTTAGGAGACTGTACGATGGAGTCGTAATATTAAAATTTGACGAGGTGGGGCTGCGATTTTTACCTCCGACTTTATTTACATAGGAAACTAAATTACCCCTATTGAGGTAACTCGGAAGTATAGAATAGGTATGTTACCCCAAATATGTTACTTGTAAACTTCGATTCCAGAAACTATGGACAAGTTCTAGGTATACTCGTTTTGATGTTCTTTTTTTAATTTATACTCCTAATACAAAATTAATTGATGTATGCATGCAGGTTCAAATTTTTTATTGTTAAAAGATTGTTCTTCGAAGAAAAGCAATCTGCATTAACTAGTTAATTAATTAGTTAATAAGTACTGTTTGTTTTCCTATGAAATAAAAAAAAAAAAAAAAAAAAAAAAAAAATTAACGGGAATCAAACTCGTAGGTACGTCAGACACAGAGGAGCACTAACTCGTCACTCGTCGTTAATACATTTTTTACCTTGTATTAAAAATAAAAAGCATCGCATTCGATACAGAAATGGTCAATATTCATTCTGCCTGAAATTCTTTGATAGAAGCAACATACTCAGTTTGATGGATGTTTTATACTACGAATACATTTTGTTTTGATGATGTTGTTGGTAGGTAGACGTGGTCCTTTCTACCCTGTTTTACTTTGTACAGAACATAACAATGAAAGTAGAAAATAAATACATTTAGACATAAAAATGTAACCTAGAAATAATGTGTAAAATGTGTGATATAAATTACAATTAAAATCAAAGATTTGAATTATTTCTACACATCCATATAAATTAATTGTAGATAGGTAAGTACATAATCTCCTTAAAACAATAATTCAAAAGCATTGTACCATTATTTACAGAGTACAAACACTTGTGACGCGGCGTCCGTACACAAATATCCGGCGCGGGCTATCGTTCGTTAGCGCTACATTATTGAGACGCGCTGTAATTGCTACACAGATACGCTGGGGAATTTTTACACACAACGATTTTAGATCAATCTTTTTGCATCTATTCCTTAGATTATTTAAACTGACATCATCAAGTGGGTATAAACTATTATTTTCTGGCAGTTTTTGAACTTTAGTAGTAGTTCATTTAGTTAATGCCAGTAGGTACCGGGCAAGCGAGAGAAAATTACAAGCTTCGCCATTACAAATTTATCTTTACTGAACCGGGTTATACAAATTTGCAAGCAGTTAAAAAACTGGCAGGCAAGACGATTTTATTCAACCCCCGAATCGCAGGGGAAATGGGAGATGACATAAAAAATTGCAAAAAAGGACGTAGTTCAATACGGAAACCTTTGTTTCGGTAGAAAAGAACTTCTAGAAGAGAGTAGGTAACTCTTTATATCGACCCACTTCCACCACTAGACCTCCTTCCAGGCTATTTAGGTAACTAAAATGGAAGCTTGTTTAAAAAACTGAAATCGTATCGTTAACTTTAAACGTAAATTTGACATGACTGTCTCTTTAGAGTCGCTCGTTAAGACACATTCACGTTCGCCGCAGAATCGGATATTTTTGTGATCGGATACAAACAGCTCCGCCAAATTGCGATATTAATAGCCTTTGCTCTGTGATATCTGAAGCACAGGTTTTAAAAATATCACGCTCCATATTTGTTCGTGAAAATATAGTTTCATGAACAAATATTGAGTAAAACATATTTTAGTTTGTTTAGAGTTTTATTATTTTTTTGAAATAGATAGCGTGTTTTTATTTGTACAAAAGCAATGCAATAAAATTGAAAGCGGGGTGTAGGTAGGCGTGTAGCTGGTCTAGGTATTAAACAGTGAATTTCTGCGTAATTATAAAATTGATGACTTTTAAAAACGAGTTTAACTATTCAGTTTTAGAATTCAGTTAATTTTAAAACTTCCTTATGATTATAAAAACTGTAAAATTAAAATGGTGCTGGGCGGGACACGTGAGTCGTATGGATAGCGATAGGTGGGCAGGGATTGTCACGCCATGGGTGCCTGCAGATGGGTGGCGAAGCCGGGGCAGGCCGAGAAAATGTTGGCGTGACGACCTGGATGCCTTTGAAGAGCACTGGTGGGACGTGGCAGAAGACCGTGACAGATGGAAGAAATTGGGGGAGACCTTTGCCCAGCAGTGGGATGACATAGGTTAATAAAAAAAATGATTATAAAAACTTAAGTTTTTATAAATGAGTATGAAATTAATTAATCTATCTATGTATTTATGAACCCGCCGCGTAGGTACTCAGTTTCACATGTTTTGACCATGTCTTACCAGTGGATAAGGCTGATTTAACTGAGACAATGGTTTAGGTGCTGGGCAAGCCTATTGGCATCCCGTTAAGTAGAGGCATAGGTTACCTCCTGACACTGATCTTCTAGTAAAGATAGAAAGGCCTAAGATGATTTATACCTTGTTATCATGATGAACATAATTTTAGTTGTGTTTGAAAGCAGCTTAGTTAGAAGAGTCTAAACTATAATTTAAGAAAATCTGAGGCAGTTAGTAATCTAGCGTTGTTTTAGGTTTAAAACACTTGTATACCTATGATATGACAGACAGCAAGCTCAACGATGCCTATCATTTATACTTAGACAAAAACGACCCTTTTCCTTATTTTCAGAAACAAACTTTGATCTCCATTGTTTGTTGATCCGACAAATTGTTTTTCCCTTTCAATTTTAATGATTCAATTTCAAGAAAATTGGGACCTTTTTTTCTTTTCATCTTGTGAATATTCGCATGAAGAAATAATTAAAGCCTCGTTAAGACATAACTGATATAACGAAGTAACTAGGATAATGTCGCATTACATTCGAAGACTATAAAAACTTAGACATTGCGACTAGATTGTCACAAAAAATTTTTTTGTCGTGTTTCTATTTTGGTTCGGACCAATGATGAAAAGATAATAGGTATGTAAGTAAGTTTGTATGGAATAGGGGCCAATTCTTGTGACGAAGTTTTGTACCGTTTTTATTATAAGGCCACGAGATTTTGCAAAAAAACTTCCGCGAAAATGTCCGATAGTCCGTCCGAAAGCAGTTTAAAAGTGTACACTCCGTACATCTACATCTGTCGGATACACTGTCTGACATTTCTCGCGGTTTTCTTGAAGGTGGAAACGCGGCCTAATGCGTTGTTGTCAAAAGTAAATTATCCGAGCACTCTAAGGCATTATTCAAAGCAGTATTCGCGCCTCAAATCTGAAGAGTCTTTAGGTAAACGTGTTTCTCTCTTCAATCTCAAAGAGCGACAGGCGATTTTTCTCAACAAGCGTACAGAATTAATAATAGTCGCATCATGAATCTTTCACTGTGAAATCCTTATAAAAGATTCAAAGTCAGCAAAAGCTAGCTTAGCCTTGCTGATTTCAGTGTAGAATGATGTTTTACTTGTTCATCTCATAGCTTCGTAATTCCAAAATAGATGAATTGATCTGAGAGAATATCTACCGAGCCTTGGTAGACAGTCTTGAAACGTATTGAACTCTTTACTAATACACGTAACTTAAGAATAACCATACAATTTGGAGGTTATATCTGTCAACTTTATACCACGCTTTTTAAGGTCATTAGGTTTTAAGATCTATATTTCCCTCAGCTAAAGCAGTTTTTTTATCATTTATTACTACTTGGTGAAAATGAGGAAACCTAAAGCTGGGAACGGAAATATCATAGAATATCATAGAAATAGTGTTGCAGGCTCGCGGGTCAAGGCAGAGTTAGCAAGCGCGGCACGTGCCAGCGTTCGGCTTGATCTCGTGCGCTTGCTAAATTGCCGAAATGGAGGGAAGTGTTCGAAAGGAATTTTCTTTTTAAAGCTTCAATATACAAAAAATATATTTCCTAGTTTTTTAGCGTGTAAAGATTCTTCTGGTTGATTCATTTTCTTTCAAAAAGATTGTATAATGTGAAATGAAAGGATTTAAATTCACCTCAGAGTTACTAACTTAGTATAAAAATATTTAATAAGAATTATGATTTTATGTGAAGAAAGTGTCACCAATTATTAGTTACACAAGGGTCTCTCATAATAACTGTTCATAACAGTCTCAAAAGCTTTTTACTAAATAATAAAGAATAGTGATTTATATTAGTTTTCTCGTCAAATCTCGCAATAAAACGTTGATAAATTAAACACACTTTTGGACATAAATTCGGAAAGTCTCAATAAAGTTAGTTAGGACTTTCGTAAATGTTGTTTGTGTAAAATGTTCAATATGAGGCTTGATGAAGGGATTCATTCTATTTAGGTACAATTTTCAATTCAAACGGCCTCCTAAATTAGCAGATATTGAAACTCAAATTGTAATTTATATATAACTAGTTGCGCTCCCGCGGTGTGACCCGCGGTCCCTCGGGATTTTAAATTTTTTTCGGGATAAAAGGTAGCATATGTCCTTCCCTGGGATACAACCCCTAACTATGCCAAATTGCAGCTTAATCTGTTCAGCAGTTTGGGCGTGAAAGCGTAACAAACAGACAGACAGACAGACAGAGTTACTTTCAGATTTATAATATTATAGTATGGATATTCTGAATTGGAATGCCTAAATCAAGTTTTGTTATATAATATATATTTGTTGTAGTATGGAGTACCTATCTCTGTGTGTAGAATATGTGTGATCTAGATATTACGATTGCGCAATCGTTTAGTGCACCTCACTTCAGAGAGCTAAAGATCGGTTGTGCGTACTGTACGCACGTTTCCCGTCCCTTAATCACAAGTTATAGCAAAAGAACACTCAAAACTAGAAATTTTAATCGATAAAATTACAGGCAGCGTTTAAACAGAAAAACTCAAAGAAAATAAGTAAACTTTAACCCATTTTCCAGTAGGTTTGTTTGATGAATATTTCGTTTCAGTTGTAAGGCTCGCAATTAATGATAGTCAGTTTTGAGCCGAGCTCCGGATATCCGCCGTTGAAATATTCCCGAAACGAGAGCTAGACGCCCCCAGCCATCGAGAGCTTAGCACCACTTTCTGGGCGTCGCTCTTGCTATTTGTTATAGTGTCTAAAAGAAATTATAAGAAGTTGGAAAGTAGTGTTCAATTGGACTATAATGAAATAAATGCTCATTGCATTTCAGATTAATGTGATGCACAAATGCCATTGAACAATGACCTTCAAGATTCAGGGGCTCTGATTCCAACTATTAGAAATGATCGGATAATTCCCTATATCAAATCTGACTGATTTCCGACAAATTAAAATACTCATTGATTTCCCTCTTTCTCTTTATTTTTCAAAGCTATAACTAAGGTACCTTTAAAATTTCTTTGGCACATTATTTCTAGCTTTATCTATTCATCCGCAATAATATCAAAAACATCTATCTGATGGTTTTAATTTAACCCCTGAAACTAGTGTTAGAGGCGCGTGTACATGGCCGATGCAAAATCGCATTGTTTTTTCTAAAAAGTCGGTTAAACCAGACGGAGTGCTGCGCTGTATGAAACATGGCGGTATCAAGTTATCCGAGCCGATATTTTCAGGCTTTTCAGGGTACCTTGGTAATAAATTAATGAGAAAGTCTTGATTTGATGAAGAAGAATAGTAACTGTGAAAGGTTTTATCACGCAAAAGAACCTGTTTAGATCATACGATAAACAATTGTGTTGGTAAAATTCAAGTAACACCATTATGATTCATTTTATTTGTTCAAATCAAATAAAATATATGTATCATGTAGTCATGAAGACTACCAAATTATGTGTGTTGACATTGTGTTGTGTTGTTTGCACAAACTAGTCAAGTCAGAGGTTTATAAGGTTGTGCTTTTCTGCTGAAGTAAGTTGTTCTCAATGTTTGTACATTACAGCCTATGAAAGGTAACAGAGGCTCTACGAAACCTACTTACAGGACGTTTGAAATTCTCTATTTTGTAGAACAGGACACCCTGTAGCTCTGACAGGGCGTGCAGCGCTGGCAATTAGTTGAAGTAACGCGTCTGTAGTATCTGAATTATTAATTTCAATTTTTCCGACCGGCAAACTTGCCAACTTCTATTACGTCGTTACTGAGAGACGCATTTACACCGTGCTACCGTACTTAACATTTTATCTCTACACAATCCCTACAATCCATTCCGGACCACATATTTGTGTAAAAATGTCCCTCCATCTTATTTTCGGTCTTCCTTGCTTGCGCTTACCATCCAATAGAATCCATTCGATTCGGTTGCTCGTTTTGCCCATTTATTGTTCTCCAATCTGCAGATATGTGATACCCACTTCCATTTTAATTTTCGTATTCTTATTTTCAAATCTTGTTGTTATATATATAATTTTACTTTTGTTTTCTTCCTTAACCTGATCGCACATTTGTCCGCGTCGTACGCGACGCAGTCATTTTTCTACAAAAAATGCTGATGACGTCAGAAAATGCTTCATGGCTTCTGACGTCTCAGCATTTTCTTTTATTGAATTGACAGTTCGGCGGGGATAAATTTGTGACCATTATTGTTTTGTTGCTGTTTGAGATGAGATAAGCTATACATAGGCAAGCTTCAAGTAGGTGCTCGGGTTGTGCCCCATTTATCATAAAATAAGGGCAGGTGAATGATGATGAATATACGGTGTGACTCGTAAGTAAGTTACGTTCGCCATCTCAGCCCGGAGGGGGGAATATTAACTTGGCCGATGAGATCGGGACAGTTTTTTGGCGGCAACGTGACCCTCGCTTACATGAAAATGTTTAAAAATTCCTCGAGCTATTCACATTTTGTTAAACTCAAGACTTGAAATATTATCACTTTTTCAATAAGCACTACACTTTAACTTGGTTAAAAATTTAACAGGATGAAGCTTCGAACATGTGGTGAAATTGGTACCTAGACAAATGTTTTAATATCATTTTGGCAATCTTATTTCGTATGAGTTACCGGCCAAATGGTCCTGTCGACGATCAGTCCATTGACGAATCGGTCATCGGAGAACGGTTGCGGAATCAACTCAGATGGCCTTAAATTGTGTTTTTTTTTTTTAAATAAGCTAGAATAGGGCCTAGCCCGAATGCATGCATCATTTTTCTTCTTCACAGGTAACCTAGTAAACTGTTTTTTGTGGAATTGTATTGTTTACTTTAGATATAAATAAATAAATAATAAATAAAGCTTATCCACACAGCATATCTAGCCCCAAAGTAAGCAGAGCTTGTATTATGGGTACTAGATGACTGATATACTACTTATATACTTTTTGTTTGTAAATTAATTTATTTTGTAAATACATACATATTATACATAGAAACACCTAGACCCGAGACAAATATTTGTAAATCATACAAACATTGGTCCCACCGCGGGATCGAACCCGCAACCTTCTGCGTCACAGGTGGGCCTTCACCCACTGCGCTACCGAGGTCGTCATATGATAGACTAAAGCTATATTTGAAATGTTTATACATAAACATGTTATAGGAATATATAATCTAATACCTCCTATAAAACGAATATCTTGAACATCATTTATTATATGAATAATCACTCCAGCACATATAAATAATAAAGCTTTAAATATTGCATGAGTTAATAAATGAAAAAAAGCTAAAATAGGAATACCTATACTTAAAATACTTATTATAAGACATAATTGTCTTAAAGTTGATAAAGCAATAATTTAAGTATTTTTTTCTGGGTAGGTACTAATATGATGCTGATGACAGTTATGTACAAATTTATCAGCAATTCATTAAGTTTTCAGGCTGAGCGCGTTATGTCCAACTTTGACAATTAAACAAACTTCTAACAAAGAAGTTGGCGGGAAAAAAAGGAAAATAATTACTTTCTTTAATGACCGACGCGCACAAAGCAACCTAGTAGGTGTGGCTACAGATAAGCCAGTGCAGTACGTCAAATTAATAATTAAATTCACTCGAAACAGTTCTCAGAAGTGGTGAGACGACAAGAAGACGAAGGACCTGGTGTTGTAGTTTAACTTGATTTCTCAATCAATACTTTAAAAACTCATGTCGGTGCAATGATGAAGTTTTGTCCTTTTATCTCTCCCTAAATATGCGGTCTCTTGTTTGATATGACAGCGACCTTCTCTAATCCTATTTTTCTTCCACTTTGTGTGGAAATATTTTCTCTTCTCATTTGATTATTCTGTGTCCCAATTGAAGCGAAGCAACCGAGTAATGTACAAAGTAAAAGTTACATGAAGGCTCTGAAGCGGCACTACAAAATTCAAATTTGTTCACTCGCAATCGCCTAACTTGTGTGGAGAGAATTAGTTCATGAACGACTCCAAGCGAACCTTTAGGCCTGACTCAATGTTAGGCAACTTCTTCTTGTGTCATTAGTTTTTAACCATCATTTCTCTGCGCTTATCCCACGCTAAGTCAAAGTCAAAAAGCATTTATTCAGTAGGACCTCTGGGATAGAAATGGTGATTAGAAACTTAAACTAATTTTACTTCTGTTCGTTCGTGACGAATACCGTAAAGTATCAAAGCAACAAACAGGGTTAGGGCCGAGCATTCTTTTAGGTGATCCATCTTAATACTAAATAGTCAAGCTCCAGTGGGTAGCAAGTCAAACAAAATTGAGGCTCGTAAAATTAAGTTTAGATGCTCTTAAAGTACAAAGAACTAACGCCTCAACACGGAACTTCGCATCACACGCTACACTTGACTAACTTAGGTGGTACCTCCTAGCTTTTGCTTAAGCTTAAGAGAGGTCGGCACAACATAATCTTCCTCTTCCACTCACTCCTATCACGCGTCAACTGTGCAACCAATGTTGCCTTTACATTAACAATAATCTTTTACACAATCAAACCTCTATTTTAACATGTTACCTAATCAAAAAAGATTCACCATTGCTGATTTTCTTCACCGTTTGAGAGTATTAGCATCTGGCATAGTTCTCCAAGGTTACTGCCTAAAGTTAAGCCATGATTAGAAACTTCAACATTTTATTTTGCTAATTCATGCCGCCTTATTTATTGTTATGTTTAATTTTCCGCTATCTACAAGTAAATATATCATGTATTTACATAATGAGTTACACCCATTATGTTGTTTATAACTCACGAACTGCGCACTAGTGGAACGCTCGCGACTTCATTATTATAATGTTAGTCATTGACATTATGGTAAGAAATAAATATAACTAAAGCCGCGTTGACAAGATCAGAATATACTCTGACAGAGTGTACTTGTACGAGTCAGCTTCATACGAGTGTAGGTAGTAGGATAGCTGTTGACACCATCATAGTTGACTCTGATCATTTTCTTTGTACTCTGATTAACTTGGAATATTTTTCTTTGTTTGTTCTATGCAGACGCCATTTTGTTTGCCTACTCGTACGAGCCAGCTCTGATGAGTAGAACACGGTCCTAGTCAACTCTGTGGGCCGCCGTTATCAGAGTGCGCTCTGATTGGGGTTGCCACGATTCAAGTAGCGTCCAAGTAGACATCAGAGTCCACTCTGTCAGAGTATACTCTGATCGTGTCAACGCGACTTAAGATACGAATCTAAAGGATATAGCTACTTAAATTAAACATTTTCTTAAATCAATGAACTCAAGATACTTGGATAAAATTTCGAGGAAGCTTAAATGCCACACATGTATTTCAATATTGTAATTCATTCAAAAACATTTCAGTCATTCTTTTAAATTTAAGTTACTTTGTAATAAAATATAATAAAATAAATAAAAAATAAAGAGGTTGCGTATGAGGTAGTCAGATGCAAATCTTCATCGTTGTCACTATTAATTATCTCCAACAATCAAACATACACGTCGAGTTATCGATCGAACCAAATAATAAAAAATAAAAAAGGAGGATTCACACAGCTTAGACTTTCGCTGTTGAAAATCTTTACAGGACTTACAGTCAGTGCGACAGTTTTATATACGTGTGCATAAACATACGCCTCCGGGTCTGCGTCTCGAGTTATGAACCTATTAGCGCTTTGCTGGGCCCTACCTTAGCGTACAGACAGCAAATAAGACAGAACATTGAAGAAGAACATTTTTTTTTTAATGATGAATGGGTCGGCTCTTGACCTCGAAACTTACTCAGGCAAGAGTGAGGTCTACGATGGAGCGAGCTTACCCAGAAGGTGAAAAACAACAGGGTCGTAGCTCAGCGGAAATACAGACGCTGGAAACTGATTCCAAATTTTTGCAATGCGCATAATAAATTAATAATGCGCTTAGTTCTAATAAGTGGAATACCAACCACTGATGATAATCAGCTGAGCGTCTGAAGTCCCTGAAAAAGAATTGTGTATCTTAGACAATAATAAAAAAAAAACAGAATTACGAATACATCCTAGAAACGGCAGAAACCTCAGATCTACCTTTAGGCTTGTCACGTCCCACTGGTGAGCAGCAGGTTTCTAATGTTTATATGCGGATTTTAAGTTAGTTCCCACTACTTTACATATCTCGGCACGATTTTTTGTCATCGCTTAAGAGCTCTTGCTATAATGCGCTTATACGAAACGAAAAACCTACTAGAAAGATTAAAAACCTATGAGATGTAGAGTGTTGAGCCAGGATTCGAACTTACGCCCTATTCCACTAAGATTGGGAAAAGGGCGTGAGAGGGGTTGGGAAGGTGAACATTACTTACATCCTCCTTTTTTAAAGTTGGTTAAATAAAAAATGGTTTGTGCATACCGTACTTCCGTATGACAGTAGGGCGCGAAAAATGTTATTGCTTGTTACATCCACGTGCGCCCCGCGCCCGCACACGCGTACAGGGTGCCCCACAAGTCTGCTCCGTATATTTTAAACTAGCGGCGCTCCCGCGGTGTGACCCGCGATCCCTTAGGATTTTTTCATTTTTTCGGGATAAAAGATAGCCTATGTCCTTCCCTGGGATACAACCTTTAACTATGCCAAATTTCAGCTTAATCTGTTCAGCGGTTTGGGCGTGTAAGCGTAACAAACAGACAGACAGACAGAGTTACTTTCACATTTATAATATTAGTATGGATTAAAAAATATAATTATTTGCTATCTTTACATCTTTTTCATTAAAAAATCTTTTAGACGTCATAGTAAAATCCATACTAATATTATAAAGCTGAAACTTAGAAGATTAGCGAGTTTATATGTTACACAGTCCAAAACGCGATGATAGCGCGATCTAATTTTTCCTGTGTCGCCATCTTCTATTATGTAGTAAAATGTCTCTGTCTGTCTGTCTGTTTGTTACCTTTTCACGCCTAAACCACTCAACAGATTATGCTGAAATATGACATGGATAAAGATTATGTTCCAGAGACGGACATAGGGTACTTTTTTTTTCAAAAATAATCATTGAGGGCGTGAAATTAGGGTTGAAAGTTTGTATGGGGAGTTGAAAGTTCCAGTTAAAGGCAACTAGATGGCGTTGCTAACCTATAGCTGAGGTTGAGATGGCGCTTTTATTGCATTTTTAAAAGGTTTAGAAAATTCTTGCAGTTTTCAGTTCTATTTAGAGGTTTTTAAGTATGTTATTTTGCTGACGAACTCGCGGTACCAGCTAGTTAAGTGATAAGTACGAAAAAAAGGAAGATCCTCCGTTCAATATTTTACCAACCACACTACATGAATCATGAAAATAACGTTGTTTTACTGTGTCTTGTTTTTTGTCTCTTAAAAACACAGTAGAGCATATTAAAAAAAAATCACGGCTCGGAAAGTAATTTTTATAAACCTGAAAAACGTTTGACGTTTACTTACTTACAACTTGTAAGCTAACCCATGTTTGGTAACGAACGTGTCCGAGTATTTAAAGAACACATGAACGAAGTGTCTTCTCCTTAATTAGAGACAGTAAGAAAAGTGCCATTGGAATCATTCTTAGTTATATTTTTCTTTTTAAAACTATGTCAGAGACAAATTGCTCTTTGGCCTACTTGGCCAGATTGTAATATTATTAGGGTTTAATAATAATAGTTAGACACTAATTAAAAAAAAAAAATTTGGTAAACCCCAACAAGAATCAGGCATGCTCCGTGTACACCCTATGAATCGCTACAAACTCGTAATTCCTTACAAAGCTAATTTAAATATTTACCCAATAAATGTTTCTGTTGAACATTCTAGAAAGTAAGTACACATTACATAACGTGGGGACTGGGGACGTAGACAGGGCACCCGGAGATATACGTTTTCTATCGTTCATCTACAAAAAAATGCTTTAGAATTATGTTCAAACAATATTTTTTATATACATATGCATAGGTATAGTTAAGTTTTCTCATCCAGGACAAACATTTGAAAACATAGATGTTAGTTTTGTGTCTGGGTGGAAAATAGAAAAAAAAACTAGCTACGCTCCCGCGGTGTGACCCGCGGTCCCTCGGGATTTTTTCATTTTTTCGGGATAAAAGGTAGCCTATGTCCTTCCCTGGGATACAACCTTTAACTATGCCAAATTTCATATTAATCTGTTCAGCGTTTTGGGCGTTACAGTGTAACAAACAGACAGACAGACAGACAGAGTTACTTTCACATTTATAATATTAGTATGGACTAGCTTTCGCCTATCGCTTGACTCGCGTAAGACGAGCATTTTATAAACCACATACTGCTATTTAAGCCCACAATCTACATCAACGCAAATCAAAGACTCAACCAAACAAAGTCCACAGGTTAGTGCATGATTGAAACACATACCAACCTACAACATTCAGATTAGTAGGTTCTAATAGTGATATTACAAGTAAGCTTACAACCCTTCGACATCCTATAGGTTAGCATACTAACAGTATTACATGATTAGCTAAGTAGTGCATCGCGTGTAGTTATGACAGTGAACTAATCGAGACACGGCCGTCTCACGTCGTCACATAAATCATCAATACGGATGGATTAGCGAGCTGCTACTGACACTGTAGTAGGGTCTAGTATCATCATCATTATCATTATATTTGACGTCTTTGGCGCAAGCGAAAGCTCTGCTGATGTTGAGCTACACAAGTTCTGCTTGCTTTAAACAGCATTATGTTTCGCAGCTTAATTCTTAGCGATTTATTGGTTTACAATTTGTAGTAGCGCCACCTAGCGTTAGCCTTGCACGTTATTTTAGAGTTTTTTTTTTTTTTTTTTTTAATGTTGGCAATTTAATTCCAACTACACAAGTCTATGGCAACCCATTTCCTGTCACAGTTGTTATTTCCGGCTTGAACAGTCCGTTCTTTTTGAATTCATTCCGCGTCAACGTGCTCAAGCCTTCGCACGTCTCCTCGGTATTTATTCCAAGCTCCAAAAATGGGGAAGAAGAGGAAGCACGAGAAATCTGAAGAAGAAATTCGTCGAAAGATTCGTAAGCTGCAAAATCAGCTAGCAAAAACGACGAATGAAAATATGTCTTCTGAAGAAAGTCCTGAAGAAATTCGTAAGTAATATTATATTTAATCTAAAAGTGATGCGTACTGCTATACCTGGGCTACTACTGTCACGTTTTACCGATTAAATATATTTTTATTTGATGCGAGGGTACCATACCTGGGTTACCTCTGTCATAAAAAAGTGATGCGTACTGCCGTTACCGGGCTGATACTGTCACCATTTATTGAAGATGTTCTAAATAGAACTTTCTTTTCTCGCAGACCAACCAATGGACACGCCGTATTACGACTATCCATACAGCGAGTCCGCAATGGACGCAACACACTATGTGGAAGCGTCGCTACCTCTACTGTCGCCGGGTCTACCTCCAGAGGGCTGCTCACCGCAACCAGAATCACCAGGGATAGGCTCGCCGCGCCCGCTTTCCCCGCGTCCTGCCTCGCCTGAAAACATCCAACAGCCTGCTTCATCCCAGACGACACAACCAGTTCTATCGACAGAAAAAGAATTAGATGAAGACATCCTTCAGCTTCTTGGCGATGCTCCTAAAGCAGAAACCCCTCTTGGTCCACCTATCCATAAGGATATTGCTCAAAGATGGCAAGATATTCTTGCGAAAGGGCTGTCGAAGGATGTAAAAGAAAATCTCTTAAAAGAGTATAATATGGTTCCAAGCAACTGTGATTTTCTGCTTGCCCCCGCTCTCAACCCGGAAGTCAAGGCTGCCCTACCTGATGTTTTAATAAAAAGGGACTCGTCACTCTCAAACAAGCAAAAGCAAATTGGTACTGCATTATCTGCCTTAGCAGCAGTTACAGAGATGGTAATAGCCAATGAAACTTCAAAACAGAAAATTTTGAAACCACTCAGTGATGCTTGTCGTATCCTATGTGATAGTCACCATGCAGAGACGAGAACTCGCAGATATTTTGTAATATCTGCCACTAACACTAAATTAAAAGAAACTTTAATTGAATCAAACAGAGACAAGCTTTTGTTTGGAGAGAATGTGTCTGAAAAATTGAAAGCTGCAAAAACCATTCAACAGTCTGGTGAAGTGTTGAAAAACGCTCAAAAACAAAAGTTTGTTCGACAAAATACAGCATCTACGAGCGGAAATAAGGGTCATTTAAACTACATGCCCCAACATCGCAAGACAGACAACAAACCCTACAACGGTCGGAGAGCAATCAACAACTATTCGCAGCGGCAGCCGCACAGCAACAACATCGCACGGCGCCACAGCGACCGCCCGTTGCCGGGGAAGTCGTCGTCTGCTCATCACAGTCACCACCGCAAATAGCTGATCACCAGGTACAATATGCCGGCAGGCTTCAACATTTTCTTGACCAATGGTCTAATATTACCAATGATAAAATAATTTTATCTTGGATAGAAGGTTACACTATCCCATTTAAGTCTATTCCTTTTCGAACTGATAAACCTAATAATTATCCGAAATGTGCTCAAGAACGAAATGATTTCAATAAATGTATAGAACGTTTAATTAAAATCAATGCAATATCCCACTGTACTCATGTACCTGACGAATTCCTATCCTCAGTATTTTTAGTAGCAAAACCAAACGGTGACAAGAGATTTATTTTAAATCTGAAATGTCTTAACAAATTCATAGAAACAAAGCATTTTAAGATGGAAGATTATCGCACTGCATCTAAACTTGTAACTGAAAACTGTCATATGGGATCCATCGATTTAAAAGATGCTTATTTCTTGATCTCCATACACAAATCACATCGAAAGTACTTGCGTTTCGAATATGAGGGTACTCTTTATGAGTTTAACTGTCTCCCATTCGGATTGTGTACCGCACCGTTTGTTTTTACTAAAATATTAAAGCCAGTAATGGAATTTTTACGAAAAAATCATCAGATGATTTCGGTAGTTTACTTAGATGATATTTTTTGTATTGGTAGAACATACTCTGAATGTCATAATAATATTACTCTAACAAAGAGCTTGTTTGAAAGTCTAGGTTTTTTGATTAATTTTGAAAAAAGCTGCTTACAACCTAAAACTCACTGTAAGTTTTTAGGTTTTATATTCGACTCAAAAGAAATGTTAATGAAACTACCCGATGCTAAGAAAACTAAAATTAAAGATAAGCTCCATACTATTTTGAATATGCAAAAATGCACTGTACGAGAGTTTGCTCGATTTGTCGGCTTGTGTATATCTGCTTGTCCAGCTATTCAATATTCTTGGTTATATACAAAATACTTTGAACAATTCAAGTATTCTTGCTTACTTCATAACCCCAGCTTTGAACAAGTGGTAAAATTACCAGAAAATATAAAACCTGATATCATTTGGTGGTTAAATCATATTGATAATGGTTATAACCCATTACACAATAGTGAATTCAAATTAGAAATATTTTCTGATGCGTCTACCTCTGGTTGGGGCGCATATTGTGATGAAAAGGAAGTGTTTGGTTATTGGAAATCTTTTGAAACAAGCCTACATATCAATGAGTTGGAATTGAAAGCTGCTTTTTTCGGCCTTAAATGTTTTGCAAAAAACCATTACAATTCAAATATATTGTTGCGAATTGATAACGTAACTGCTATCTCATCTATAAATAGAATGGGCAGTGTCCAATATGAACATTTAAATATTATAGCTAGAGAAATCTGGCAATGGTGTGAAAGGCGTAAATTAACTATTTTTGCATCTTACATAAACACAAAAGATAACTACGAAGCAGATCAGTTATCTCGAAAAAGATTTCAAGACACTGAGTGGGAAATAAATGATTATGCATTCAATAAAATAACTCAATGTTTTGGGTATCCAGAAATTGATCTGTTTGCTAGCCGAAGCAATGCAAAATGTAAAGTTTATATTACATGGAAAAATGACCCAGACGCATGGGCTATTGATGCCTTTACAATTTCTTGGAAAAATAAGTTATTTTACGCGTTTCCACCATTTGCTTTAATAGGAAAAGTAATTCAGAAGATTATCAAAGAAAAGGCCGATGGTATTGTTGTGGTACCATACTGGCCGTCTCAACCTTGGTTTCCTATTTTCCATAAAATCATAAATTCTGAATTATTGTTTTTTGGTCCAGACATTGAACTGCTAACTTCTCCTTTCAGGGTGAACCACAATCTTCACCGAACCCTGAAGTTAGTTGCCGCGAAGCTTTCAGGCAGACTTTACTGAGAAAAGGCTTAGCTCCTGGTACGGTAGAAATCATGCTATCATCTTTGACCGATTCTACATACAAACAATACGATGGCTGTATAAAAGTATGGATTAATTATTGTAACTCTAACAATTATGATTATACTACTGCTTCAGTTCCAATAGTTTTAAATTTTCTCACTGAAATTTTTAATAAAGGAGCTAAATATGGTACCATTAACACATACAAATCGGCTTTATGTTTACTTTTAGGTAACTTAGATGATGACCATGTGAAACGATTTATGAAAGGAATTTTTAAGTTAAGGCCTACGAATCCAAAATACAATTTAACATGGGATCCATGTATAGTCCTAAATTATCTAGCTCAAAAATGGCCTAATACAGAACTTGACTTAGTAACTCTTTCTAAAAAGACTGCAACTTTGTTGGCTTTGGTAACTGCACATCGTGTCCAAACTCTTTCATTGATAAACGTTAAGGACATAAAAATACATTCCAGTAAAGACATAGTAATTACCATTCCAGAATTAATAAAAACATCCAAACCTAATTCTTTACAACCAGTTTTAAGATTACCTTATTTTGATAGTCGCCCTGAGGTCTGTCCAGCACGATGTTTGGAAACTTATTTAAATAAAACTCAAACACTTCGTAAACATGAATCTTTATTTATCAGTCACAAAAAACCACACTCTAAAGTATCATCACAAACACTGAGTAAATGGATAAAATGTATTCTTCATAGTAGTGGAATAGACACCTCTGTTTTTACTGCCCATAGTACTCGGCATGCAGCCACATCCACAGCCAACAAACTTGGAGTTAGCATCGATATTATTAGGAAAACTGCAGGTTGGACTGATTCCTCTTCAGTTTTTGCTAAGTTTTACAACAGGCCGATTATTGGCGATCCCAATCACTTTGCCACTGCTGTACTATCTGTAAATAATGATTTGTGATCTTTAAATGTGTATTTATTGATTGATTATGATTCAATTTATTTTAATATAAGTTTAACAATACGTTAGGTTTCGTACCTATTGAATTATGTAAATTACTCATCAAGATAAAAATAAATTTTGGTTATGCTCACCTGATTTGTATTTACTTTCACATTTTACCTACTCTCAACATCTACAAATTGTAAACCAATAAATCGCTAAGAATTAAGCTGCGAAACATAATTGAAAATCAAATGAACTTACGTGAAGTTCGATGTCAATTATGTGAGCAGCTTAATTCGATGCGATTTATGCATACCCTCCCTAGTTAATAACAGGTAACAATTAAAACTTATCAATGTAGCTACAATTGATACATGAGTAAATACATACTTACTACTTTTTACTTTGTTCCCTACCCTATATCTATAGTAAAATGAGAAAGTAGTACTTACCTACGCAAACACAAATCTATATTTATTGCTCTAAACAAAATGAATTCAAAAAGAACGGACTGTTCAAGCCGGAAATAACAACTGTGACAGGAAATGGGTTGCCATAGACTTGTGTAGTTGGAATTAAATTGCCAACATTAAAAAAAAAAAAAAAAAAAAACTCTAAAATAACGTGCAAGGCTAACGCTAGGTGGCGCTACTACAAATTGTAAACCAATAAATCGCATCGAATTAAGCTGCTCACATAATTGACATCGAACTTCACGTAAGTTCATTTGATTTTCAATTTACACGGCCAAAAATTGTATTGTGTATGCTCTTTTGCGTTGCTTATTTTCGCGTATTGTAAACAATTACCTATTTATTTAGTATTATTGAAAAATCTGATTTGATGTATGTATGTATTCGAAAAAATACATCAACCTCCTATGCTGACTGTACATAAAACCATCTCATTACAGAGTGATGTTGTCAGCATTTGAGTCATCGCCGTAATTTTTAGTGAACATTACGCGCGCCATATTGTAAAATAACTCTTGAAACGGTACCGGTAAAACTAACTTTTATGACCCAAAACTTGGGTTTATTACTGTTGCAGTTAAGTTTAACTTCAGCTGTTAAATGTAAATAGTTTTCTTTATTTTGATAGTTATTATGCAAATGAGAGCGTCTGTTTTTAGATTGAAGTCGGTTGGGTCCACTTTGTAGAGTTATAGCGAATTCTTTGCTTTTTACTAGTTTTTACGAATCTTACTTTGTTTCTTTTGCTTTTTTTAACTGCCTTAGTTTTACGTATAACAAGTAGTTATTATGAGATCAAGTATTATGAATATAAAGTTTTATGGAGGGTTTCACAGTGATTATTAAAACATTGTATTTGTGGAATTGTGTAATTGTTAATGAATAAATTAAATTGAATTGTAACCCCGCCAGACCTGGCTTCAAATGTTTGAACACATATTTGAACACATGTGTGACACGAGACTTTGACTACAAACTCTCGTGCCACACCATGTGTTCAAACATTTGTTCAAATATTTGTCCAAACATTTGAAGCAAGTCTGTCTTATATGTTTGTTATCCCTACCTTCACCTTGCGTACTAGAGAAAAAGAACTAGGTGATTAGCTACTCCTGTTCCTTTGCAACGTACATGTCATACTAAAATATAATTTAGTATTATATTAGTAGACATTAAGTACTGTTTAATGATGAACCACGCGTACAGCTACAGACAGAAGCTAGTCAAAAATGAGATAAAAATCTTTGATGATCCATAAACCGATGACAATACATAAATCCAAACTTTTCATAATCCCTAAATCAGGAAAGCCATAAAGCAAGTTGACGTGAGGCGGGGTGCAGCGGCTTTGTCTCCGTCACCTGTCGCCTTAACGACCGTACACAATAACTTACTGAGGTGTTGAGCCATCGCATATGGCGATACACCGAGATCATTAGTTTCAGTTCTATATCACGAAGACGGGCTGGTCTTATTTGTGTGTGTAGTATGCACATGCATGATTCTGTGTGCGTTAGCTCGGGAACGCTCCATGGATCAATACGCTCAGTATCGCTTTTTTTTTTTTTTTATGATGAATGGGTCGGCTCTTGACCTCATACTTACACAGGTAAGAGTGAGGTCTACGATGGAGCGAGCTTACCCAGAAGGTGCCTATTAACTCTCTTCTTAAAAACAATAGGGTCGTAGCTCACGCTTACGCGCAATAAGACAAATGTACATTCAGCGTCGCCTATTCGTAACCCCCTTAGTCAGGCGGCTTGAACTGCAGGGGGTTACCAGAAACGCTGACCGTACACACAATTATGACCAACCCGTTTACGTGAGGTAGAACCACAATACTACCTATCATTGAGTTGGATCCGAGATAATATTATCTGCCGTGTCTTGGGGCTACAGTGGTGATCCCGTTGAGTGTTTTCGTTTCAATTCTCTTATAGTACACCTCACTCACGTCTCGGAATCCTGGCATTACATTCGAAACCCATCGACAACTAATAACAGTAATGTCTCATGGAACAAACTTATCCTATCAATAATTTAGTAGATGTTAATCTTGTTACGTCTGATGTTCCTGTCAGTCCTTGGTTGATGACAGCGTGTGGATAGAAACAAGAAACCTGAATTAGCAAGCATTTGATCCATATCTTACAATATTACTAGCAGCTTCGCTCGTGTTGCATCAACATTTCGATCTACATCTATTGCATGTTTTATACAGTGGCGTAGCTAGGTAGCCAAGGGCCCTGGTGCAAAATAAACCGGGGTACTAACTGAGCGGCTTAGGTTTTATCAAGTCAAAATATGCAGGGTGTGACAAAATGTAAATGTATTTATTTTTTGTAAAAACTTAAGATTTGATTCGTCATTTTCTGTCTCCGAGAGAGTCCGAGGGCCCCTTGAGCTTGCACCGCCTAGCCATTCGGTAGCTACGCCACTGGTTTTATGTTAGTAGATTTAGATGATAAAGTTGAAGCTTGTCAAAATAAGTTTACCTTGATGTTTTAATGATCACTTTGCTGTTGCGCCATGTTGTACCATTCCTGATACAAAACTTACAAGCCCATGGTACTTCCCCTGGCTTACACTTCCCAAACTCACAATTTCCCCGTATTTGTACAAAAAAGGTGAATTCCACAAATCCCCAGCGAGTGTTCACAGCGAACTATTTATTTTTTTGGTCGTATTTACGACGCAAGCCGAGTTACGAGCTCATAAATCTCGAGGTTTAATTATTAATAACGTGTACGATTCGGCCATATGTGACGCTGAATATTTCCGGGTTCTACACGCACGCTTGCGGCCATCTTGTACCACATTTTTTAAGAATACAGAGCATTTACACGGAAGAATTTCAACCGCTTTTTACGTCTGAACGGGCATCTGAAGCTAAAAGTCATGTATCAGCGTTTTACATCCGAGGATGACGCTTCCCACGTATAGGCTTGTAAGTAAGGCTAATAAAGCTGAGATGGTTTAGTTCCGTGCTAGGCAAGCCTATTTTGGTTTAGAATACTTGGTCCTAGGTTCATAGGTTGATATAATTGACCTAATGCAATTTAGCTCGTAGTAAGCAACGTCCAAAAATTTGCCGGATTTCGACACGAGATTTGTTTTGATATTGTTTTGAACAAAACAATAATCAATTTACGTCGCTGACTGTATCTACATATCACATAACAAGTAGAGCCCTTTTGTTACGACAAATATTGAAATACAAAAAATAATGAATTCATTTGACAAAGTTTGCGCGGGAAATTAATTGAGCTGCCAGACGAAACACGAGTGTTTGCCGAGCCCAGCCGAGCCCTCACAATACATGAAGAGCACGAGAGTGTATATGTATGGATGTGGTAATAGATAAGTAAACACAATGTCTGTCTTATACGAAAACAAAATAGGATCTCGAATTTATCCCCGAGGCGTGGTAAATATTCAGATTATGTAGGGGGATTTTTTTAAAGATTTTAAAATTAATCCTGAATTTGCACATATCTCTTAGGATAGATAAATTACATTTGAGTTCAGATGATTTTGGGTTTTAAAGACTTTACGAAGATGCTATTCCCTAGACTCGAATGCAAATTTACTCTATTCTACTGTATAGACGGTGGTCATGGTAAGCTGGCTAGATGTCTGACGATAAAGACGTTAACATATTTATAATTACCGCCTCCATATTTCCTAGCCCATGTAGTCTTAAGGCAGGGCGCCGCCCGCGCATACATTAGCCATGCTAATTTTATCGAAGGGTCAGACTGACGCGATTCTTCTCGAGAGCCTTTTTGGGGGTTGATCTTTTGGGGGATGCCTTAAACTGTCAGCAAAAAGGAGTTTCAGATCGATAGTAGCATTATTGGCCTCACTCACACAACTCATCTAACTGGTCAAAGGTCTCATCACTCTTCTAACGGTTTCAATCTTTCAAAATAGTAGTTAAAGTAGAGTAAAGTAAAGTTGAATTTATTGCAAGAAATACATGTTATATAGATGTTATTTTTCACATAATGTTCATTGTATTTTGCCATGTTATGGCGTGCAATATTTAATTTAAATACATGGATTATTAATGCATTATATAAAATAACATGTTAAATCGTTTCTGATGATAGTAGGTATTGTTATTTCTTATTCACTGACGTAAGTATATTACCTATTTTAAAATTTTATTTGTATACCGTTGACTTTGGCTCTCTGTGTGCCTCAAAGAGGCTTCTTTTGTACACACACCTGCAGAAACAAACCTTTTTTGTAAGCTTTGCTGCGGATTTCCTCAGGATTTTTTCCTTCGCAGTTAAGATTCGGTGTGGTTAATTAACTACCCTATAAAACTACAAAAATAACGAGTATGTGCTATCTTAAGCGAGGGCCAGCATTTGGAGATATAAAAGCAGCAGACTGTCATCAACCTCGGCCATTGAGCGACGGATCAGCGCTGAACAATCAATTAGCAAGTTTCGGCCATTCCTTCGCCGTTCAAGGGACGCACTGGGTTACAAAATCGCGCTTGTTTTTGCTCTCATCATAAACATAGAAATATATTTAAAAATCTCATATTGTTCAAGCTGTTTCAAGGATCCATCTACCATCCAAGCGTTTCGTATATTTCTAAATTTTCAAAATACCACCACATAAATTATAATCCAGAGGAATTAATTTGAGTGTATACCTACTGTTTAAAACGAAACAATAATTTGAAAATCGGTCCACAAAGGAAATATCGGTGAACATACAAAATGTAGTACGTTAACAAAATTAATGAATCTCCTCCTATTTTTAAAGTCTGTTATAAAATACTGCTGCGTGAGACAGACCCAGTGCGTCGACGATGCATAAAAAAGACATTTTGGCGAAACGAAACAAAAGGTCTAATTCAGAAATGTCTCCAAAGCTTCCGATGAAAGTGGAATTGATTGCGTCGCTCGGAGCTTTGATGAGAGTTTGTTAGAACACTCATATATAATAAACTACAACCACTCTATTGTAACCTTCATATCTCTACTTTACCACTAAAATGCTTTATTAATTAGCTAGAAATAAAGCATGATCTTTGTTATACTAGTATTGCTGAAAAAAAATTGTTTTGAGTAGGTAATGCAATGTTTTTTTGCAGGAGCCTCCAATGCTTACTTACAGGTAATTGAAATGGGTAATTTACCTACTAATATAGCAATTGAAAAGTACTCCTTAGATACCATGCATTTTTAGTTCATTTAAAAGTGAGTGCCGACCAAAATGGAAAGGTTATAAAAGCAGTTTTTTCTGCTTTATGTCTCACTGCTCTAGTTAGCTAGTCCGCACCTACCTATTAGTTCACGTACCGTCTGGGGCGTGTTCATAAGCGTATCAATTTCATAACGTTTTTCCCATAACTGCTATGGTAGGCCTGATGTCTTGAAAACGGTGGGTGTCTGTAAGGCCTACGGTCTCCGCCATAATCTAAACTTAAAACTCGTACATAATAAAAATTTCAGGAGTTTGGTATCCTTTGACAATGTATGGTATATGTAGTAATGAGACGCTCAAATAGGTATACATTTTGGTGAATGTTGCCAGGTTGCAAGCCAAAAATCAATAAAATTTAGTGCATACTTACCGTTCTTGAAAAGTTCATAATGGGACTCTCTCGACTTTCAATGAAAAGTTAGGTCATCCCATCAATCAATTTTTGAGCAGCTTCCCAGATTTCAGCAAACTATGCAGGGTTATTTGTAAAACACCGGTAGCTTCTCAGGACTGTATTACGTGGTATTACTATCATCATAAACAACAACTTCTGTTCTATGACTTCATAATTTTGTTCATCAAATCATACAAAAATAAAAATTTTGAAATTGAACGCTGTAAATGTTACGAAGTCTATGCAAAGCAAAATAAAGCGATAGTCCAATAGCGAGAGAAGCGGGTTAGGGCGGCGGGTTGAAATTGACCTATTTAATACAGAGTTGAAATGTGTTAGATAGGACAACGAAATAGGAAAATGTATTATGTTTTGTAAAAATTCATACAACAAAAGTTGTTGTGTATGATAATAATACAGTCCTGAGAGATTACGGTGTTTTACAAATAACCCTGTATAAGGTGGGAATTTTCAGGCAATTTTAGACTTCAATATTAACCTAAATGTAGACATGTACATATGAAAAGGCAAGCTAACTCCTTACGCCGTGGGAATTCAAGCAACTGACTCCGTACTGCCTTCAACTTGTAAATTGTCGCACCACTTATAAATGTCACTGGGGAAGTGCTTATTGTTATGAATGTATGGTTTTGTTGTAGTGCTAATGACACCAGCTGTGTATTATAGTTCTGGAAAATTAATTTGCGCTTTGACACGTGCTAGAATTATTGAATATCTAACTCCATTACTGAGAAAGCTTTAGAAAATATGTCAACAATTCTGCAATGATTGACGCGCTTAAGGCCACTATAGGATTTTGAAAACCAAGCATCTAAGAGAATACACTGAACATCCCCTAGTGTATTGTAATACATAGATCCATAACCAAAAATTTTGTAAAAGTCGTGTAATTTTTTGACCTCTATAGCGCAGTGAGCGAAGGCCGGCCCGCGACGCAAAAGGTTGCGGGTTCGATCCCCGCCCCGGGACCAACTTTTGTATGATCTACAAATATTTATCTCGGGTCTGGGTGTTTCTATGTATAATATGTATTTATTTACAAACAAAAGTATATAAAGTTGGTATATCAGTCATGTAGTACCCATAACACAAGCTCTGCTTACTTTGGGGCTAGATGATGCTGTGTGAAAAAAAACAGCATTATTTATTTATTAAATTTAATTATAATTATTTTCTAAACCTAAGAATAGAAGAGTCCAACTTCTGCAATAAGTAGGTACTCATAAAGCATTAATATAACTTTCAACTGCATTAATATAACCCTACTGACATAACTCATTAAAAACCATAACCACAGCCACTTTACAACCAATCACCCCCCCCCCCCCCTCTCGCCAATAGACCACAGCATACTCCGCAGTTGTACAATTAATAATCGTTGCAACAATTAATAAACCCAAACCATCGTCGAACCGCCCGACGTATTTATTAAGAAACCTATAAATCACAGGCAACAATACTTCCTTGCCCCTCTTCAAAATAGGGATGAAGTGAGTATTATTATTGGGGGTCGATTAGGGCTATCCTTCAAGTATCTGCAAGATTATACTTGAAGTCTTTAATAAACTAGTAATAAGAGGGTACCTACAGGAGTTATCAAGTTGATGATGATTAGCCTCTTTTTACATAAGAACACACATGAGTATGCATAATGGAGTTGGTCCAAAAAGGGTAATTAGAATTAACCCCTTTTAAGGGAAGTAAACAACGGTCTCTCTAAAATCATCGATCATGTTTGATTTCATTGATTAGCCCCCAAAACCGTTATCCTGATTCCTCCCCCACCCCTGGAGGGGTCTAGGAGAACGTAGCTCGCGGAAATTACTCGTGATACATCATTGGGATGTTTTTAATAAGCACCAGTTTAGCTGACAGATTAGCAACAATAAATGTATCGTTACGTTTACGCTGCACTGTGCTTTCTTAGTAGAGATTTAGATTGGATGTCGGCAGATGGGACCATAATGTATGAGAGATATAAATTAAATAATACTAAAGCGTTTTGGAACCTTAACTCTACAAGCTCAGTAAATGTCGCAACATATACACTGAATACACTGAACATCATCTAGTGTATTGTAATACATAATATCCAAAACCAAAAATTTCGTAAAAGTCGTGTAATTTTTTGACGACCTCTGTGGCGCAGTGGGCGAAGGTCCGCCTGCGACGCAGAAGGTTTCGGGTTCGATCCCCGCCGCGGGACTAATGTTTGTATGACCTACAGATATTTGTCTCGGATCTGGGTGTTTCTATGTATAATAATGTATGTATTTACAAAAAAAAAGTATATAAGTAGTTTATCAGTCATTCTAGTACCCATAACACAAGCTCTGCTTACTTTGGGGCTAGAAGAAACTGTGTGAAAAGTCCAGCGTTATTTATTTATATTTTATATACAATAATACAGAAAAATCAATGTTTGTTTTAAAGCTGATTTTTGTAAGAGTTTGGGCTTGGAAATTAAAATAAATAGATTAGCCTTTTGAGAGAAGTCTACAAAATGTAGGTAAGTGATGTTTTTTACAAATAACAAAAGATTACAAGCCAATGTGCTTCTAACTCAACACAACAAGCCGGATTAAGTTAAATCCCAACCATTTCCAAGGAAAATCTCTAATAACTTTCCCTGAATTAAAACCAACATAATCCCCAATTTTTCGCATCCCATCATTCACAGCCATGTCTGCCATGTTTCATTGTAATATTAATACGTTACCATCTTACTATATCTCTTAAAAAAACATTGGTATACAAATTTAGACCTTATGTCTGGGTAGTAAGGTATTGGGTTGTGGAGTAGACGGTTTGTTTATGGTGGTGTTGGTACATTTAAGTGTGAGAGAACCGCAATCACAGCTACACAAAAGGCCGTCGCTTCGAAGTGGGACAATTCGGCGCTTCGCCCATTGTGTAGTGATGCATTGATTTTATTTATCGGCCGGCTATTTCCTGAATTTGCACGGGAAATGTATGGCGACAGGGGGAATTAGATCTTGACAGTATTCGCCCAGGCTTTAATTTAGCCTGACGTCACTATCAGGCCCGCCGTATTCATCTGGTTCAAGACTCGAATGCAATTTTATTGCTTCTTTTCAGTTGATATTGTAAGGTTCGTAAGAAGAGGTAAATTAAAACTTTATACGATAGTTTTGATTTTTGAATAGTGATTGCTCGAGTCACTAAAAAAAATTAAAAAGTTCTATCTGTACTTATCAAAACTTTTTAGTGACGAATCCTGAAACGTTGCATTAAAATATATAATAAATTATATATATTTGAAATGGCACTTTTCGTCAGAAAACATCTCTATCTTTTCCCACGCATGGCTGATATTGTAGTGCGAAACAGACGTGATAACAGTAAACTCCAAATGCCTAATAATAAGACTACTTTCCTACAAAAAAGTGTAGTCTATATGTCACGTGCAATTTATAATAAAATACCTAAATCATTGAAAGATCTAGGCGACAATATGTTCAGGAGTAAATTGAAACAATTATTGATTAATAAATGTTTTTTTATTTTATTTTTTATTATAATATTAACGATTTCATGACAGATAAATTTTGACATTACCTAATTTCTATTCTAATATTTGACCTGTTACAATAACTAATACTAACCAATGTTTAAATTACAAATCTATGTGAAAATTAATTTGAATAGTTACTTAATATTAATCTGAATGTACCAACTGTAACATTTGCATGCTAATCCTAGTAGAACATGATTGAAACCAAAATATTTCAACACGTAACCTACATTGTGTTTAAGCAAATAAACCATCTTTATCTTTATCTTTATCTTTAAAAACAAAAAGCGTAATTCAATTATGTTATTGAATTATCTCAGCGACAAAGCCCTTTAACTGTTTTGTCATTTATTACAGCTGGGTTTAGTTTGAAGAACGTTCATTAGGTAGAAACATTTAAAAGGAAGTTCTCAATTTCGGTTTTGCGACGGTTTTTTGAAAACGATCGCATCCGACGTTTAACTACTGTGATTAAAATTGGCTGAGCATCGCTACCAGAAACTATAGAATCCGTAAGACCTTAGTACCTACCTATGAACCAAGATATCACATGTTTCATTATAAAATTATTGCATAGGTAGTCCAAACGAATAAATAAATAGAGGAAAAGTATTAATTTTACTATTGATTTAAAAATTGATATCTAGATAGGTTCAGTAGTTTCAGAATTTAAAGATTTTTAAAGTATTAGTATTCATCATCATCATCATCATCATCATCATTGGCAGCTCAAATAAAAGGCCACTGCTGGACATAAGCCTCCTCCCTCAAACGCCACTCTAATCGGTCCTGAGCTGATCTTATCTTATCTTATCTAATTGCCTTTACATTATCGGTCTGCCCCGGCTTCTAACACTTCCCCTTGGGTACCATTCGGTCAAGCCTTACACCACCTGCCATCACCAAATCTGGCCAAGTTTCCTGCCCAGCGCCACTTAAGTCTCGCAATACGGTCTCCGATATCTGCTACTTTTGTCCTCTTACGAATATCCGTATACTCTGAAACAAGTCTAAAACAAGATTTCAAAAAGTGGGCAAAGATCCACAATTTCTATAGATGGCTAGAAATAATAGACATAATCAAAAAGGGGCAAGCGGTGAACAGACCATTTTTTTACGTACGAGACTGCTATCAAAATCGCGTAGGTAAACTACTAAAATGGGAGTCGGCACCCAATGTTTATTTAGGTACAGATCCTTCTATACCTTATATCTCTGGCCAGTCCAGAATGATCCCATACATTAAAATGCCTGACGGTCATATCGGTCAGGTGTCGAACCTTGGGGTCAACGCCCTTGGATCAGGTTTGATAATTGCGCAGATTTACTGCAATTAGTGTTATTAACGAAGATAATATGCGACTTCCACGCATTACATGTTGGTACTTTAAACTTGGAAGTTTTAAAGTACCGGCCAAAAAAAGTAAAAAAAAAAACAACTTACACATATCATTTTTTTTAATGCTAATCCAATAGATAAATGACCAAGATTCGCTATAAGAAAATTCAATATGGCCAACATGCTTCTAATGAGCTAAAGTTTTGTTGTACAACAAGAGCAAAACTAACAAAAATAAGTGATAGTACGAGTATGACAGTATCCGTTAGATGTTACTATTAAAAATATCTTGGGAATCAAAATTGTCCATAAATAAAATTATATAATTTCACAGCACCTGTACAAATCGTATTCACATATCCTTGCCCAGAAATCACAACTAAATTCCCGTGCTCCAGGCTATATTTCACGACTATCTAAGGCCCGGTCTGAGCCAGAACGGAGATGGCGCCACGGACAATTTGAGGGCAATGGGCCGAGGACAGTTCGGTACGTTGTTTTGGCCTAACGTGGATCAGGCATGTCAGCTGGCTACCGGTACCTCTCACTATAGAAATACGCTTTCTGGGAGTAACCGACTGAATATATCGGAAACTTTTTCCGCACGAAAAAACATGGGATTCTGTTCGGTTATACATAAAAATCAAGGACTAAAAATAACATAAATTATCAAGTGTGGCGACCAAAACAAACGTGTTCATTCGCATAGCGGCAAATGTTTGCAGGATCTAGTTTTGCGTATCAGCACCACACCACAATAAAATAAATAAATAATTTATTCAGGTTCTCAAGATTAATTTGGTACAAAGGCTTACCTGCCTTATAATCAATATAGGTACTTTATTTTCAATTAGATTATGACCTATGGAAGTACCTAACGCAACTCTGTCCCCTACACTAGGTCTCTCATGAGCCTGTATTGTAGGATACAATATTAATCTGGATAGTTTCTGATATGCTCATAACAAAATTTAGACCGTTACATTTCGTCTACTAGATTCACCCTCTGTCTAAACTCAACAGGATCAGGAAGAGAGTATGGAAGGAATTGCCAATATATATTTAAGGAATTACTAGTGTGAACCTATTAACTGTTGAGTGATATTCAATACACAGAAACACCACAAATTATGTTCGTCTAAAACAAAATCATCTGCCAGAATTGTAATTTCTATGCCCACAAAGCAAGGCTCCCTCCGCTCCCTGTATACCATGTAAATGGGCACTGTGAGTCAATAATCGATGACACCAGCCATAGACTACCAAAGATCTATAGTATAATAACAATAGAATATCGATAACCTAAAGACAATACCACAATTTCAGAGCCTCAGTCATAAACCAGAATACCTCATAAATATTTGCGTACAGGCAAACCACAAAAATATAAATAAATAATGGGATGAATATGATTATTTTCCTCGTACGAATAACTATTCGGATGTGTGCATTGAAGGTTGTAGGACAGGATATTCCTTCACAAAAAATAAACCTCAAACTATTGTTTGCCTCGTCACAAATGACGAGAGTCATCACGAAAGAAAAAAGTAGTAAGTAGGTACTACTAAGTACTTTCGTGCACTTGATACATGTTTTCGAGCTTTTTAGGTCCTACGATATGCCGGTTTCCTCACGATGTTTTCCTTCAACGTTTGAGAGTACTGGCATAGTGCACATTTTTTCGGCAGAAAAACTCATTACACCACGACCGGGATTGAAACCACGACCTTACGATCGGAAGGCGGAGCATTCACCGCTAGACCACCAGTGTTCGTAAGTACCTATAACCTAGCTCAATTGAATTTATTTATTTATTTATTAAGGTTTACCAACAGTTTACACATTATGACTACAAGTAATTTAAACAAGTAATGTACTTAAAACTACATGCGAAACCTATTACAGGTAAACACAACATGCACATTATGCTAACAAATGTTCGTGTTACGTACTGTTATTGAAAATTACCGATATATTGAAAGCTATATCGGTAACTAGAAAAGACCTGATGCTTTGATTACATTTATAAAATCTCTTATTTATTATTAAGAGCCTGGTAGTATCCTACTGCAGGGCAAAGACCTTCCCTATCCTCCCCAGTCAACTCTATGTAGGAACAATGTGACCAATCTTTAAAGTAGTAAAAAAAAATACTTTCATCTCTATGGTATGTTCTCAGCGAGACCGTTTTGCGTCTAAACGCAAAACGGAGTTACTAAATAACTTTATTTTCGCGTCCATTGGTGGTATGTCCCAGCCACACTTGTGACCCCATGGCTTAGAAGTAAATCATCTCGCCACAGGGGACAATGTATGGGGTCACGCGCATAGCTTAGCGACGCCATTTTCATAAATAAATCACGCATTCTAGTTATTCTATTCGAATCATGCTAAATATTAGGGTGACGTCAAAGGGTCGTTTTATATTTTTATCATAAACTAGCCGCGCACCACAAAATTCCCTCTAGATTAATTTCGAGTATTACCAGACCAGAGATGGACAAAAAGAGTGACCGCATGGGCAGGCCCACATGGCAAAAGAAGGAGGCAGACCTGTAACTACCTGGGAAGATGAGCTCAAGAAAACAGCCGGCCACAACTGGATTGAATTAGCCCAATCTAGAGAGGACTGGCTATTTAAGAACTACTTAATCAAAAACCTACCTACTAACATAGAATTTAACTTTCTTTTTTTGTAATCTACAAGAAAATAAAAAGGCATTTTTTTTATTAGTAGTTGAAATGTACTCCTGTATGCGTCGGTTGCCCGTTAGCTCAGGTGGTTAGAGCGATGCCACGGATCGGCAAGGTCGTGGGTTCAAATCCCACATGGGTGCTAATTTTTGGGATACATTTAAAAATCTTTAAATATCCCTAAGTGTGCGGTTACCACTATATAAATATAATCCTAGTTTGGTTCATGGTGGGACAACCCCAAGGATTACATGTTGCGATATTGAAAAAGAGGGGGCAAAGAGATACTAAAATAACTTAGATCTGTGTAATGTGTATCCTAGATCTAAGCCTGCCTAGCAAAAACCCAGTCGGACTCGCAATCAACTAACAAGTGTACTGTAATTCAATTGGCCCGAACGACCAGCTATTATATAAACAAATCACTCGCTCCAACTTCAATTGCTCCACGCGTCCTTTTGTTCAAATTTGCTTTGTTTGTTCTGTTAGATTGTTTTATTAAACTAGAGGAACTAGACGTGGTCCTGCTGGTTCAGTCTTGTTGGAATGCACTATCTGTTCGAAGCTTGACTATCTAGTTTTAAGATGCATCACCTGATAGAAAGCTAGACCCCAAACCATGTTTGTTGCCCTGGTTCTTAAAGATATTGGTTGCAAAGGAACGGGTGTAGAATCACCTAGCTTTAAGACTATTTTATGTCATCCGTGATTATCTTATCTACTTACCTAGTCTTCGATCGCTTGTTTAAAAAAGCCTATGTCGTTCCTGGAGAAGATTCTAGATGGAATTAAGATATCTGTGTGCTTTTCCTCAACAAAATAAAAATCCCAAAATAAGTGAAACGCAGTGAAGGGTCCAAATAAAGAAACTCAAAATAAAATGGCACGTGTCGTTACTTCGTGCTGTAAACCTCAAAACTCCAATTTAATTGGAACCAACTGCACGCTGTATACAGGCTGTGCTAATAACGGGAGCTTCAGAGAAAAGCTCACGTATTCGTATTTGGAATGGAATGGCAGTAATTCTACCAGTAAGTAAGATAGAGAAAAAGAAAAAAAGGAAAGAGGCGTTATTTTATATTGTATGTTTGTATGTAAGTATACTTACTGTGTACACTACTGTGTCAAGTTAGCATTTGTCAGCAAACTATGTGATCCAAATCTATCGTGGTTTTAAAGAAAATAGTATTGTGCTTTGGTTGTGCTCAAATTAGAAACCTCACCCTCAATATTAATTGATTCTTTCTGAATTTGTAGCAGCAGTTCTGGCTTGATAATCTGAAATACCCGTGAAATAAATAACTTAACGAAACTGAACAATAAAAGAAGAAATAAAATTGTAGAGTAGACTCAGAAATGTGATACTTACATAATATTGTATCAACATAATATTTTTATGTCGCTATCAAAGTCAATAAGTCGTTCAGAAATACAATAATTGTGTCATGATAAACTGACATCTCAGATATTTCGTTCTCATTTTAAATTAACCTCTTGGTACTCCGAAATAATATCTTATTTCAAGTCGAGTGTCATATTTTATTTGCGACTAGGGCCTGCCCCGTTTTCGCCTATAAACCTTTGTAAATCTGGTGAACTCTCATCGCACCCTGTGTAAGACAATCGGTTCTTGTCCGTACGTTAATTGGTCTGGGTCCGATCCGGGGTCACAGGCCTCACAGTTACGGCTCCTAGGAACTAGTCTAGATTTTATTTAGTTTTATTGGGTCTGGCGTTCCAGACGTTTGGGTTCGACTCTCGGTGAAAGTTTTTATTTGCATTCTTGAGGCGTTCCGAGAAATATTCGATGACCATTTTTAAAAATGTAAATCTAGCTAAACAAATCTTTAAAAATCATCATCATTTCATCAAGAAGATTTAAATTTCAGAAAAAAAATTCACCGTGCCTTGTAATAGTTCTAATAACCACAAATTTCTTTACGATAGAATAGAGTCATTTGAGTTTAGGCAAAAGTATTCTTTCTACAAGACCACGACAAAATCCAGCTCACTCAAATGTTTTTTTTTTTCTATTCCATCGTACTCGTAGAAATATACCATACTATACGCTATACGGTAAGCAGGCTATTTCGTATTTTAGTTACTAGTGAACTTGGTTTTAGCAGTAAGTCATACAATACAAGCTCATGCACCCGACTTCGCAGACAACACGTCAGGCCGAGCCGGCGGCGCGACGGCTGCGTGTGACGGATCCAATTAACGCCCCTTTATCCATATCCTCATTATAACATGATAATCATAACATTGTTCTATAACGATGTTTGAAAGCTATCCGTCAAAACAAGCTAAAATACATGTAATTTTCATGAGTAAGTAAACTTTTTTCGATTTTGTTTACACCTCAAGCAAAGTACCTACTTTGTGGGCATAGTTTTACACTGATCTTTCAGAATCTCCGCTTACGGAAACATTCTGTTCGTGCTTCTGTCACAATGAGGAACTCTACCTTCACACAAAGTGTGTCTATTCGAGTAGTTTGCAGTGCTGGGGCCGTATTCGCGTTCTTTTTTTCCTTCGTTTGATGAATATTCGGATGTTTCTTACTACGATTTCTGATTTCAAAGGTCAATTTTTGGGTTAGGAATATTCACCACCACGACAGACCATGTTTTAACGTTGATTTTCGACCGAATACAATGGAGCTCGTAGTAAGAAGCATCCGAATATTCATCAAACAAACGAAAAAACGAACGCGAATAACCCCCCTGATCGGGAAGGTAGGTTTCTGTGATGAGTAGAATCGCATTGTTCTATTCTATTCATCATTCATTCATTCATTCATTGTTGACTATTCCAAGTAATAACTGATAACGGAACTACGGAATAAATGCTTTCTGATTTTGACTTTGAAGCAAAAACATCTTCGTAATAAAATAAAGTACCTACGGATCCCTTCGTATGCGTGTCTGACTCGCACTTGCCGATTTATTAACTTAAAGTTTGAATTCGAATATTTACGAGCATCACAGCACTCGGTATGGAAACATGATACACGCAGATCGTCTTTCAAATTAGTGTCTACATGCCTATCAATTCCGCCACTTTGGCTCCAATTTACACAGCCCAATTAGGTGCTCTCTATATACATATTACATACATTAGGTATATCTAACCGTAAGAACACGACTGGTGGAACCATGGTGGCCTCGGGGCCTTCCGATCCGAGGGTTCTGAGTTCGAAACCCGATCGTGTAATCGATTTTTGTCTAGTAAAATTTATATTCACATTATCACAAGCTCTCACATTATCTCAAAGCATTTTTGTTTTTGGTGTAAATAAAAGCCCCACAGCTCCACGCAGCTTTCCTAGATAAGGTTTAAAAGCAACTATTCCGTTCAGCTCGTGATTCGTGATAGAACTTGAAACATCCACAAACTTCAGCATTTATAATCTACTGGATACAACTTCTGCGGATAAAGAGTATTTGTACTAGCTTCCGGCCGTAGCTTCACGTTAGCCTGCACTCATTCATCATCATCGGCAGTTCAAATACATAGGTAATAGCCATTCATTTATAGGCATATAAGTAGTCATGTTGTGATACCCTGTAATTATGGGAACATTAGACCTAAGACATTTTGTTTTAACTCTTGTAAGGTAAGGTGTACCTACCCGTGTTGGGTATCCTTAATAAATAAAATAAAATAAAAATAAACAGTACCTACCACTTATCTAAGTACCTAATCATTTAGCCAAATGCAAAGCACTTTGCTTTTGATTCGTGAACCTCGTGAGCTAGATACCTAAATTATTACGCTAACAAGCTAGGTAATTAGCTTACAAATGTGTCTGACGTGCCATATCGCAGAATGCTGCAGTCGAGGGTGGATTGTAAGCAAGTCTGGCTTTGTCTGCTTCGGATGTGGTGAAGGTTTCAAGGCTGATTACCTAATAAATAATGAGCATCCATACTCCGTACTAATATTATAAATGTGAAAGTAACTCTGTCTGTCTGTCTGTCTGTCTGTTTGTTACGCTTTCATGCCCAAACCGCTGAACAGATAAAGCTGAAATTTGGCATAGTTAAAGGTTGTATCTCAGGGAAGGACATAGGGTACCTTTTATCCCGAAAAAATGAAAAAATCCCGAGGGACCGCGGGTCACACCGCGGGAGCGCAGCTAACAAATATTTGCCAGTTTTGTTTCACAGTTTTGGTACAAATGTGCTGCCTTTACCACTAAGAATAAAAAAATAAAATAAAAATAGCGCTAAAATCAATCCCTTCTTGAAAATCTATCGTTGAATGAAACATCACTATTATCTGTTTCGTTTTTTTTTTTAGAAAAACGCGAATGTTTCCATTATTATTTCAATGGAATAACCATACCTAGGTATTCTACGAATAGCAGCCAGATTATTTTAGTTTAGTCTAGTATGATATCCGAAACAGCTTAATTAGTGTACAATGGAAATTATCTCCAATTATGTCGGATAGGTAAGCGTGCAAATTAGCAGATATACCTGAGCAGTAATATTAATTATGTTTGATCTACTATTACATTGTCCTAATAATAGGTCTTGACTTAGTAGATAAACCTAGGTATATTAGTATTTGTTGCAGGTGTAGAGGAGGATCCCTAATTAAAGAAAGGTTATAAACTTCTGCCTTCCTAGCTTTTTCATCACAATAGAGAATAGAATAAAATGTTGTTTTCTCCACAATACAAGAACAAAATATAAGTACACGAATGAGCTTTACAAATCAATCATAAAAATTTAAGTGGCTCAATTTTTTTTCTTTAATAGTTATAACACCATTAAACTTATGAAACTTTCGTGTCTTGACGACATAATTAATTTTTGAATTTGCCGCCTCTTTTTCAGGGTCTACTTTCATTTGCCAGACTCTAGCTGCTCTGTACTTACTTCTCACGCCGAACAAATCACACTCGCTGTCCCGCTTACAAAATGGCGGCTCCTGCACACTCACGAGTTCAACTTACTTTACAAAACCAAAAATAAGTAGGTAAGCCGGAGAGCACTTTGAGATGACTCAAACTATAATAATACTTAGCCGTCCGATAGCGCCTGCTAATTTCCAATATCTCTAAAGCTTACTCAGTGTTTGCTATAACTATTTCGAAAGGCACTTCACTTTTGCCTGAAGAGCACTTTGCTTCTTGCCTCCAGTTTAAAGCTATTATTCTGTGTTTATGTTAGGAATGATAGTTATTAAACTATGATTAGTACACGTCAAATTACCAATCAGCTCGAGTTTACAAGAACAATGATAACTATCAAGTTTCAGTAAACAGACTTTTTAGGTACCTCCTAAGTAGTAACGTTGCACGTACATGTTCCTAAGACTACTACCAAAAACTGGGGAGGGAGGGGTTGCAATCAGACCATGATTCTAAACATATTTAGCGAAAACGCTTGACTTAGCTACGTCACTTTATGTTATTTCTGGTTATTTACTGCTAGTACAACATAATAAGACAACCTACCTAATAATTTCATTTTTAAAAGAAAAAAACAGTTAAAACTCAAAGTCCAGCAATCTACGTAAAACAACGCGCCCAGTACATACGCAAACAGTAATCTTCAAACGCTGGTTTTCCCCGGATATGTTTTTTGATAAATCCTTTTGGATTTGGTTGTGTGTTGGGATGCTGTACATACCCCTTTCGGTTTCGGTAGACGTCTTTTTACCCCCTGTATAATAACTTATTCTAAAATAAAAACATAAACCTTAATCATTATGTAACTATTTAAGTATCTAAATACTTATATAAATAAAATCATTAAAATAAATCTGCATAGCAACAAGTCTGATTACACCTACCGAGTAGTGGCGAGACTGCAAAATGTCACTCGGCCGAGACAGTGCTGTGGCCGAGTGAGTGTTTAGACGTATATTTTCAATTGCGGCGAGACAGTCAGTAGTATCCTGATCACAGAGGATTTAGAAACTTTTGTAAACAAAGGTGTTACCATATCAAAATGTGTTGAAATAGTATGTACCTACTTTATTCAATTTTTTAGACACTGATGTATTTAGAAAAATTGTTGTGGTGGTTTATTTTCAAACCAATATTAATAGAATAGAAAATAGTAGGGACTATATGCTATAATTTTTTGCTATAAATTGGTCCAATCACAGACTTGATCAGAGGGTAATCATTATGACAGTGACATTATTATGACTTTTCTTTGTTTACAAAAACTGAGAGTAGCGAGTGGTCGCCGAGCTCGCCGAGTGCGCGTGTTCTGATCCACCGAGCGAGCGAGCGAGACAGTGCGGAGAAGCGGGGGGCGGGTACTCGGCCGAGTAAATAGAAAGGGGTCGGAGTGACTCTCTCGGCTTGTTGCTCGGCCGAGGGCTCGGCCGAATACTCGCTTATGTGTTTACATTTACCGAGCGCTCGACCGAGGGCACTGTTTCGCCACTCTACTCGGTCAGTGTAATCAGGCTGTAACACTTGTTATCACTATCACGCCAGTACCTACCTACAGAGTTGCGTGATATTCTAACTACGCACTGATTGGGTAATCCGTTCTTTTTGTTTTCGTAAACTGAAATGTTCGAGCCGCGTCACAGCAGCGGCCGGTCACACACACAGCCTTCCGACCTGACTTGGAAACAGTCTTCTTACGCGCTTATCAAACATTTGCCTGTTTAATTATTTTTTTTAAATTGTGTTTAATACTTATTTTCATTCTAAATACCTACCTACATCGTTAGTAGTAGTAAGTATCTACTTACCTACTTAAATTAAAGTACAGTGTTGCTGAACCCCGGGGTCCTACACAAGGGGTCCAACTTAGGACATCTTTCCTCGGACCTAAGTACTTCTACGACGGCTGACGTCACCGGCCTCTATCGCTCTCCGCCGCACCGTCGAGACTCCACCTCAACAGGTAGGGATTCCATTCGAATATTCGAATAATTCAAATATCAAATATTCGAATTTACGCTTTAAATATTCGACCAACGTCAAATTCGGATCCCAAAGTGCACATTATATAAATTTGAAAATTGGCGCCATAGCGCAGAACCTTAGAATTATAAACGTTTGGAGCGGTTAGCTTAGGACGCGCGCAGCGCTCGCAAAATAACAGGATTCGACACAATACGGAGGTGTTCGAAATGACGACGTCGTCGCGGGTAGGTTGCAAACTTGTACACAACAAAAAATGTCTTCGTACACTGGAATGTTCGAGCCGCGCCACACACAGCAGCGTCCGGTCACACACACGGCCTTCCGACCTGACTTGGAAACGGACGTGTACTAAATAGTGCGTTCACTAATAAATAAATACGTAGTGTCTTCTTACGCGCTTATCAAACATTCACCTGTTTGCATTTTTTTTTAAAGTTGTGTTTAATACTTATTTTCATTCTAAGTCCCTACCTACGTCGTTAGTAGTAGGTATCTACTTACCTACTTAAATTAAAGTAAAGTGTGTTGCTGAACCCCGATAGGGGTCCTACACAAGGAGTCCAACTTAGGACATCTTTCCACGGACGGCTGACGTCACCGTCCTCTATCACTCTCCTTTGCACCGTCGAGACTCCACCTCAACTACCTACCAGGAGAGTAGAGAGTACCCGGCAATGAGTTAACCCGACCTTTTGTTTTTTTTTAATTATATATTTGTTTTGTTGACGTTTCTTTGTTTCAATAATTTACCTAAAACAATTAAATGCCACAAAGTTTGTACACAAGTTGCCACTGAAGGTCACACTAGCGTAGTAGGTATCTATAGATGCAATCATAATATACGTAATTTTTTTCTCGGTATATACCTAAGTAGGTACATAAATCAACCCTCGAACCAAAAGAAGGATAAAAAGTTACCAGACTTAGCCGCTAGTTGACTTTATAAAATAATTTCACAAGACTAACTCGGCCACAGATAGGATAGAGCATAATTCTCGAGATAGGACAAATTGCCAGTTATCATACATACATACGTAGTATTTATACGGAGCACGCATTAACCGCAGGTAGATAACGTGAGTTATGCGGGTACCAGGACATTTTTGCACGTACTTACAACCTACCCCTGCAAGCGTGGTGCAAGGGATAAGCATCCTTGTAGTAGAGTTAGTGAGGATATGTTCGCGAGAACAAGGAAAGATGTGAGATGAGACCACTAAGACCTAAGTAATATTTTGCGCCCCAAGATTTTCCACAAACCTTTGTCTGCCGAACTGCCGAGTGTCGCCGCCGCCATCAGGGTCCACAAAATATCACAAAGCTCACTTCTTCGATTAGTCTAAACTTTTAGAAGTTTTGTGTTGATGCACGTGTAAAGAATATCCGAAATTCAAGACACCCAAATAAAATTGTTACGCGGCCGCCCGCTATGCTCCGCAAATACTTAACTTGTTCGTCATAGCGATAACACATCTGGAATAGCACATAGAAACCACAAATTCTAATCGCTTTTAACTTGGGCCGCGAGAAGGGTCCGCCCTATTCGGCCAGATTTGTAGGCGGTCGCGGCTATTGTCGCCCGAGCTCTACTTTATCCTCGGAAAGGCTAATGATCCATCTTCGGCTATTCCGTGAAGACTTAAGACTGTTAAGCAACATAAATTGTACCCAACAAGCGTTTGAATTATTTAGAGACGCGTGATGTGCCGTGACGTGATTATCAACAATATTTATAGCCTGCATGGTGCATTGAGCGAAGGCATGCGACGATGAAGGTTGCTGGTTCGATTCATGCAATATAATTATATTTGTGTATATTTCTTGGATCTTGATATTTTCTATAGTTAAATGTGAATGTAGTTTTAGGATAGTACCTAGGTATGTACCTACTTATTATCAGTCATGTGATTATTTCCCATAACTCAAAGCTCTGCAATTTTGGGGCTATCCGAAATGGGTTGCCCGCGTTTATAATCCTGAATTCCGATTTCATCCAAATTCGTTCAGCCGTATCCAAATCTGCTCGGTTTCTTTTAGTATTTGCTCAACATCATCAGTAACATAGTTATCCGTGATGACAACGCATTTTTCCTAAACGGGTTCCATTATCAAAATTACATCAGTTATCATTACATTCTTATCTCTCACAAAATATTTATCTTATACTCGGTACTTAAGGGTCTGTGTTTTCCATTTCCTCTGGGCTGTGGCTCCGGTTATTTGTTTTCCCTCGCCCGAGGGCTAAGGGATCCATTAAATGACGACCAAGGAGATATCCAACCCATTATTATATGCAAATAAGGGTAAATTAGGTTTTAATGCTGTGCATTGGTTTTAACGCCTGCGAGTTTTGTGGTTTTGTGCTTTTTTACACTTTCATGTAACCTATCATTATTTTAATAGGAGACAGTCGATGTGCACTTAAGAACATTTAGCTTCCAAAACCTCCTGATCCCAAATGAATTAAACATCGGCGTAGATCTTGCCACTAACTAACCCCTTAGATATTTTCGAAGGATTTGAAAGCGCTTACAAAAAAGTGTTTCTCAAAGATTCAATGAAAAAGTGTCAACAGCTTCTGTTTTCAGCAGTTGATTTTTAATCTCTATCAGAACTCCATGCTCTATACAGAGTGATAATATGCAGTTATTGATTTTTTTATAAATCGAGAGCATGGTCTCCTTTCACGACTTTTCTCTAACTCTCTAAAGGTTTCCTGGAAGAAATCGCTTTCAGCGATAAGGCCGCCCATTGTACTAATTTCGAACGTGTTTTATTTATGTTGAGTTTCGTTATTATTGGTGTACAATAAAGTGTTCATTCATTCATTCATTATTTCTGTATATCCATTCTCGTTTATTGTAGTTCCTAAAACACTTTTTACTAGGCTGTAGAACCGTATTAGGTTAGTCATTATTGAATGCGAACCTCGCTAAGTCAATTTGAAAAAGGTTCTACAATAGCCTTCAAAATAAATTGCTACTGTATAGTCGTCTGCAAAAATACCCATTCATCATTAAAAAAAAAATGTATGTATAACTTTTACAACAAGAATAGACTCAAAGCTCAAACCAATATCACTATGTTTTTCAGAAAAAAAAAACCCAGCCGATGTTCGAAACCATGACCTTCGTATTGAATGTCGAGGCCAAACTACGGTAACAGACTATGGTTTGAATGGTGTTTCACTTTACTTAGGGATAAGTATAAAACTTAGGCCTTTACATCTATACTAGATGACTTATACAGCGTCAGGAGGCAACCTATGCCTACACTTAACGGGACGCTGTAGTACCTGGGACATTGTTTGAGATGGAATAGACTTGCCCAGCACCTAAACCATCCTCTCAGCTTAATCAGCCGCCCACGGTAAAGACGAGGTCAATACGTGTGGAGCTGACTAAGCTGCGGTTTTCCTTCACCGTTAAGAGCTTGTGTTAAAGCGCATATACATTTTACGAAACGAAAAATCCATTGATCCATTGATCCATCACGGCTGGGATTTGAACCCACGACCTTCGGATTGAAAGTCGAGGTACAACCCCATTCGACCAACACGGCTCAATAAGGTATAAGTATACGAAGCAGGTAATATATTTTTTATAAATGTGTGCGATTGTACATTGAGCGTTTATTTAAATAGATCCAGGGTCCTTGTCGTACTAACATTCTAGGCTGACAAATAAGACGCATGATTTGGTTAGGACCTCGATAAACTCGGCTCTATATTAGGGTCTAACCCACGTTTTAATTTTTAAGAGAGTGGTAGCAGGTTCGCAGCCCGTGGGAGAGCACATAATCATATTTTCGGGTACCATTACTTTGCCGTACTTTGCCACATGCACAATTCACCGACAGCTATTGCCTAGTTAAGGGTAGTGCTGCGACGGAAAAGTCGGATAACTACGGAAAAAGGACGGAACTACCGTAGCTTTCAAACCTGTGATTGGAATAATTATTCTTATTACAGTAAGTATTCAAATAATAAGACGTCAATTGGCTTACAACCTGTCACATCTGGAATACTAACTTCTACATAATGTGAGAATGTGCCAAATGTTATAAGTAGTTGTACTTATAGGTACCTACATGCTTCTGAATACCCTTGGACTGTGTGCTGTAGTGAGCCAAAAAGGTCCAGTCTCAGCTTATTGTTACTCCATGCCCGAAGGCATAGAGTAACGCTGATTTTCATACTTGACCTGAGAAAAAGTGATATCACGAACAGAAAGTAGCACCAAAAGTATGAACAGAAAAAATACGTAAGATATTAAATTGGACATGTTCGAAGGATCTTGAACTCATTTAGATCTGAGAGAATGTCTACCGTTTCTAGGAGATACCTAGATGTTATCATTATGTTTAAATTTTTTGTAGAAGATTAAGTACCTACAAACCTGATTTCCAGAAATGTTTGTGTCATACTACATTGCGTCAACTGCAAGCACCCGGCTATAGAAAGTTCCGGCCAGGCCCAACACTACTTCGAGGGCCACAAAATACGTCCGTGTGCGTTCGTCCGATAACACCGGATTATGGTAAATAGTACTGCGGTGCGGATTATGGGCATTCCGGCTGGATTTACGGTATTTTACGGATTTTTCGACGCATTTCGCAAACGCCGCCGTGTGCTCCGCCATTATCGGAGTCCATTGAGCAAGGTGCGCGATTCATTTGCTGATTGCTGTTGCTGTTTGTGAGAATTATTCTCTCTATAGAACTTGAACTTTTAAATTAATTTACTATTTTACTATATTTTTGAGTTTATAGATTTGTAAAAACAGCTTCAGGGCGAAATTGGCTCAGTACAGCCCCTTAAGGCACACAAAACACATTACATTACTGTATAATAAACATATGGAAGTTTGGAAGTAGGGCTTCCTTTTATAGAAAACATTAAACACAGAACCGGGAACTTTCTAAGTTAAGTGTTAAGATTTTGTACAAAACATAAGTACTTACCTATAAAGTAGGTACTTACATAAACTATTACCTTGGTAGTATTTTTATGATTAGCATACCAAGTCACGTCACTACTTAATTCAAAATATAGCATCCTAGTTCTGTTATGATAGACAGATGCTTACTTTAGGGAGTCACCCTTTGAGACGGACTCGATCAGACCATGCAATAAACTAGAATCACCGGAGAACTCATAGTATATTCACTTTGTGCTACCTACAAAACCGAGCATAAGACACCTATATAAACAGATAGGTAGCTATCAAGTGGCTTCCCAAACAGAGCAATCACAGGCTAAGCGTCTTCCGACTAAGCTTCTCATAAAATTTAATTAGACGACATCCAATACTCGCTGTAAACCCAAGTCACACGTCTTAAGAACCGATTCCCATTAACTTTTAAAAGGTTTTCATCAACAGAGCCGCGTTTTCATCAACAACGTTATACATCTCGCAAAAGGTACGGATTAATTCGGGAGCGGATAGTTACTAGCATTCACTCATTCACTCGGTCCCATTCACTCGTTCTAATAAGAGCGGGGCGGTAAGCAGCTTACCATTCGAATACCGGAAATTTAGTTTTGGAGATCGGCGATTTTAGGGTCGTTAAGGTCTGGTGTACACTGGTTTCTGTTAAATAATTTACGTCTGCAAGGCTAGTAGGAAATATCAACAATAGCCCAATTCGAAATCTGAAGCAGCTTTGCAGGCTTACCAATATGAAATTGGAACCACCCTACCTTCGTGTGTTTGTTAAAGCTGTAGGTAACTTTAGTATAAAAAACACTAGGTAGGTACAGCCAGCGTCACCAACCGTTACAGGGGGATCCCAGCACGGAGCACGCAATTGAAAACACGGCTAACTCTGGTGATGGAGTTTTTATGCCAAATGATGGCCGTCATGGCTTAAAGCCTTGTCAAATGCTGATTCGCCTAATTTACGAGTATACAGTGGCAAAAGGCAATCTACGCGCCTGGCACATTCATTAAGATGGAATAGACTCAGCACAGCACCTGAACCATCCTCTCAGCTTCTGTATTTCCTGTTATACACACATACATCATCATCATCATCATCATCAGCGTATGGCAGTCCACTGCTTGACATAGGCCTCCCTTAGTGCGCGCCATTGCGCCCTGTCCTCAGCTCGACGCATCCAGCTTCTGCCGGCAGCCTTCAGATCGTCACTCCACCTGGCCGGAGGGCGTCCTACATTACGTTTGCCGAGTCGCGGTCTCCACTCAAGAACTCGTTTACCCCAACTGTTATCGGTTCTTCGGCAGATATGGCCAGCCCACTGCCACTTCAGCTTGCTGATTCTCTGAGCTATGTCGACAACTTTGGTTCTATGTCGGATAGTCTCGTTGCGTTGCGTTACACACATACATACCCAGTGTTATTTACATCTGTCGAAACATTTCACACTAATGGAATCACACTATTCGTCAATAGGTATTCGTCGGTTGTGCGGTTGATCCTATCCTTAAGATCCCCTCCCTAATTAGGGGAGTGCACTCCAATCCCCTCAGGGTAGGTGATAGTTTCCATCTCGCGTATCGCGACCACTTATCGGGAACCATTGCGAAAACCCTTGCTTTTGTTTCCAAGATATAGTGACCATTACGGAATACTAGCTGCGTTCCTTGGTTTTACCCGTGGTCCCTTATCCCGTATTCTTATCAATCCCCTAATACTTCGCTTTTCCGGGATAAAAACGTGTTAATCCAGGGTATAAGCTGCCTCCATAACAAATATACAATTTGTTTCGGCGTTAAAAAACGTAAACGTAAAAAATGAGGAACAAACATCATACATACATACCTACCTACTTTAAGTTACTTCATACTTATGTTTTTACTGTAAATAAATATTTTTCATTTTCATTTTCATACATACTTTCGCATTTTTAATACCTACTTAGTGATTAAAAACTAAAAAGAAAACCAACTTCATTGTTTGAGCTATAGGGTGCGGCATTTCTCAGTGTGTGGCATTTCTCAGTGTGTGTAGTGAGAAAGAGTTGAGTTTTACGGGAAAACTATGAATCTCTCAGGAATACAATTTATATGGGACGACTTCAAAAAAATAATTTTGGAATTCGCACCATAATTGATGGAGATATCGGTGAAAATACATACAGCCGAACATAGAACTTCCTCCTTTTTTTGAAGTGTAAAAAAGAAGTGGTTGGATTGTGTGAGAGACTGAGAGAGGATATGAATGTGAAGGGAGTGGATGCGCCGTCAACTGCGCGAGTAAAGTGTGTGCTTAATAAGTACTTATTAGGCGTGGCGGTAGATATCTTTTTACACCCTGTATATAAAATAAACACCATCGATAAACGCTATCTATCTACATTATTTATTACCTACTTGTTACTTTGTTGTCTTTATCTTGTGTTTAATAAGGTAGATAATTAGGTAAGTACCTACCTCTACTTATTTGTAATTGTGATAGATCCAATTATTGTTTTATGGCATTGTCTTTTTCTTAGATCACAAACACTTCTAAACTACCATAAGACCAGATTTATTTGTAATTGTGATAGATCTAAATATTGTTTTATGGCATTGTCTTTTACAACCTTCTAAACTACATTAAGACCAGGAAAACCGTCACAACAATGGTTGGGTAAGTCCCTTAATACCAAATGGTGTTGTTGATTTATTTATTTGGAAATAGGGTCCATAAGGTCAACTTTCCAACAAGATCTTAGTAAACAAAAGGGAAAATGTTTCGAACCCTCTTGATAGATTTGGTTACTTTGATAAATTGAAAGGCGCTGTACGGATTCCTTTTAGATCAGATTTACCTGTGAATTACATTCGTGTGTTAGCAGGTATCTGCGATATACGATTCCCTTTAAAAGCAAAACTGTTCTTCATTTCTTATGTGAACACACAGGATGTAAGAGAACCTAAGTGTTCAACATAAAGCCTTGTAAAATAGACAATAAACCGATAGCGTGGCCAAGTTGTGTTGTTGTACCGAGTTTTTATGAATCTAGTCACATAGAAAAGCGAAAGAGTCTTTACGTAAACTATTAACAAAATAATAAAATGCAAGCAAACCCGTAGCATGATCAGGTTCGTTGTTAACTAAAGGCCTCGAATTTTATAGTCTGTGACTGCCTATGACCTTTGACTTAACTTTTTAGTACCTACGTAGTTTTACTTTGACATAACCTATGAAGGTAGGTATTAGATACGTAGGTATTAGATAGATACCTACTATAAAACAAATTCTTATTTCGAAGCACGGATAAGCGCCTATTTTAGCAAAATTATATGAGTTATAGGATAGATTAGACATATTTTTTATAAACAATTAAAATATTTATAGCTCCCAATTCAATACTATAATCAAAAAGAATAACCTAATCGTTTGATTACATTATTAATACAACCATGGTTTGTTGTAAATTTGCTACCGTCATATTACATTTATGAACATTTCAGCTAAGATTTTCTTTAGTAAAATCTCTATCACAGGCTTATCTTCTTTGTAAGTACGGTCAGCGCCAGAAGTTCATGAACATTTGATGTATTTGAATCTTCAATATCTTCGAAGTCCGTAGGGTTTTAGATAAAGCTTCACCTTTGACGACCTCTGTGGCGCAGTGGGCGAAGGTCCGCCTGCGACGCAGAAGGTTGCGGGTTCGATCCCCGCCGCGGGACAAATGTTTGTATGACCTACAGATATTTGTCTCGGGTCTGGGTGTTTCTATGTATAATATGTATGTATTTACAAACAAAAAGTATATAAGTATATCAGTTATCTGGTTCCCATAGTACAAGCTTTGCTTAGTTTGGGGCTAGATGATGCTGTGTGAAAATGTCCAGCATTATTTTTTTATTTATTTTTTTACATTGGATGTTTTGCCTTGCACCGTTACTATTATGAAAAAAAATATTACAATTTTCCCACAAATAATGATGAAAATGAAGCTTTAAAATCTCCAATTGTTCATGAACTTCTGTCGCTGACTGTACCTAACCTACTAGAGAAAAAGGCCCTGTGGAATACTTCACAAAAATATCCCTACTTGTTATCCAGGATGTGATCCTGATCATCCTTCATAACACACTGTTCATAGCGCGTGAAGGATCACCAAGGCCTAACATAATGACCGACAAAATTTCACTTTTGTACCTAATATCAATGTGACGAAACATGATTATTCGTCCATTTCAAGCAGCAAAGGCCTCCTATTCCTTCCACTCACATCCATTTAATTTTTTTTATACTTAATCATTACTATAACAGCAACTTCAATCACAGCGTAAAAATACGATTTATCACAAAAAATTATGATTTGGTATATTCTAAAAACTCTAAATTGTAAGTCCTTTACAAAAAAGCGGTCACAGCGACTCAAAAAACTAGGCAATATCTGGTCTATGATCTTCAAAGGCAAAACAATTATGTTTTTCTAAATCTTCTACCCTAGGTATACGTACTCAATTAAAAGTCTCTTCACTATACATATTCACGAAATATACATGGTGTAAAAAGACTGCTACCGAATACTGAGTGGTTGCAATCAGACCATGATTCTGAACATATTTAGCAAAAAAAAATCGCAAATATTTTTTTGACTTAGCTACGTCATTTGATTGTATTTTCTAGTTATTTACTAATAGTACAACATAAAAAGAATGGTCTTTTTATGTTACCTACCTAATCATTTCATTTATAAAAGAAAAAAACAATTAAAACTCAAAATCGAACAATCTACGTATGAAAACGCGCCCAGTACATACGCTCGACCAGCTGTGCGAGGTCGGTTTTCTCCGGGTATAATTATTTTTTCGGAAAATCCTTTTGGATATGGTTGTGTGTTGGTATGCTGTACCTACCCCTTGCGGCTTTGGTAGACGTCTTTTTACAACCTGTATAATTACGTTAAGTTAAACTAACTACCATGATACAAAGACTGATTTTTGATTTGATTTGAATCATCGTCGTCGTCGATATTTAGCGTACACCTCCTTAAGGTATCTCAAGGACTCCGTGAACCACATGGGTACGGTGGAGAACTCCTCACGTATGAGCAGAGACAGTGGGTTGGCCGGCTCCACTGGCTTCCACGTCATCGGCAGAAGCTTCGTGGGCTCCGGTGTGGGATTCCTGAAAAATACGTTTTTTTTTTACATCTGCTGTTGTTTGAGCTTGAGAAAGAATTCGAATTTAAGCTGGCATTAAAATCGCTTTATGGTGCGGCCTAGGACTGAGAGTTTCAGATATTAAAAATGCTCTTTTTATAATCATAAATTTTGACTGACATGTTTGAATTTATTAATTTGCTATAAGTTTATAAAACCTCAATCGTGTGAAAGTATCTAATCTTCAATTGATTAAATGACTTGATTCAAAACAGCTATATGTAATTAAATTCAAGCACTCACCCGTATTTTGCAAAGTTGGTCCACAATGTGGTGATTTTATCAATCATCTCCGTTTCAAACATGCTCGGGAACAATGACTGAGAGAACATGTAGAAGAGCTCATCAGCGTGAGTGGCATTTTCAGGCACGTTCAGCGGCTTTCGAAGGTGCATCTTCGGCAAATTCCGCCAGCCAGAGTAATCAAAAACATACGTGTATATCGGCTGGTCACTGCTCTTCAACATCAGTTCTACTTCCTCAAGAGCTGCCGACACTAAATGCGGCTCTCCGTATAACTTCGACAGATTCAATGGGTCGTAGTCTACAGTGTCTCCCATGTAGAATTTCTTCAATGTCTCAGCTATTTCTTTTCTGACTTCCTCTGAAGGTATATCCAAATTCTTTGGAAGTGCTCTTTCAAATTCTATTTGCTGCATCATTGTATGATTGTCCATATTGGCTACGAATAGGCCTTCGTTAGATGTAGAGCCAATAATCATTGGTACCTTATTAAAAGTGCCTTTAGACAGCACGTCGTATGGAGATTCTGTCAAAAACGGTTCCTCACCATCTATAACTTTCTCAGCACATGGTGCGAAAAGAATTTCTGATATAAGAATATTTCCTTTCTGTCGAGGCACCCTGGTCAAAATTAACTCTGAATCTAACTTAGACATAAATAACTTGTACAGTTCATGAGGGTCTTGAGTCTCATGGAGCATAGTCTTTGCCAGTAGACTGGCTAGATATATTGGTTTGAACTGATAAGCCCATGGGGAAAGAGATGATCCGCTTTGCGTGATGGCTTTATGGAAAAGACCTTTAGCCATGGGTGATAAAACAAGATACGAAGTCGATGCTGCCCCTGCACTTTCACCAAAAATAGTCACACTATCAGGGTCTCCACCAAAAGCCCTGATATTCTCCTGCACCCATCTCAAAGCGGCAACGTTGTCTTTATTCCCGGCATTTCCTGGATTTTCCTTTATCCCAAGGCATAGGAACCCTTGAATATTCAGTCTATAGTTCGCAGTTACTAGTATGACTCCTTTGTTGACCAAATACTTGGGCCCATAAAGAACAGGACTGGCTGAGCCTGAGAAGTATCCTCCTCCGTGGGTAAAGAACATCACGGGGAGTTTGGCATCAGCGGGTGTGTTGAGCGGAGTGTAAACATTGAGAACGAGGCAATTCGCTTGTCCGATGCTGATGGTGTCAGCAACGGATTGCTGGCATTTGATGTGTTCGTCAACAGCGTCGAATACTCCCGTCCATTTAGGAGCTGGGCCTGGTGCCTGAAAAAGTATTCCTGATGAGTGATGACTGAATGGCGGCCCAATTCTTGGTGTAGAAACGTAAGACCGGCAGCCAGATGGGTTGTTCAGATCGCAAGCCGTCGATGGATCAGATGGACGCAGGATGAACGCATCGTGGATGGCACTAGCTTAGAGGCCTGTAGCCAGCAGTGTGTGAAGTCAAATGATGATCTAATATTATTTTACCTGAAATCTTTTAACTGTAGCGTAAGTGATGCCATTATAGCTAGCGACATCCCCTTCAGGAGAAACTACACCTCGCAGCAGTCCACTGCTGGTCCTCACTGCTGGCGTGAACTGGGGCACCAGCCGTGCTGCCCATAGCGTCCATAACACCAACCATTTCACAGAAACAACGTTTGAAGACTCTATCTGCCTCATATCTCACTTATCACTGCACAAGGCCAGTGTATCTTTAGCTCCACGAAAGGTTGATAAGACGTGCGTTTCCGTTCTAGGTATGAAATTATTATGCACCTAATTAATTTTATAAAATGTAAGTATTACTTAATTTTTAAACACGTTTTCCAAATTGTTTTAAATTCGCGAGCAGGTCACAATGAGTTTTTAAAACAGTTTATTTACTCGTAATAATTTATACTTTTAATTTAACCTTTTTTGTCTTCGTATTTTGCATAGCTAAAATAGGTAATTAGTAAGAATACACACATAATTACTTTGAATAATATTATAGCACTGATCCGCTCCGCGTCCTTCCCTCGACTATTTGCTGATTCAAACAAAATCGATCGGTGTAGAAATAATTTATGCCCTTTGTTATCAAAACTACTATATAAGTAGTATATCAGTTATCTGGTTTCCATAATACAAGCTTTGCTTAGTTTGGGGCTAGATGATGCTGTGTGAAAATGTCCAGCATTATTTATTTATTTTATTTTATTTATTTATTACTATAACACGTTTGAGCTCAGTCGTTACTGAACGAACTTTGTATCCTTGCAGAGTCTGGCAAATGAACGTAGACCCTGAAAAAGAGGTGGCAAATTAAAAAATATAAGCGTGTAACCCCATAATAATACTTGGTTATTATTTTCTAGTACCAAATATAATCATTATATTAAGTATATTATTTAGAGGTATTAATTAATGGGTTGTCACGCTTATATTTTTGAATTTGCCGCCTCTTTTTTAGGGTCTACTTTCATTTGCCAGACTCTATCATAGAACAGATAAACATAGAAAAAAATATGAAGTAGGTAAATAGTTACCTATAAAGCAACAATGTCATCTAATTCGCAGTAGGTACAGAGCAATTTAAGCTGATCGCACATCTATCCGCGCCGTACGCGCCGCAGTCATTTTTATATATAAAAAATACTGATGACGTCAGAAAATGCGGCTGGTTTTTCACGTCTCAGCATTTCTTCTATTAAATTGACAGTTGACAGAGACAGAACTATGTAATCTGAATAGATAAAAAAAACTTGGGCCGTATGTGGAGCTAAAAAGTGGAACGAATCAGACGAATGAAGATTTTTTTGAAATAAAATATGCTATGGACCGAATACGGAATACAATGTAGGACGAAAGCAAATTTTTTGATGTGATTCAAAATTCCTCGGAACGAATATGGCATAAATCGATACACTACTAGGTAGTAGCGTATCGCTTTATGCCATATTACAGGTACAGATTCAAATCTATGATGATGGACAGGATTCGAGCATAAAGGTTACGATTGTAGTTAGTAAGTATATCACTTTCACGACTGTCTCTGTCTCTCAAGGTGCGGTAGGTAATACCTACACTACAGTTTCTCAGAACCAGTCATTCAATATCTACCAGTTTTTTTTTCCAAAACTAAAAGTCCATTTGTGACTGGAGATTCAAACCCAAGACTTTCGTATCGAAAAGCTAAGTAAGGCACTATCCCAGGCTAGGCTTAAGGCTTCTCGAAACATTTACCTCAGAATATGGAAGCACAACAGCTGTGGCTTAATTTACTTCCTAAATCGTTACAATTAGTAAGATTGTAGATACAGCTCCTACACGAGGTACATAATTACTATGATGATGATTGTGATGGTAATCTTTTGTGATTGTGACTCAGAATAGTTGTCATTTGTTGACCTTAATCTCAAACTATAAAGTAGTAGATATATCAGTTACTCGTTCCCTACAAGCTTTGATTAGTTTGGGGCTAGTGACGCTGTGTGAAATTATTGTCCAGCATTATTTATTTAACTGAGTCAGTGTCACCGCCAGCTTAGGGCATTCCACATTACTCCATACAAAGTATCCAAACGCCGCAGTTGCCTACTCACACATAGGTACAAGTACCATACACTACCCCAGTGTCATATTAACACGCATAGACACGCTCTTTCGTAAGAACGCAATTGAGAACTCGAGGGACAGGGAGGGTGTTTGGGAGTGTCCATTCTACACGTTAGATTTTCTCTAATAGTTGGTACCTAACTAGATATTGTAAATGTTTGAGTCTTGTATGTATTATCTAAGGGCCAATTCCACTATATGCCCATAAAGTATCTGATAACCTATCAAAAATTTATTATTACAGATAGTTCAAACTTAGGTTTCACATGTGATAGGACCTAGCAGCTAAACATTCTGTTTCTGACATCGTATTTATCAGGGAGATCTTATAACGTTTAGTAAGGCATCAGCCACTTTATCAAGTGCTGAGATTGGGCCTGAATTAATTGTTGGTTTATAGCCTATATGTGGAGCCGTGTTGGTCGAATGGGGTTGTGCCTCAACTTTCAATCCGAAGGTCGTGGGTTCGAATCCCGGCCGTGAACGAAAAATCCAGTAATGACTGGATTTTTCGTTTCGAAAAATTTATATGCGCTTTATCACGAGCTCATAACGGTGAAGGAAAACATCGTGAGGAAACCCGCAGCTTAGTCAGCTCCACACGTATTGACGTCGTCTTTCCTGTGGGCCAGGCTGATTAAGCTGAGAGGATGGTTTAGGTGCTGGGCAAGCCTATTCCATCTCAAACAATGTCCCAGGCACTACAGCGTCCCGTTAAGTGTAGGCATAGGTTGCCTCCTGACGCTGTATAAATCATCTAATATAGATGTAAAGGCCTACGTTTTTTTATAGCCTATACACTATAATAGTCTTTTCAACACACTTGCTCATAAAGTGGCTTTATGGTCACCGCAATTAGGCACATAATGACACCCATAATCAAACTGTGACTTTTTCATTACTATAACTCACTAGTGAGTAATAGAATTTTTTTTTAATTTTATTGATTGAGTTGCTTTGTTCTTAAAAAAGTTTTTATTCAGAAAAAAGATCGTGTTCAACAGAACAAATAAATTAATGTTCCTATTGCTTGCTCATTTTATGCAACTTCTTATTTAAATAGATAATTTTAAGTCGTACGTGTTTAATAAATAAAACTTTCACTCAAATATAACTTTTGTTTTCTCTGTAATAAAAGAAAACTTTAAATTCCCCATTTTGTACGTGGCAGAATAGGCGCAAACCCTGTGCGCGGCGCGGAAATATAGTCTGTGGCCGATCGCAATGCGCGCGCATAGGAAAACTGATTCATTTTTCCCGCAATAGCGAAACATTTTTCACAACTCGTTTTCACTGTTTGAAATTAGTTTTTATTGTTATTTTATTCACAAGTGTGTTGAAAAACGTCGTATGATACACGTGTGTATTGATGATTACCTTCCTCGGCTATATTAAGACCCTCGCCGATGGCTCGGGTCTCAATTATTTGCCTCGGCGGTAATCACCAATATTACACACTAGTACCATAATGTACTATTATTAAGGTGTTTTCCTTGACCATCAATGCAAAAATATAAAAGTAGTCGGTTTGTTTACCTTTTCCTAAAAACGATAACCGGTATATAGCGCACGCTAAAAGAAGAAATCGCCAGCAGCATGTTACGGAATAAAACTCTTTCTGTGAGCCACAACGAAACCAGTTGCTTGTCAGTTAATCGTTTAACTCTTTGCCTAGTGACTTCACTGAAGGTCAGTAGAATGGCCTTGCCCGAGGCAGACGTGGGTTAAAAATGCCATTCTTGTTTATCGCTGTGTTAGCTAATACGATACCTACATGAATTTTCAAGAAACTGGTTCTTTTGATGGATGGATGGAATCAAAAAGATCGTTACATTTTCATAAACAAACGTATGAGATATAACCAGTTTTTCATAGGATGAGTAATAATTAATAGTTCATATTAATTAAAAATATTTTGTTTTGAGCTCACGAGTAAGTAGTTTGGTACAAAATAATACTTACTGAAAAAATTATGGCATAGACATAGGTAAACAATAATAGGCCTGCTGCAATAAATAAATAAATGAATAAAAGGTTAAAGATAACTACAAAATCCAAGTACTCTCACAAATATTCGCATTATAGGGTGATGTTCTACGTCTGCCGTTTCCAGGAAACAGCAGTTGAACCGGTGCACTCGTCATTCAAGCGAAGGCCGGCAAACGTGTTGCGTTGCGTGAAAACAGAGAAAGTACCAAAAGTCACTTTTAAAACTATTTGACAGTTTGTTGTTCGATTTCGTGCTGTGTGCTCGTTTATATAAGTGCTAATAAGTAACACACGGAAGTGATTAGGTACCTAGTGATTCGCCAAGTCATCGAGTAAGTTTACAATTTGTTTGAAAACATAGTTCCAGATTCGAGATCTATAACTTTGTTGTCTTGCTCTGTATTCCGATGGCAGAAAGGGATAGGCAATACTCTGAATCCGACTCGTTTATTACAATCAACTAGTGATAGTTACTTTATGATAAGCTATGTTGATAGTAAGCAAAAGATATGACGCGATGCATGCTAATGACTTTGACCTAACTTGTAACGGAATTAGAGTGGAATTTCGTACAACTGCAGCCATGTCTATTGGGTTACGAAGAGGTCAACGTTTTAATTCTATTTGAAATCAGAATTAGTTCAACAAAGAACACAAAAATTAGTTTTATTTTTTAATTGAAATCCCACGTGAAATATGAATATGAGGAATTTGTTCAAATAACAGTTTCTACCATTTACTTATCAAGTTTGTACAGTTACTAGGGTTTCTAGCTTCACCTATTACTACTTGTACGGGATATACCCATTATTTCATCAACCTCATCCCCTTCTTATCCCACGCTAAGTGGGATCCGCACAACATGTTCCTCAACAAAAAACTTTTTCCTGAATTTCTTTGTTTTCATGTTTCTTGTGAAAAATAATATCTTATCAAATAATCTTATTAATATTTTTATCCAAAGGTATCGATATCGACGCTTACCATCGCCAGCCAAACTAAATGAACCCTAGTGAGAGAAGCAAGTCAAGATGTGGCAAGCCAAGTGGCTGGTGCTATGGTCGTTGTGGGGAGCTCGGCTAGTGCCGCAGCCGACGCCGCTGGTGGCGGTCAGGAGTGGCCTGCTGCAGGGAACCATCGCGCCTCAAGGAACACATACCAGCTATACTGGCATACCCTATGCTACTGTGGAGAAGCGTTTTCAGGTAATACTTGTCTTTGGCGAGCTAAGTGATCGTTATAGTATATGGATAGACTTATGTTACGTCGGATATTTCCTTTCAAGTTCAAATTCATCTAAAAACTCCCATTCTGTATTTGATTCATATCATTTGCAATGGTACTTACTATTTAACTGCATTTGACTTAGGTAAAGTGCAATTATTGCAAATTATTATTCTTATACTGACATTATTTAATATAAAACTATAAAATGTAGGAATCTCGTGACTACCATTTAAAATGGTTAAATATTATAATTACTTATCATAAACTTTCATCAGTAATATTTATAAATAAAGACACACCAAAAGTGTGATGTCCGATATCATGAAAGAGCCAAGAATTTCTCACGCGCAAAGAGTTGCTACACTTGCTATGAAATTACCATCCGGGGCAAAACCACTGACTAGTTTTATTCTCTGGTAAATAAATAATGCTGGACATTTTCACACAGCACCATCTAGCCCCAAACTAAGCAAAGCTTGTACTATGGGCACCAGATAACTGATATACTACTTATATACTTTTTCTTTGTAAATACATACATATTATACATAGAAACACCCAGACCCGAGACAAATATCTGTAGGTCATACAAACATTTGTCCCACGGCGGGGATCGAACCCGCAACCTTCTGCGTCGCAAGCGGACCTTCGCCCACTGCGCCACAGAGGTCGTCGAACGTTGGTACCTATTGCTATCTCATTTTTCAACAACGAATAAACAAATCTAGATACAATTAACTATCATAGTATGCATAATATGATTTTGTCCCTATTTCGCCTATCCTAAGACGAATACCACAAGCCGGGCTAATTGCTCGGTCTCCATACAACCGCAGACTCACGTCGCTGACCACCTCCGACTCCAATTATAGCTTATTACGCTCCGGTGACTTTGCTTACACATTCCCTATATGGAACTGCGGCATGTGGTATTTAAATCTGAGATACCCAGTTTTTGACGAAGTCTATTTTATACTTCGTCTTAAGTTTCCAGCTCTTAGCATAACACAATATGTGATACCTAATTATAAAAAAAAATTACTAGCACTAGGTATTACCTAATTCGGCATTAATGAAATCGGTAGGAGACTTCATAGTTACTATAAAAATATAATATTTAAATCGTTAAAAATAATATTCTTGACAGAACTTGTTTTCCTCTTTTAAGACCAACTTTATAGTCTCTTGATTTATTTGCATGATGAAACCCGTTTCATTTACTTATTGGTACCTTTTTGTTTTCAGGCTGCAAAACCAATTAAATCCTGGCAAGGTGTTTACAAAGCATACGATGAGCATATCCGATGCACGCAACGCTTCTCTGGATCCAGAGTCCTCGGCACTGAAGACTGCCTCATGCTCAACGTATATACCCCTCTACCAGCCCCTCCCCACCCTCTTCCCGTCATGGTCTTCATCCATGGAGGAGGCTTCCGGGACGGCTCCGGATCTCCCATGATCTATGGACCGGAATATCTAGTCCGACATGACGTCATCCTAGTAACATTAAACTACAGATTAGAAATCCTAGGATTCTTATGTCTGGGAATAAAAGAAGCACCAGGAAATGCAGGGCTGAAAGACCAGGTCCTAGCTTTGAGATGGGTGAAGGAAAACATCGAAGCGTTTGGTGGAGATCCTGATAATGTCACTATTTTTGGAGAGAGCGCTGGGTCTGCAGCAGTTGGGTACCACTTAGTATCTCCGATGTCTAAAGGACTTTTTAACAAAGGCATCATGCAGAGTGGTTCCCCAATGTCACCATGGAGTATGCAGTTTGAGCCTTTAAAAATAGCGAAACTACATGCTCAACAATTGAATCACAGAATAGAATATCTGGATGAAATATACAAAGTCTTTATTGACACTTCAGGAGAAGACCTGATGAAAACGCGCGTGCCAAGAAAAGAAGGTGACATAGCCTTATCCGAGAATATTTTTGTTCCTTGCGTGGAGAAAACTCTTCCTGGTGTAGAACATTTTATAACTGACACTCCGTATAATTTGATTACAAAAGGGAATTTCCACAATGTTCCTCTGATCATCGGATACAATAGTGCAGAAGGCTTAATGTTTGTTGGAAAAGAGAACGACACCACGATACAAAAACTAGATTTCCTCCAAGCATTACCACGGGACTTGGAAATACCAGAAGACGAGAAGACAAGGATTTCTGATACACTAAAAAGATACTATATGGGTGACAAAGAAATTTCTAAAGAAACATTAAAAGATTTTGCAGGGTTTGAAGGGGATAGCAGCATAACTTATCCAGTAATTTTCACAGCAGATCTTCTTGTTAGGAATAGCAAAATGCCAGTGTTTGGTTATAAGATGAACTACGATGGATGGATGAATTTGGCCAAATTTTTGTATGGATTTGGGAAGGAGCCTGGTACAACTCATGCTGATGAACTGTTCTACATGTTTAAAGTCAAAATTCCACTGTTCATGGCTTTTATTGAAAATAATTTCATTGATAGGATGAGTGAGATTTGGACTAACTTTGCTAAATATGGGTAAGCATTTAATCTTCTCTTTAAAATATTACGAATAATTTTAAGATGAAGAGATACTACCTACTCTTAAATTTCAAATGTTTTTTGTTCAAAGATCGATAGTAAATTACAATAAAACTTATTCTTATTCTCATTATCTTGAAGTAGGTACTCGTAATTGTCCTGTATTTATAAATAATGTCGTGAATGAAATGTAAATGGCACAGGCAAATATATATTTGTTTTATACCTAAATCTTGTTTCCAGAGACCCGACACCATCGCGCACGTCAGCAATGCCCACGACATGGGAGCCAATCAACATAAGGGACCCTCATGTACTGCAGCTCAATACGACATGCTCCAAGTCCCCTCTTTGGGAAGACGAAGTCATCAGATTCTGGAACATAACATACACGAAGTATAGAAGAAAAGAGTAGCATTTTAGAATTAGATAGTCTCATAGCTTTTTAAACTATCATGGTTATCAACACTATTAACGGGATATTCATCATGATTTAATTTTTTCATGTCAAAAAGTTTAATCAAATATCCCGTTAATAGTGTTAATAGTGTAGATTGTCTCATTTGAAATAAAAGCTAAATAAAAATAATGTGAGTCCAAATGGCAGTAGACCGAGATAATTGGAGAGATCAAGAGGAGGCCTTTGCCCAGCAGACACGCTGGGACACGATGGGCTAAATATGACAAATTTGATGTTGAGGTCAACAATCGCAATTTCATTTCAATTCGCATCGTGTTTTTGTCGAGACAGCACATTCAGATGTAACAGTGTATAGTGAAAATTAGTTGCGAAAGTGAACCTATTGTTGTTTCGTTTCATAACTAGTTGTAAAAGCAGAATCATATAAAAACTAAAAATCATATAAAAATATCCTTTTTTAACTATTCTCAAAATGTCAGCCCAAAAACAACTTTTATTGCTTTTTCTTAACCAGTTATCAAAAAATGAAAAAAAGGATTTTTTTTTCTTAACCAGTTGTGAAAATCAGATGCGAACCAAACGTCGTAATTATAAGAGTAGAGTCCCATTATTGGATTCCCACTGCATCTAATCAAAATACCAATAGCCTCGGTAACTCATCAAAAAATAGTAGCTCAAATCTGAGATTATACTTTATGATCGTTTCGAAACATTTTTTAATAACCTATCAACCATTATCCTTGATCATTTCAACGTGACCGTAAAAAAAGATGGTTGCATCATTATGTAAACTGTCATTTTTGCTGATCGGATTAGCATAGCCGATTCTTTTAGAAGGAATTTTTCCTATAAAATATATCTGCAGACCAAAAAATGGACATCTAGAGAAGAGAATAGAAGGTGGAGCATAATGTACCTATAACGAGTTTAGAGGTATGCCAAAGAAAACTACCAGTGCTACTTCTACCACAACCCTTGGGGCATCGTATTAGACACAGATCCAAGGAGGTCATGACTCTACAATCTCTCCTTTCCCAAACTGGATCCACCCATGTTTGTGATGCAAAAGCAGGAAGCACAGTCAAATATTTGGCATTGGCTCGCCAGACGGTACACGACCTTGGTTAAGCAACATTTCTAATATAATGCCTTTTCAATCCTACAAATTATGAATCTGAAAGTTTCTGAATATGTTTGCGTTTCATTTTTGAATTAGTGGACAGATTTTGATGCAACTTGGTATCTACAAGAAATGTTTTAATGGCCACAGCCACCAACCAGAGAGTTTTATAAATTAGGTAAAGGTGGTAAAAAAGTTCGTAGGGGCCAGGGTAAGTATACCAATATACTTACACTGGCCTCGTGGCAGATTGTTTAAATCGCTGTAATTCGTGCTAACCGACGTTTGAAACCGTTGAAGCGAGAAAACACCCAGGTATTAATACCACTAGCAGTCATTTTTTTTATCTGTGCCGACTGTCGCTATACTTTGATGATGTATCATGAACAGTTGTTGAGTTGAGAGAACACATGAGAAGTTGAATATTAGCTATGACCTGATAACCTTTTCTCAGATAGTAGATACTGAATTAATTATATATTAATTTTATTTATAAAGTAGGTACCTATTTATTATTGTTTATTAGCTGGACCGTTTATTATCGGTTAGACCTTATAGATACGGTTTGTTGTTAATTATGCAAGTTAATCTTACTTGTGACGATCGAAACTTCTAGAAACTGAGCATCAGGATGTCTTAAGACAGACACACATCTTAAAAACGTAGGTAGGTATGTTATATTTCTGTGTAATAATGCGCAAAATTCGGCGCAAAAACTCGTGAACATCAGACAGTACCACGTGAGCAATGAGCAACAGCTTTTTGAAAATAAAAATATAAATTGCCCATCTATATTATAATTACAAGTAATTACTATTACACTATCAGGGTAAGAAGATAATGGACTAAAGGATCAGGTGGGCATTTGAATGAGAGGAGTAGTATAAATAGATTGCAAGTCTACATCCAGGGTAATGATATATTAAATGATGATGTTGATGATCACCACTCTTGGTATTTTTTTCTAAAATATCCAATCACTCAAACTCAAATGTTTTCATTAAATTCCATTCACTGGTTCGAAAGACCTATTGCCACGACAAGAAAACAAAACCACGTGAATGTTTCCGTTAACCACCAGATTAATTCAGTCAACACGTCCATCAAGTGGATCCAATATTTTATGGAGTCAATTTGCACGGTTCACTGCATGACGGAAACGCGTCCGACGGACATTGCAGCTTGGGCAACACCAGCCATTTTCTATAATCTTGCGAAACCTATCATTGTGGTGCCTTACCTGTTCTTAGTATCCGTAAGTACCTTTCAAATCGAATTATGAAAATGTGGAAAATCCAGAACTAAAGATGAGCAATCGATATGAGTTGTTTCATGGTATCTTTTTAGACAGTGGTACTCGATGGAATTTCCGTGAGGATGTGACCCCAGAGGTCTTTAAAGTCAAACAGTATTTATTCAGTAGGACACCTAGAATCCTCGTATTGAATAAGTAGGTACCAATCCCATTTTAGACTTTGAAACTCCACTGCGTTTCGTACCTACCTACAAACAAAAGAAAAAACAAAGAAAACTTTAAAAAAAACATTTGATTACATCGTTAAAACAGCGAAATAGCGCCAGCTTAATTAAAATAGCTAAGGTACTTTAATTAAATCATAGGTTTTTCGTCATTATTTCATAAATATTTTACATTTACAACACGTCTTGTCGATTTCAAATAAAATTGTGCTCAGCTACTTACCTATACTATTACTTAGGCATTAATGACCGATTCTATTAAAAAATATCGATTGAGTCAAAACATCGAATCCGAATATTCGTATAAATTCGATATGTCGATGTTAAATGGATATCCCTAGCGAGACCACTTAAATAAACTGCTTGACATTGGCCCTCTCGAAGGCTTAGGTACTCCGATCATTCAACATAGAAGTTTGGCTTCCTTCTGCACAATTAATGATTGAAAGTGGATTCCATGTCCACTCATCCGTATTATAAGAAAATAGATTATAGTTTTATTTTCTCTACAAAAAACCACAAACTATAGGTAAGTATACAAGTCAGCTCCACGCGTATTGATGTTCTCTTTTCTTTAGACAAGGCAGTCAAGCTGAAAGGATGGCTTAGTTAAGATGATGGGCAAGGCTAATTCATCTCAACTTTGTCATAGTGTATCTGTACTACATAGTGTAGTAACCCAAAGTGAATTATTTACAGTACCTAATAGATCTAACATCTATATTTTCGTGGGCTATTTTTATCGATGCAATAAATTGTTACTACCGCTATGACGTCAATACTCTCGTACCGTGTTCCGTTCACCTAGCTTGTTCATTTAGGCGTCACTGGTCAGGAATGATAATAGTTACAGTTGATATGGATGGCTAAATGATCTCTAACCAATTCCACCATTGAAATAATGCTCAAAGCCGGGTTTTGAACCTGCAACCTTGACCTAACCGTGGCCATGATCTGAAATCGCCATCGGGCATTCACACCTTGTAAACTAATAATCACTCAAAATTGCGTGAATTTTGCTTGTTTTCCAATTATATTAAAAAAGCGACCTCATATACCTTCAAACATAAATATTTATCTCACACAAACAATAGAAAAACACGAAAATAAGAACTAATCAAACCACAAGTCGCACTTGACAAAGGCCTTGTGCGGCGATCGCGCAAGATACTCGTGCGCGTGCGCCGACGCTGTGATAACGCGTCCTAACTCCAAGAAAATAGTTCAACCGATAAATATAATAAAAAAAATTGATTTAATTTTTATAAAAAAAATACCAAAACTGCTAAATACTTTGTATTACAAAAACTTAGTTAATTATACGACACATTAAACAAGGTTAACTTACTTACGGTGGGTTTGTGTGATTATCTGACCTATTTTAGTGAAATTCAACAGCATCTTGCTCGTGAATTTGTAAATGGCGTTTGAAATCCGTGCCATTTTACAGTGAAATGAAAATGTGATTTTCAAATGGTTTCGTTGTGATAAAACATGAAGTGGCTGGCGCTGTTCTCCCTGATCGTGGCCAACCTGGTGCGGCAGCCGGCTCCCGTGGTGAGGACGCAGAGCGGGCTGGTGCGGGGGAGGATCAGCGAGAACGGGAAGTTTTATGAGTACTTCGGGATCCCGTATGGAACTGTTGACGAGAGGAACAGGTTCCAGGTAAAGTTGGTTTCCCAAATATTCTCGATATCTTATACATGCGATTTGATGGATGTTTGTTGCCACTCGCTAAAACGGCTGAATGGAATTGGATTCCTGTTGTGGAAATTAGCTTACCCCTTAAAACTTACCCTTAAAAATATGCTTCTTATACCCCTGAAAATCCTGCGGGACTGTGAGTAAAATCGAGGAGCACAGCTAGCAAGCTGTTATTGTGTAATTTAAAGCCTAATACGACTATATTGAAAGATAGTGGACCCCCCTAGCCCGCAGGGGAGCATTTTACATAGCCCATATATTATGCTATTCTACAATCTATATCGTATTCTAAGTGATTGAAACAGACCCGAATATCTTGGGTTAAAAGTCAACCTTCATAAGTTAGTATTTCATTTTGCAACAGTAGGTACCTACCTAAGATTTGTTCAAAGCGGTGTGCAAGGAAAACATCTATGGACCAGCTAGCCATACTCTTAGTTAGGTATATTACTCGTATATAAGGCCAACTAGATTATGTAAAGTATTCCTACCTACGTCACTAAATAATAAATAAAAAAGTAAATTTTTTGGTTTTCAAGAATAATTTCAGTCAGATGTATAAAAAAGCTGACTCTGGAGATCACAGAGTTCATGGTTTTTTGAGTCCGTCGTCGTATTTTGCAGGTCATTATAACCATATCTGAGTAACTGAGTAGTTGAGTAACCATATCAACCATAGTACCTACTTATATGGTAATGTAATGTATATAACAAAAAGTATATAAGTAGTATATCAGTCATCTAGTACCCATAACACAAGCTCTGCTTACTTTGGGGCTAGATGATGCTGTGTGAAAAGTCCAGCATTATTTATTTATTTAATGTTTTGTAATGAAGTTCACTGCGGTGAATGACCTCAACTTTGGAATCTTTCGCAGTAAATGAAGAGGAACTGTGGATGATGATGATAAATGTCTTTGTAGGTACTTACTCTTTAAAGATAAAAAGGGTTAATTTATCAGTACGAAGATACTGACCTAAAATATAAGACTAGTTATTATATTGCTTGTCGGTTTTATGATAGAAATAAAGACATTACTTTTAATTTTTTACTCAAAGCTATCGTGAGTTGTACTACACCTACACTATTTTTTGGACAGAGAAAAACATACTCCATATAAAAACTAGAGAATACTTAATAGCAAAGGCGAGCTTAATCCCAAAAACAATTTTCTTCCAGCCAAAAAATAGGAAAAACTGAAATAGAGGTTTTAGGGGTGCGTGCGTGTGTATAAAACTAATATACCTACTTATATGATTCCCTGTATTCATCGAAATATTGTAGATTGATTGTTAGTTGCGCAATTGAGCAATTTTAGTTACATGTGTAATTTCCTATCCTAGTGTTACACGTAATAAGTATAAAAAACTTTTTATTAAGTATAATGATTATTGTTTTGGGAATAAAATGCATTGAAAAAAAACTTATGGCTACTTGAAAAATGTAAAGAAATATCAAAATATATTTTATATTAATAGTAAACATTTAGGCCCTTACTAATAAACGTGGTGTAAAGTGTAAAGTTATGACTTAGGAATAACCATACAATTTTTGACCTGTCATAACTTTACACCACGTTTAAGTAAGGGCCTTAGTAAATATAAACTTTTTAACATTCTAGTTGAACAGAAAATATACCTATATATAACTTAAACATTAAACTATTTACGCAAACCAGAAGCTTCTAGTTAAAACAAAGGCACAGTGAATTTAATTAAACAAATTACCACGTAAATCGGTCTGTTTGAATTACAAATTTAAACTTATAAATACTCAAACCACTTATCATCAAGTATACGTGATTTATAAAATCAAAACAGCAAGTTAAACCATCGACCTTCATTGATCTGAAGACGTTCAAATAACATTTTAAAAGTCATTACAAACATTTAATTATTTAAAGGCCCCAGAGAGGCACTTCGAGTAATGATTTTCATTCTTATTCCTTCGATCGAGTTGCTCGTATAACAGAAATAATCATAAATGGTCGTGTCATGGTCAAAATGCTGGTCGTACCTAGACCAGCAATTAAACGATGCAAAAAAACAACTAGGAATTTTCCTACCGAGTGTAATTCTATCGCATGTCGTATTAATTGTTGTAATGTTATTACATATTTTTATAACGAGTTTCATTGATTTTCCTTCGTTCATTTTTATGTTATAAATATATACTTTTTCTTAGTCCATCAATAAATAAGTAACCTTTTTTAATGTTGTAATATATTCCTAGGTTTCAAGCGCATGAACTCTATTTATTTATTCTGTATTAATTTAAATACACACGTACTTTGACTTCATAATAGCATTGTTTACGTTTTATGTTGCAATTGTGTGATAAAATTATATTAAATGTAATTATTATTCATCAACATTAGATACCTAGATGTTTATCATATAAATTAACTCTATTTTATTATCTGTTATACTAGTTAGGAACATATGATTTATGACCGCAATGAAGCAATCTGAAGAATTTATTGTATTTCTTATTTAATGTGAGTAGTGAGTACTAAACAAAATGCACCTCCCGACAAAAAGTTCCCAAAATATACAAAGCTTTACATAGTGAAGAAAAACATTTCCAAAAAACTTCCGAACCTTCTAGCTTCAGCAGTTTCAGTTTGGCGGACGAATCAGTCATACAGACTTTTTTTAGATACCTACAGATTTGTATGAGGTATAAGCAAGGTAGGCGCTAGGCTGGTGCCACTGTACTTCTGAATCGCTTACTGTACTTGTTACTGCTTGACCAATATAAATTAGTGAAAATAAACACAAAAGTATCCGCTATCAAAATCTCGATAGATAACCTATGGCCAGTGGCGCCAACTGGTGTCCAACTGTTAAGAATAATGATATTCTTGAATCCAGTAGGTAGCCTTCTTCAAATGCGTGCCGATCGTCACTCATATCAGTGTCTCACTGACCTTAGGCTTGACCTCAAGTGCATGTATCGGTGAAATGTGTTCAATTAATAGTCACCGAGGACTTTCGCAATCAAAACCTTGAATCAAATATTCGTCTAACATTAAAGCATCGGTTTTACGCAACATAATGCATCATTCGGTTCGTTTGTCACCAGTTTTTATCAATTAGTGACCATGGGAAATGCCCCTGAAGGGTTACTAGAGACAGTACTATGAAATTGTTGGTATTCTAAAGGATAAAGGTTATATTAATGTTTAAAAGTATCGGTGTCTGCGATACAAGTGTGGTGGTCCTTATCTCCTACTTCCCTTGTGATCCTTTAGGAAAGTAGAAAATAAGTTTTGTATGTAATAATAATATAGCGCCCCAAGCAAAATATTGCTCACCTCCAACAACAAAAGTGCAATAAATATTTCTATTTCTATTTTCCTTTGAAAGCCTCCACATAGGGAATGTAAAATTACATACAATAAAGCTTACATTCTTGCTAATTTTCCGATCTTCAAATAGAGGATAGGCCAAACCATGATGAACATTTTACCAACTTCGTGCAAAATTTTCACATTTCAGGCACCACTTCCCCCGCCGACATGGGATGGCATATTCGACGCTCAAGACGAGAACAGCTGGTGTCCGCAAGCGGCGCTGGTCAGCTCCGTCGTTCTCGGAGATCCCAACTGTCTCAAACTCAACATCTACGCTCCCATTCACACACCAAAAAAACTATCCGTCATGGTGTTCATTCATGGTGGATGTTTCTTCGGAGGCACTGGCTCTCCTTTCTTGTATGGAGGGGATTTCTTAACAGAACATGGCGTGGTATATGTAGGAATCAACTACAGGCTGAATATCGAAGGATTTTTGTGCCTCGGTATCAAGGAAGCGCCAGGGAACGCTGGCTTGAAGGACCAGATAGCAGCTTTGAAGTGGATCAGGGATAATATTCATGCTTTTGGAGGGGATAAAGATGACGTCACGTTGTTTGGTGAAAGCGCTGGTGCTGTTTCAACATCATTCATGATTCTCTCACCAGCAGCTAAAGGACTCTTCCATAAAGCTATACTTCAAAGTGGATCCTCTCTAGCACCATGGGCCTTGCAGCACGACCCTATAAGAACTGCCAGCAACTTAGCTAAGAAACTAGGGTACGATACACAAGACCCATATGAGATACACAGTATTCTGTCAAATAAGACTGCTCAAGAACTGATTAGTATTTTAAAATATAATGAAGAAAAGTATTGTGTTGCTGATGAGAATATATTCGTGCCTTGCGTGGAGAAGAAGATCGATGGCTTGGAGCCGGTGGTGACTAAATATCCTGCTGATATAATACAATCAAGAAACTACACTATGGTGCCCATGATAATAGGTCACACCGACAATGAAGGTATGTATTTCGTGTCTGCCGATTACGGAACTAGTCTTAAAAATGGAACGAATGATATAGATCCATTTAAGACTCTGCAAAGAGATCTTCAGTTCCCGAACGATTATCACAAGAACTGCACAGTGGATAAGATAAAGCACCATTACTTTTCATCACCTCAAGATGAGATGATAATGGACATGGTGGAACTGTACTCTGATGTCCACTTTAAGTTTCCCTTACTTTTGGAAGCAGACATGTATTCGAAGACCACAAACCAGAATATGTATTACTACCTCTTCAGGTACAACGGGTGGATTAACATGCCGAAGATAATCAGTGGGTTTGCGTTGGATGGTGGAGCGGCACACGCCGATGAACTGTTCTATCTGTTTAAGCCCCATTCGTTTCCATTGCCGCATCAACTGGAGAACGATATGATCAAGAAGATGGTGGTGATGTGGACCAACTTCGCTAAGTACGGGTGAGTAACAAAAACCCAGTCAAATTATTATTGATATTAGAAATCAACTAAGTAAGTATGTATTTGAAAATAATCCTTGAGGCGTAATTTATTGACAAGATTATGACGATGATGATAGAATATCACGGTTAAAAAAAACTAACTTGAGAGACCTACTGAGCAATGAGCTTTAAAGACATTTAGCAGGTTGTTATTTTGCGAGCTGATAGTATGAGATCAAAAAAAATGGAAAGAGACCTTCAACTTGTTACATTTAAATACTCAAGTACCTATACCGAGATAGCTCTAACTTTGAAACCAATTTGTTAAAAAACACCACAGATTTTTTATTCCTGTTACAGGATATTCTCTTAAAATAATCTACAGGCAGATATCCTTTGAAGATGTCTCAATTAATATGGGACAAGTTAAAGGATGTGTTTCATAGATCTTTGGAGTTCTTTGTAACACTGCAATGATAGACAGTTGCGAAACGGTCTACATCCTTGAATCATGAAAGTGTCTGATTTTCATCTTTTCAGTCAGCATAACAATAGCCAGTTGCCCAAAATGCTTGCATCACATTAAATTGAGTTTTGTTGTCACGGTCATGGTTTATCTGACTTGGCCCAAGCTAATAGGGCTTCCGTTTAGCAAATATATTAAGAAATATTGCAATATGTACAGTAACTATTATATTACTGCTTTGCCGTAAGTACAGCCGCCTTCATTAGGATATACATTCTGAATTATAAATTGGCTGTCGAACAAAACAGGATCATGAATTATATTCAAAATAACTTTAATGTAAAAGTTTCTTATTGTATGTTTGGGTTTCATTAACCAGGAGTAGATTTAATTGAGTTCTGCGCAGACAAACGGCTAACTTCACGAATGCCTAGATTCGTTGGGCGAACTGTATGTTATATATACAAATCTTATTCCAGCACGTACATTAATTATTTACACATTGTCACATAAGTACACTGTACACCTGGAATAGCATAAGGTATTGGTACTATGCAAGCGAAGCTGCGGTTAGAAACTAGCATGATACAGGCTTGGTCTCCTGCCTGCAGTCTTTTTTGCAATAGCTCAGTGTTGATACGACCCGGCCTCGGCCCACTGACATTGCAAGCTGGTTAGCTATTTTATTAGCGATGTTTTGATAACTCGTGTCGAGACAACTTTATCTCGTAGTTCGTAATTTTTCTTCAAAAAGGAATTCAAAAGTGTATTTATTTAAATACTGTATTAGGAGTTTGTTCCTAAGTTGCCTGAAATAAAGTTTATACCTAATAATTCTATTAGGCGACGGTCTTCTTCTTCTTATCGTGTCAGTTCTTTCAAACCAGTGTGGTGAAAGGATTTTAAGTGCGCCTCAAAGAGGCTCCTTTCGTCGGCGACGGTTGGATTGCACGTTTAAATATCTTCAGAATGTTTTGTATCAGAACTAATTTCTACTGCTTTGGAGGCAAAGTCGTGATCCTGTCAGTTTAAATGCATCACACTTAAGGTGTTGATCTATCTACAGGCCGTAAAACCGGATTAAAATATTGTTAGGTAATCGTTTAAACGTATTGATTCTTAAAAGGCAAAGTCGCCATAGAAAACCTTGATTAGTATCCACGGTTCTATAGCCAAGGTTGTTAATGACTTTGTGACAATTTCCGTATTAATTGACATCAATAAGTTAAAGACCGGTTAGCTGCGCGTGCGCACGACCGGATGCCGGTGTCAATAAACATACCGCGACCCTGACACAGTAGATGTACCATTGTTATGGTTGCTTGTGCTTATTCATTTAAAATTCATCTTAATGCACACATAGTAGGATTTTAAAACAAATAATTCATCTTACAAACCCCAAAGAAGCTCGCAGCTATTTCCAGACCCACCTATCTACTGATCTTCTCAGATTTTCAGCCATTTTAAGATTATTTTAAAAAGCTTAGTCAGAAGCAAATACGGATCAATGAATTTACGAGTTTAAAAAGTGAATTGAAATACACTTTTGGCAGTGCCCTCATTTCGCAACTAGCTATTTGTATTGCAACGTAAAGAAAGGCTGCAAGCCCTTCTCTGCTTATTGGAAATCGAAACTGCAGGGTTACGACTGTAGCTCTCAGGCAATGTAGACATTCTCTCAGTCCAAGTCAGATCCTTTGAAGATGTCTAAGGGTAATGTACCTAGTCGGAGGAATGACTAAATACATATTTGGCACATGCCCAGATTTTGCAGAACCTAGCATTCCATACGTGTCAGGTTGCAAGCCCATTGCCACATATATGAATACTAACTGGTTTCCTCGTGATGTGTTCCTTCACCGTTTAGAGTTCTTGCTAATGCGCATGAGTATACATTTTTCGAAACAAAAAAATCCATTGATACAGGGCCGGGGTTCGAACCCACGACCTTCGGATTGTAAGTCAAGGCATTACACCACTCGGCCAAAACTTGATAAAGTACCTACTTATTATTCGCTATCCATATTTTCAAGGAGTATAACGATTAACTTTTTTCAGAGATCCAACACCCAGAACAACACGCTTGCTGCCGATCCGGTGGCGCCCGAGCCGGGCACCGAACCCCATAGCACTAGTTATCGACTCCCGCCTCTCGACCGCGCCTCTATGGAATGAGAACTCCGTGTCCTTTTGGAATGACACATACAACCGGTACCGGAGGAAGGACTATGGGTTCAAGAATAGTTTTATGGAGCTTACTGAGTCGCGATTTAGTTTTATGGAGGTTACTTGATGTGTTTCTAACTTTGGCGGATTTTCCAAATGATTGAAGTTCTAAAGGCATTTACAAATTGTATTGGCCTAGTGATGGTGACAACTGAGAGATAGGAAAACAGAAAGTAACTAGAAGAGTTTCAGAATCGAGAGATCTCATTCAATTTTTTTTTCAATTCATTGATTCATTACAATCAGATAACTGGAAAAAAGCTTTAGGTATTTTTAATATAAATAATTTAAATCCCGCACTAGGCCAAGACTGTATCGCAGAAGTCTAGCCTAGGTATTCATAAAAAATTGAACATTTTGGTCTAAATCTCTCGAGTCTAGATTCTGTGATCGTGTGAATCAGTCATGTGATCCGTAATAAATTCATTGAATCAAAGATAACCTTAAGAACTGTAATCATGTTTTACAATTAGATAGTTTGGGATAATTCTTACTAAGGGTTACTCGTACATCAAGGGTTTTGGGAATTTCAAGAGGGAAATACCAAAGTAACGGATGAGTAGTTTGAGTAGTAAAGTAGTTATTGGGTTGAAGTTCACGAAACTATTACAGGGTATTTATTATAGGCATGGAGTGAGGAATTGAAGGAATCTTTGAAACGGTTTAGTGAGATAAATTAAAATACAACAAAAAAACTGGTCTTCTTATTGTTCTTACGAATCTTTCATCATCTAATACCTGTTTAGGTCACGATAGGAAATTATAATATTGTAGTTCGAAAACATTTTACTTTATTTTTTATATTATGTAGGCACACAATACACGATACAAACATAGTTAAAATCAAATGGCTATAATTCAGTTCAGATCTGGCTTGTACCATTACTTTTGAGCGCACAGCATAACAATATTAATGGTGTTGAGTGAACACAAAACAAACTGAAATAAGTACACAAATATAGCAGGTTCAAAAAAGAAAATAAACATTGAAACAGAAAATTAGCAAAAATAAGGCCGAGATAATTCAGTTCAGACGCTACTAATAGCGTCCAGGTAAAAACATGTGTCAAGTGCACGAAAGGAGCCTCTTTGAGACGCACTTATAATCCTTTCACCACACTGGTTCGAAAGAACTGGTGACACGATACGAAGAAGTTGTTTTATTAATACAAATATTGTTATTGTTAAAAAAAAATACAAATATTGTTATAGCCGTGTTGGTCAAATGGGGTTGTGCCTCGACTTTCAATCCGAAGGTCGTGGGTTCGAATCCCGGCCGTGCATCACTGGATTTTTCGTTTCGAAAAATGTATATGCGCTTTAACACGAGCTCATAACGGTGAAGGAAAACATCGTGAGGAAACCCGCAGCTTAGTCAGCTCCACACGTATTGACGTCGTCTTTCCTGTGGGCCAGGCTGATTAAGCTGAGAGATGGTTTAGGTGCTGGGCAAGCCTATTCCATCTCAAACAATGTCCCAGGCACTACAGCGTCCCGTTAAGTGTAGGCATAGGTTGCCTCTTGACGCTGTATAAATCATCTAGTATAGATGTAAAGGCCTAAGTTTTTTATTGTTAAATTGTTTTATAACGAAAGCAAACTAATAATACCTATACCAGACCTTATCATGTTAGTTCTACTGTAAATGAGGCGGTAAAATAAGTAACTTATGAAACAATACACAGCAGTAATGAAAAGTAAATACAGCTAATGCATGAGATTCGAGTTCAGAAATAAAAGGGGTTGATGTTTGGTTAGGCGCTCGCAAACAGTTTCATTAAGAATACGCCTTGGGTTCTAAAACCTAATAATTGTCACTCTATAGATATTAGGGAGAAGGAGATAGCGGTATTTAGGTAATACATAAATAACCTATTAATTCCAGGCAACACAATATCACGAAAAAAACGAACTAAGTACCTATGTGTCAGGCCATGCAGTGTTCATAATTTAGTACCTATGTAACGAAAGCACCGAAAGTCGAATAACAGTTGGACTTTTTCAAATGGCTTTTGTTTTCGAAAACCAAGAAAATATACTTTTCTTGGGAAATTATTATGAACCAAGACTTTATCTTCAAATATTAGTAAAAATGCTGATCACGATGTTACGGATTTCGGAAATATTCAGATTTATTAACATAAAATGTTGATCAACTTTCGTTGCTGACTGTACCTACTATCGCTTTATTATCATTTTCTTTCGTAATTAATGTCAGATTAAAATCAAAACTAAATGATAAAAATAAACTAATACGAGTATTTTGTTAGAGATGATTCAGTCTAAAAATGCACGCCCCTCCACTGAACGTGATTATTTAAATGTGTGAAAAGAAATATTTATTGCAATGGTTGATTTGTGTTCATGAAGTAAACTAAATAACCAATGATATTGACGAGGTTGCGTGTATTGCGTATGTACACCGATTGTGCATGCAAAGGTAAATACATTGGAGGGGCGTGCAATTTTAAACTGATTTATCTCTACCTGTTTCACACAACTAAAACGCCACTAAACGCCATGACGACCTCTGTGGTGCAGCGGGCGAAGGTCTGCCTGCGACGCAGAAGGTTGCGGGTTCTATCCTCGCCGCGGGAAAAATGTTTGTATGACCTACAGTATTATCTGGTTCCCATAGTACAAGCTTTGCTTAGTTTGGGGCTAGATGATGCGGTGTGAAAATGTCCAGCATTATATTATATTAACATGAAGTATCATAACATATAGCATAGTAATGCTGGCATACCATTCTAGCCTCGTGCTTTCTCAAACTCATCGGAGCAAGAGCTAAAATTCTGTGGCAAGAGGCAAAAATGGTATGGTGTAAATGGCGTTTTACAAACTCACATTAGCTATTTTCAATAAAATATAATTATAAAGTTGATCGAAGCCAAACTGCGGACGGAAGCTAGTTACAATGACACTTGCTACGAAGTAACGATTCCCAGAATTCCAAAAAAAACTTATATTTCTAGATAAAATCATAGCACAGCACCTGAATAAATTGGTCATAACTGAGATAGTTTTTAGCTGCGAATGTTTCAAGCACCGTTAGCGGGAACTACTGTAGAGATTAGCTGACGGTGCCCACTCTGCGGTGTCATTCGGAGAGCCTAGTATGAGATTTGAACAAATATACGTCTGTTACTCACATACCGTAGAGTATAAAAAAAAACAACTGTTTTTTTCGGCTTATGCAATCCAGTGTTTTACTAAAAGTGGTTATCATCATCTAGAGTTCCTTCAGGTTAGAATATGATAATGGAGATTGTAATGTATAGAGTGTAAAACTCACACTAAGCTCTGCGGTCCGCGAACCGCGAGCTCTCGCGAGGAACGTTACAAGATAAACACGACATAACAGTTTAGGCAAACAATGAACATAAATCTGGAGAAAGAACAGAACTGTACAACTTGTAAGAGCCTATTTAGAAAGACATGCGACGGGCCCTGATCATTGAAGGAAATAGTTATGAAATCATGTGTACGATAAATAGAAAACACCAACAAGAACCACAATGCAGAATTAAATTTTCAAACCTTCTACGAGGTACGTAGGTAATTCGTTTAGCATGGAAAATCTTTTGAGAGTAATTTGCAAATAGAGAATAAAAGATAGATTAGTTAGAAAAATGTATATATATATATATATTATATATTTATATATCATCATGCCAGACATCTAGTGTCCACTGCTGAACATAGACCTCCCCCAATGATTTTCACAGCGATCGATCTTGTGCCTAAAATACGAGTATCCTATTTATATATAAGAGAAAGTGGCAACTTTCTTTGTATGTGCTACGCCGTAGCAAGACATGCTACGACACCAAGGAGAGCTAAAGAGAAATTGAATACGTAGCTACTGTAACAAGATCAAGAACCCTAAACTTCTAAGTTGGTGCTACTAATTATATGCTACGACTACAGCTAAGGCGTAGAAGTCGTACGTTTTTCCCAGGACCCGTCCCGTGGCGTTGCAATAACAAGTACATACAAAGCTCCCTGTTTGTATTGTCTGTCAACTATGTTAATAGCAAAAACTTGGGCACTTGTTCCGAGCCCCGGGGCGACGATCGGACTCCACATTTTCAAGGGAAATTAATTTTACAGATACACTTGAAACTTCACAAGTTTTGAGTGCCAGTCGAGCATTGTTTGTCGCGATGTTAGGGACTTGCGAAAATACGGTAAAAGTATTTGAAACGGCAGGGTCTCGCTTCCTTCTCAAAGTTTATTGTACCTAACTGCTTTACCAGATATCTCAATCTTATTAATTTTTATGGATTGGTATATTCATTAAATTAACCTTATTTACGTTGTATATCTTATTTTACGCAAAAATTACTACGAGTGGAAAATGGATTTGGATGAAATTCGTTATGAAGATAGGTAATTTAAAGGATTAACGCACAGCTACTTGTCATCCCAAAAAAGTTAAGAACACCCGAGGGATCCAATATTTCATTGAATATCTTACAGTACCTACTCACTCCTAGATAAGATATTACATTATTTACGTATCATAATAACAGTTGAATAATGTTTTGGACAAGTTCAATTATAAAGTACCTACGTAATGCCATTAACCAAATGTAACCAATTCTATTCTACATAGACGAAATTCAGTGTACAAATTTTAATTTAAGTTTGCGACTTGGAACGTGTTGGCTATTACCAAGACGTAACTGGCCCAACTCAGTTACGTAGTTATGTACAAATTCAACAAGTTATGTCAATCTGCAACTCCATTCCACAATGCATGACAATATGACAACTATTTCGTTCTCTGCTATCGCGCGAGGCATGCAGCGAGTCACGAGGTAAGTTTTAAAAGCCAGGATAAAAAGTTAGTATTTTAAGTGTGTTTTCATGCCCTGACACAATCTAGGGTGCTTCACACGATGCTAGTAATATTAGCGCGTAGGTATTACTAGCATGATAGATTTTTTTTGTATTACTCTCATTGTAAAGATAATTGAAAAAGATAAGTAGGTAAGAAATTGAAAAAGGCAGTAATTTGTTTGTCCAATAGTAAGCTTATACTAAAAAAACGTAGGCTCCTAACTGATTATTTATAAGTAGGTTTACGTCAGGGTCGGCCACTGACTGATCGAACTACTTAACTACTTACTATAGGGTGCTTTATGGTCGTCGGACATCTTTGTTTTAGGTATAGTTTTATGTCCAGCTTTTAGAGCTATTTCTAGCAAAAATAAATAGCATGGTAGCGTAGGTACTACTGGCGCATGGCGCTAGCTTACTACCCTAGCTTTCGACTATCCTCGTGTGAGCCGAAGACCCTGGCATGATGAAGTTACTGCCGGTTATTTTCCTTTGTCGCGTCGGAGGCGATTGCTATCAGCTCGCGGCAGGCGCGCCTCTTGTATGAGTCGAGTTATTTGTCGACTTGCTCGACTTTGGAATGTGAAAAGTTGTGTTAATTTCATATTTTGATTTATTCAAAATGAGCGTATCTCTTGTTATTTATTATTTTAACTAGGGATAGATAAAACTACAAGTATGCTTCGAATATGAAGTTGCTTACATTTCATAGCGAACTTTTTCGCAACATTCATCAAACCATTTTATTCAAAAGAAAAAAGCAATGGTAAACGATATACGACATCGTAGGTAAAATAATAAGAAATAAGTGCCTATGTATTTACAATTTAAAAAAAGCTTTAGTGGCATTAAAATATTCATCGCTTATGATTATAAGCAAAAGTCGACGGGTAAAATAGCTAGGCATCATTTGGGTACCTAGTTACTCCAGTTTTGTCGAGCAAGCAATCTACTGAATTCCGCTTCCAACTCAAAGGAAAAATAAGCTCAGGAACATGAGAGGATTAGCTAGTCCTTTGCCAGTTATCTCGGCAGCCGAGGAAGTCCGTCGCTCGTCCAATTTGCATGTTTGCCCAGTTTATAACAATTAGTCGCTTCCGGGTATTTTTCTTTATTACCCGGATTAACAACTCCGCCGGTGCTGCCCTCTGCGACGCGACTTGCACTTAATTACCGGGAGAAATGAATCGTCGGGCACCATTTGTTATGATATCCTCTTGTTTGGTTATTCGCATGAGGAATCAGATCGGGAAGAGGATGTTCAAAATGATACTAAAATTATCAGCTACTCAGCTTTGATAATGGAGATCACTTTTTTAATTCTACCTTAGTGTGAAGTAGGTAGGAAGGTATATTGAAATGTGCTTGATTTTTTACGATACAAAAAATCCATTGATGCACGGAGGTTCAAATCCAGAACGAAACTTGAGGCACTGACCTACTCTACCACAATGATTCAATCTCTATCGATTCTTCAAGCTCGGTATAATGTGAGAACCTATCTTTAAACTCATGCAGATAAATCATTACATAAAAGATCTATAGGACGCTGAGATAAGGATACCTCTTGTTACACTTGACCTCAACCTGTCTCCGACAGAGCTCTCGAAACTAGACTAGTAGACGCTACCTACTTCTCTCAGGCAATTTTATGCGTCGCAGCAAAACAAGTTTGTTTGGTTGTCAAGAGCAAAACTACAATTGCCAGATTCTAAGATTTGCACGCGGAATGGCTTGCGCAAGCTGTTGGGACATATAGCTAGCCTTTCCCTCCATGCGAGATCAGAACAGTGCCTTGTGGATCATTGCTGTTATGTTACGTGATATATAATTGACGAACGGAAATGTTACTATTAAAATTACTCGTATTCAACTTTAAATAACATTCAAAAAAGTCGAAATCGATGGTGTCGAAAGTGATTGATTAGGTAATTACTGTGATGGTTGGCAAAATAATGAAGTTGTTGGTTTGACTATAATTTGAAGACTTCTGAACATGAAGTGCAAGCTACATGCATCACTGTTGTGTTTGCTTTTCGTGAGTGCTGTGGGCTTATTCACGCCGGTTGTGGAAGTTGAGCAGGGCAGGCTTAGGGGACTAAGGAGTGTTTTCGGACAAAATCGATATTATGGAATACCTTACGCTACTAGTAAAAGGTTCAAAGTAAGTAGTAGTTCAAAATATTACCCGATGAACTGTTTAAGTTAGCTATGTAGGTACATACTAAGTGATAGAACCCCTAACTCATATCCAGAACCTTCGATGATTGATCCTCATTCTCATCATCGCCAAAATCGTCAATCCTCGAGAGATAAATAAATAAATAAATAAATAATGCTGGACATTTTCACACAGCATCATCTAGCCCCAAACTAAGCAAAGCTTGTATTATGGGAACCAGATAACTCATATACTACTTATATACTTTTTGTTTGTAAATACATACATATTATACATAGAAACACCCAGAACCGAGACAAATCTGTATGTCATACAAACATATTACAAAAAATACAATAAATATTTTAACATCAAACCTTTAGCAAGTCTAAGCAGGTCATACACATTTTAACTTTTATTCCAGCCTCCAGAACCACTTCCAAAATGGGATGGAACCTTCAACGCAGTGTACCCGTTCGGTTCGTGCGCTCAGATCATTTCGTTCGTCACGGCCGGCCAGGAGGACTGCCAGCACCTCGACGTGTACGCTCCAGAAAACGCGAGACCAGGAGACAAACTGCCTGTTCTGGTCTTCATCCATGGAGGAGCATACTACTACGGCAGCAAATGGCATTACGACCCACAATTTCTAGTCACGAAGAACGTAGTAGCCGTCATTGTTAACTATAGGATGGGAGTCTTCGGGTTTCTATGCGTCAATGGAGCCGCTAACTTAGGTTTGAAGGACCAGGTGGCGGCCTTGAAGTGGATTCAGAGGAATATAGCGGTGTTTGGGGGAGATCCGGATAATGTGACCATGTCTGGCCAAAGTGCGGGCGCGTCCGCCGCCGGGATGCACATGCTGTCCAAGTCGAGCACAGGACTTTTCCACAAAGCTATTCTGTTGAGTGGCACGCCTCTGGCGCCATGGGCATTCAATACAGACCATGCCAGCACAATGATAGAAGACGCGAAGAAAATTAGAGATGCCAAAAACGAGCAGGATGCGTTCGAAGTGTTCTCCACGTCCACAGTGGCAGAGATCCTAAACAGCACCAAGGACACATCAATAAACCCAAAGTATTTCAAATACTCGCCGTGCGTAGACACAAACTTCACCGACCCATTTTTCCACGACACGCCTTTCAAAACTATAACTTCTGGTAACTTTAATAAAGTCCCGATTATATCAGGGTTCGCGAGCGCGGAGGGCACGCTGTTCTACGGCCTGCACGATGATAAAACTCTCAAAGAATTGGATGAGAATTTCGCGGAAAAACTGCCTTCAGTTTTTTCCTGGTGTTCAGCGAATAAGGAGCTGATAACCGAGAAGTTTCGGGCGCGGTACTTCGGCGCGGAGATAAGTAAGGCGTCTATGCGCGGGGTAGTAAACTTTTACTCCGATTGGATGGCGCACGCCACCGCTGACGCCTTTTCGAAGTTAATAAGCGAGCACTCGGATCGGCCGATATTCAACTACATATTTTCTTACGAAGGCGATCGTAACTTCGCGAAGATTATCTTCGGGGACAGCGGTCTGGCGGGCGCGTCGCACTCTGACGACATATTCTACATATTCAAGCCCGGCGGGCTGCCGCTCCTGCTGTCGGCCCGCGATAAGCTGTTTATAGACCGGCTGACCACGATGTTGACCAACTTCATGAAGTTCGGGTAAGTTCGCACGTAAACAAGATTATGGGAATTGGGAACTAATCTTATCGAAGTTAGCCAATTATTGGATGGTGTGCGTGTGTATTTAGGTGACGCTAATACGCAATTTGTGAAATTACTCTCTTTTTCTATAGAACTCATAGAATAACAAAACTAACACAAAACATGGCATGAACGAACGAGGCACCAGAGTAGACAATTACCACCTTCATGAGGTCCGGGATGCCTATATATGTAGATATAGGTACCTATCTACGAGAGGTAAGTGCATTATCAAAGTTTACAATTAATATTGTTACCATGTGGGAAAGAATAAACTTTCATAGTAAGTACCTACTTACCTCTTTTTAAAGTTGGTAGTTACGTAGACAAAACTTAAACATTTTAAGTAGTACCTATTTTCATGTTCATTTATTGCATGAGTTGGTGCGCAAAGATTTCATAATAATTATAGCGGGAAGCCACGTCTCTGATAATAGGTAAAACTGCATTAACAAGACATACCGAAATACCTAAACTATAAAAACATTTTTTAATATCTCATTAGGTCATAGCCTGGCTAAGATTTTTTAAGCAACCCAGTAACATAATAATAATAATGAAATATCGAACAAAGATTTAAAATACTTTTAATCAATTTCTAATTGGTATTATAATTGGTTTTTGACTAATACTTAGTTGCAATAGTGTGAATATTGAGAAACAATTTTGCCATGCATTGCACATTAGCTGCGACTATAGTTATGTAAGACCGCTTACAAACATCTGCGCATGCTTTTAACTGTTTTTCAATCATTATTAGTAGGTAATTTATACTGTTTAGGTAGCGTTTTACCTAAAGTACCTAACATGCGTAAAATTACATTATCCGTGACAGAGATCCGACTCCGAAACGAACCCACCTGCTGCCCATCCGCTGGCCAGCCTCCACCGCCGACCGCTCTCGCAGCCTTCTCCTCAACCAGACCCTGAAGGTAGTGGACACACCAGCGACTTACAAGGGACAGTTATTCCTCAACCTGCTGTGCCAGTACGGACTGGAGGGATATGTGCCATGTGAGAGTGAAATGAAGTGTTCGAGGGGATAACTATCAACTTAACCTAAACTAAATCAGTTGTTAGGTACTTGTTCGAACATAAATAGCTTACTAACCTTCTACCTCATAAGACCAGAATGGAATCTATCCTTTTAGGTGCTTAAAATACATACCTACCTAACTAAATATTGCTTTTGATTAAAAATATTTTCGTTTGTTAACCGAATTCTTCTTGATTTGTAATATTCCTTTGATTCAGGTAAACATTCGTAATTATTCTAATCCGGAAACAAGACAAATAACCGATTCCATTTTCCGCCGTCAAACCAAGCTCACAAGATTTCTAACAACGCAACGTAAACCTATATTCAGTCCATCCACAAAATTGGACAGAGCCGTCTAACCAGATGATTCCCTCTCAAACAATGGAATATCGAGTTACTGGCCGTGGCCGTGCCGCCCGGAGAAACGAAATAAACTATAAATCCACAAACATGCCGACGCTGACCGGATTTATAAATATGCAGATCAAATATTAAAAGGATAGCCGCAAGATGATCTCGCCGCAAAGAGCTTCAACTATGTAGAAGGGATCTTGAATTGAAACAAAGTCAATTTCAATAAAAAAGACCAAATAAATAAAATTGTAGAAAGTGCTACGAACAGCTACGGCGTAGAGCCAACGACAACGCTGAACTTGCTGTAGGACACTTTTGACGTAGCATAGTTAAAATATGGGTCATGCATGTGTCTGACTAACCTATCCACGAATGAAAACCGAGTCGTAACGTGTTGTCCAGGACCTTATTGCAATCACCATTCACCGATACGTGCTAAAATACACCCGAACCGAATCAACATCCTTTAATTGAAATGATAGTAGGTATGATTGTAGTGTGTTCAGTGTGCCTCATCTGCAGTTTTGAGTCTTTGTCCCCGCCCGGGGCGCTGCACTGGCATCTTCACAGAATAAATATTCAATGTTTTCATTCAATTTCTCGCGGCCGCCGGCGGACCTCTGACGGAACACAGATAGCATTTCTGTTTGAGCAATGCGAGAAAAATTTATACTCCACCAATATTAATATCAGCTGCATTTGAAAGTATATCTAGGTACTTGCAGCTTGCAGTTCATGAATTGACGTCTTGAAGATTATTATCTAGGTACATCGAAAACAAATCCATTCACGATTAAGTATACTTTCGATCGGAGGTTTTAAACCCACAAAATAAGGTTTTTTGGCAGCGAAATGCAAACCTCATTTGGTGGGCATCAACTAAAATCGAATGTTTATGTTTGAACTTATGTAATCATAATTTATTTTTTCATATCCTCTATTTCAATTAGAATTAAATACCTACACTAGAAGGTAGGTGGTACCTAGACAGTGTAGTACGGTGCGTCTATAAGCTTTGGTATAAGAACGTAGGTGTAGCGGTAGGTACTCCATTTAGCTTTGATAACTTTCAACAAAGATTAAAAAAATATACAGGTGTACTAATATCACTATTGAAAACTGAAACTATTTGTCTAGCTAGCTAGATTTTTGGCATGAGTGGTTACTACTCAATCATAACCTAACCAACTGATCAAAAATAAAGTTTGGTTTCGCAAGTTGAAGGTCACTACTTTTTAGGGTTTATTCCCAACGACCCCACTTAGGTCACTACATTTCTACCTTATACCTAAGTATGGTCCCCAAGTTCGATGGACCACAAATTAAAGTTTAGCCAAAATGTATTTTTTTTATTTACGTTAGGAATCGATTTCTAGATCGCTGTTTGAAATTTAATCTCGAGTGTTTTAGGAGCAGTTTAATAACACCCAGTATAATAAGTGGCCGCTGATTGCAGAGGCATGAAATATTGCGAAAAACCGTAATTAAATTCTCCCTCGGATTTTTCCGATTTTATCAAAACCGATTCGCAACATAAATTAATGAAAATCATTGGATTCCAGAGGGTAGGGGAGGCATAAAGGGCGCAAATCGCTCCCCTTTGGAATTTATTGAATTCGCCCGATAATTTTTTACAATTATCATAATTTTTCAATGATTCGTTATCTGCCGGCGCCATTTCTGACACAGTAAATCATTTTAGGGTATTTTATGCAGTGAAATATGAGGTACGTACTGTAGATCTTTTGTTTTTTTTAAATCCAATACTAGAGTTGATATTGACCAAATCAAACCTATTTGCTACCTCCAAGATACTCTGGGCAGGGTTACCCTGTTTGGTTCCGGACTATACATAGTTACTATACTAATATACAACAAGAGGTAGTTGAATATAATAAAGTAATTGTACTGCGGCACGTGGCGAGATCCAGATTTAATATTTTAATTGTAAAAAGGGGTTAGGCTTGTCTATGGTGGAACCCTACCACTTTTTAGCGAATATGGTATTGGTTTGGTATTAAATGAAAATCACTTGTTAGCGAGATTAACTATAATAAAGTTACACAATGGTTATAATACTTAATAAAGGTGTATAAAAATGGTAATGGTTAATGGTTGGCGAAAGATGGTAAAATCGTCTTAATTGGTTGGTAATTGAGCACGCGGGTGTCTCAAATGGTTGGAGTTCGCGTACTGACACGATTGTCAGTTTTGGTTGAATAGGTGAACATGAAAATGCACACCTATGCATAACGCAAGATTGCTGATTTGTTCGGTTTACTCCGAACATTAATTTTACTATATGTTGAACGTAGAAAAAATGTTCATCTTCCTGTTACTACAAGGTGTGTGTATGAGTGATCAATTACTTGAACGAACTACGAAATTTGTCAAACGATATTATTTCCTTTCGATAGGTAAGGGCTGATCTCTGGCCAAGATCACCACAATACTCAGTTTTCTTTGGGCTATTAATAGGGTTTGGATCCACCATAAAATTCCAATAGGTATTTAATAAAAATACAATAGCCGTTTAAACACAATATATTATTAAAAAAGAAAACAATACAATAAGAACAATATTGTAGATCATTTACAGTACATTGTTGGATGGCGATGAGATGTTAAAGGAAACTACCTAACTCCTATTCATTTCACCCGAGGCAGACAAACTCCACGTTATACATTCCAGGTCAAGCTGAACATTATTTACATGAGAGAATTGAAAGTGACAGTCTTAGTTTATTACATTCTGATGCAGAGCCAGATTACAAAAAGCTAGCCTTACAAAGGCGTGGTAACGTAAAGTTTGTCTGTATGCGACGAACCACGATTGCTGATTTCATTCACAGACACTACATTTTATACGAGTAGCGACTCGCTCGGGTTTGTTCAGTACTGTAAATCCTGTGTTTAGATATATTGAGCATAGCATTTACACAAAAGACTTGAGACCATGATTATTGTCTATCAATCTTTTGAATATCTCTTTTCGAAGGTAGTTAGAAAGATTAGGAACTTTAATCCAGTGGGACAAGGTTAGATAAAATACTTTTGTTTAGTTTTGTCTCTGTGAATGATTCCAACATCCGGCCTGCGACCGGCACGTGTCTCTATCTACCGTCACGTTAGCTCTAAACGGCGACACTGTTGCAAGTCTTATCTTCATCATACGCACAATTTAAAACTACTATGATTATTTCGTTATGCTCTTTATCACCAAACTATACTACGCATTTGTGTACAAAGCTATATTACAAAATAGTTGTGAAAATGGAAAAAGTAATTGAAATGATCTGCGGACACAAATGCGCACTTTACACCTTATTCAAAATATTGGTTCAAAGCACGACATCACAAGACAATATAAAACAATCTTCAAAAACAATTTCTTCAGTCCACATCCGAGCTACTCACAAAAACCCACGATGAACACAATAAAAAATAATCACAAAAATAAACAACAGTGCCCCGCGTCCCCATATTATATAAATTACTTCTATATGACGATATATCTATAGTTTTATAATAATGTAATATACAGTCCGTAAGTTAACATCACTAGCTACATTCGATTTTTAAAACTCTTTACAACGTCCATTTCGTTGAGGTCAAATCGGAGCACACTTTAAATACATAGTTATTCATTATTTCTCACTTTGCTATTCAAATAGGCTTGAGGAGATGCGTCAGTGGAATCTTAAAGCCATAAAGAAAATGGTTGCTATGTGAACTAAATCTGTCAACTATTGAGGAATGACGTCATCAAAATGGCGCCCATACGCCCACTGACCCGTCAACCCAAGCCTCCGTTATCTCCAAAAAGCCAAGCATCTATCTGCCAAAATAGTCTATATTACATACAATAGTGTACAATATCATTTGGCGAATCACGCGCCCGCTATAAACATGGCTAGATCATCACGTAAGGCATCCAATGTGCGTTTGGTCGAACACAGATCGCTGGGGTAAATTGATCTTTATATACATGGTACTACGATCTGATATTGAGTGCCAGTTTGTTGATTAGTCTTGTAGCATGGTGTATTTCAATACAGATTAGTCTTTGAAATATGTAATTGACTTGATATCTGAATTATTGGTAACCAGAAGGTATCTTTTGTTAGGTAAAAATGGGAAAATATGCTTCCTCTTGAAAGACTAGCCCTCGCTAGGTAAGCTCTATCAGACATTCCAAGTCATGAATGTCTGATCAAAGTTAAAATTTTCACAAACTTTCATTCATACAATTTTTATGTCATGTGAATTTGAGATCGCCATAGCCGTTAAACATTGTGTAGGCGCAAAAATCACAACCACTGTTCGCTGTAACATTAAACACGCATTGTGACCAAAATTCGTGTGGTTTTGATTCAACTGTGTCATATTTATCATGTTGTATCGTAATTATCGTAAATATCGATTTACTTACGTGAGATTTTTGTATTAGACATTAGAGATGAATCTCGCGCGGTTTGTTTTGATAAAAATTTGTAGTATTACTAAGATTAGCGAATGCCGGGACTCAAGTTAAAACTGTTGGCTGTTTCTGTATATTATCGAGCGGAAGTGGGATCATCGTGACGTCACTGGCGCGTCGTATGCAAGTGCAGATAAGTTTCTACATCCGAGAAGGCGTGATCGTAAGTACAGTCAGCGAGAGAAGTTCATGAACAATTGGAGATTTAATTTATCATTATTTGTGGGAAAAATTGCCTATTTTGTTTCCTTAACAGTAATGGTGCAAGGCAAAACATCCAAGTGAAGTTTTATCTAAAACCCTACGAACTTCGAAGATGTTGAAGATTAAATACATCAAATGTTCATGAACTTCTGTCGCTGACCGTACTATCGAGATCAGGGTAATGATTCACACTTCAGAGGAATACATCCGCGACAATCCGTTCCGTGGAATTGATCCAAAACTGACGTTCCCTGCACTGTGATTGGTTGCGGTCGGTTGAACAGCTGGACGATTCCGATCAGAATGCGTTCCGCTGAAGTCTGTCACTACCCAGGTATGATCTACTCTGTTTGGTTGTACTTGTTATACCGGCTCAGTTTATATGGTTTATGTCACGTCTATTCTGAGGAGAGAGTATATATAAGTGTAGATTAGTTTGTAACGTCGAGGAAGAAGCTAGATTGTACCCTAGGCTAACCGGTATATTATATACCGACAATAATTGCAGATTAGTTTCAACGTGTTCCCAGTGGCTCTTTGTACCGAGGCCAATAAGACCATCAGCCTTATTGTCAAACTTGAGATCCATTCCCAGTTGTCATCTCAATAGAGCTCAACCGATCACATAATAGGGAAATGACAATTGAAATCTGGAATGGGTTTCAAATGTCAAAATGAAGCCTATTGCCAGTTGAATTACACAATAAGGCCCCTGGTATATCAATGTAGTGCGAGGGAGGTCGGGTCTACCGCAGTGGCTCTGAAATACCAAAGCAAAGTAGCCTTATCGTCTAACTCAACTGGGAATGGACATGGGCATTTCGACTTTTGAAATCCATTCTGGACTTCAGTTGTCCTATCATGTGATCGGTCGAGCTCCACTGGGATGACAGCTGGGAATGGATCTCAAGTTAGACAATAAGTCTGCCGGTGGCGAGCAAGGCAGTGTACTACCGAGTGTAAGACCCGGTCTACGTCCGGAGGGAGGTGTCGCTACAACACCGAGGCCAACAAGACTAATGCAGATTAGTTTCAGTTTGTATCCCGGGGTGCGCCTCGGCCAGTAATGTGCGCTAGTGCCGCAGTAAGGCCGGCAGGTCGGCGAAGGCGCAGGAGCCGAGCGCGGAGCGGGACATGCGCTGCAGCAGATCGCGCAGATGCGCCACGTTCTCCTCTACGGGGGAGCGCCACGCCATGCCCTGGCTCTCTGAAACATACATAAATAAATAATGCTGGACAGACATTACGTGACAGACATGGAAGACCTAGGATGAGATGGCGGGACGAGCTGGACTCTCACCTCAGAACTTGGCCTGTTGCTGCGTTAAATCGCGAAGAGTGGAAGAAGGGAAGGGAGGCCTTTGCCAGCAGTGGGACAACACAAGCAAAATAATAATAATAATAATAATAATGCTAGACTTTTCACACAGCATCATCTAGCCCCAAAGTAAGCAGAGCTTGTGTTATGGGTACTAGATGACTGATACTTATATACTTTTTGTTTGTAAATACGTACATATTATACATAGAAACATCCAGACCCGAGACAAATATCTGAAGTCATACAAACATTTGTCCCGCGGCGGGGATCGAACCCGCAACCTTTTGCGTCGCAGGCAGGCCTTCGCCCACTGCGCTACATAGGTCGTCACATGTATTACATACATGTATTTTGTATCCCATCAACATCGATAACCTATTGATGTGTACACCCCCTCTTCAACCCGCCACTCTTCTAACCAAGTGTATAACTATCATAAAGAACAACTTTTGTTCTATGACTTTTTACAAAACATAATGCTGCTTATTACATAAACGTTAAACCTCAGTCGAACCCCATGTTGACACATGTCAAAACAAAACTGTTACCACAAAAAAGCGTCCTATGTACGAGTATTTAAAGATCGTTTTTCTAGGGACAGTTTTTTAGTTAGACTTGGTCTAAACTCGGCTCATTCTCTTGTAATAAGCCCCAATACATTTACCAAAAACAAACCTTCAAGATTAGCACATTTCAACTCTGTAAATAGGTCAAGTTGAAGCACCCCGACACACAATAATGAGGGGAGCGACCACAGAGGTCGTCCAGAGAATAATGGAATATGCAACCGACAGTCAGACATCCCCATTATTGTGCATTCATGATTGGTTGAATCGAGGATTGGTAGGCAACAATATATTACCTAGTATGGCAGAGTTGAGCGCCTCGCAGACGGACTCCCTCTGCACGGGCTCCAGCTGCCAGCCGAGCGGGCTGTCCCACGGGTTGCTGTACGCTAGCAAACTGAATGCATTCTGGAAATACAAACAAAACCTTCTTTACATCCTACATAATACTTATAAGATCTTAGCGCTTGTCGGTCATGCAATTTTCTCCATGCGTTACATCTTACCTAAAAAAACCGTGACACTCCCGGGAGTGCCGAGAGAAGTGAGAACTTGAACAAAAAAATGTTATGCATTTTTATTGAACCGTTTAGTTATAAAATGAGCTTTAAGAAATATAAAAATATTCTCGCACGTGACCTTTTCGAGGCGAATCCAACAAAATATTCTTATCTCAAAAATTCCCAACGCGCCTAAAGAAGTTTTTAAGGTATGGTTTAATATCATTTATTCACAAAAAGACATTACACTGTAACTTACTTGTAAAAAAGTTTACAGTAGCGTTATAAAGATCGTTCTAAGGTGAAGGTTATCCCACCTAACACATTTTATTTGGTTAGCAGTGTTCGATCTTAAAGAATTTGATGAGCTAGTTTTTTTTTAAATGTGATAAGTGAGTTTACATTTTTTATTTCGGACGGTAGTTTATTGTAAAGCTGTGCGCCTTCATAAGTTTTTTTACCGTAATTTGTTCGGATTTAAGGTAGGGCAATAAAGCTAGCTCGACGAGTTCTTCGTTTAGTTATCGGTTAGTTATCGGTGGCCCGATTTGGATAAACTTAGATGGAGATTACAACCTAGCATAGAATCTCTCGTCATCTCCCTGGTTCTTCACGGTATTGGTCGCGAAGGAACAGGAGTAGAATCACCTAGTTTTAAGACGTTTCAAAGTGATCCCAGCGGTCCTACTGAATAAATGCTTTTTGACTTTTGACTTTGACATCATCGTCCACAGCCTGACTGCACCCACTGCTGGGTACAGGCCTCCCTAAGCTTGTGCGATGAGCATGCAAGCGTGAGCGACGATACGAGCAGAAGCTATTATATAAAATATTAAAATAATATGATTAATCTGAATGTTTGTACGTTAAGATATCTGTATATTTGTAAACCATCTTTCCAGTACACTAAGAATAGGAAAAGCGACAAACAAAAATGCATCTTACCTCTAACATCTTATGGCATAGATCCTGTTGCAGTTTTTGGCTCATGGCGTAGAGATCGCGCCCGAACGCGAGCATTCGCTCCACAGAGGCGCGCGAGCTGCAGCCGTCTGCGTCTAACGCACACAATATTATACTCTCTTGTTACGCTGATAAAGGTTATATTTCAATGCAGCAACGTTGATCAAGAGAAAACTATTCAAACTTCATTAAAAATTTAAAAATTAATGTTTGTTTTCTTGATCGAAGTTGCGCTAGCTAGTTTCAAAGGTATGACCATGAAAATAAGAACAAATGACTTAGACATGATCAGATTTACAACCTCAAAACTGTGCGGTAACAATTAATAGTGTAGAAAGATAATCCAATTGTGTTTACACTGCCATGCAGTGATTCCCCCAGTCCCTATTATTTCGTGGATAAATATGATATATAATTTATAATCAATTTACATAAATAAGCGGACACAACACAATATATAAATAAATTATCGTGCTTACTCATTTTACTGACCATCCCAACTCCCCTTGACACATAAGATACAATACAAAGAGTACATGCAAAACAAACACTTCATACAAGTCAAAGAAAACATGCTACAACGTTTTTAAACTTAGGTTTCGCAATAGATGGCAGCACATGTTTCCATTTCAAAATGGCGGCCGCAAGTTTAAAGATGAAAAACGTTGTGATTACGTGTAGATTTACTTACTTTTGATCACCACCGAACTATTCTAACTGGTTTTAATAGAAAAGTGCGTTTGGTATGCCCAAGTGTGAGGTTAGTACTGTTAATAGGCTTAAAAAACGGTCTTAGTCATAGGGAACAATAGAATTCTTTTTCGATTCTTTAAATTGAGGACTTAGGAAAGAACAAAAAGCTAGGGACAATGCGCTAGGTAAAAAGGGCATTTCTATTACTTCTTATATTGCCTGAGAGCAAAAGCAAAGAGGGAATCACCCTTTAAATACAAAAACACGCTCGTTTCACGCAAAAAGAATTACTAAGCAACTTTAATACCATGACTTATCATCTAGCATTATCTACGCGCGTAAATTCAATTAATTTTGATTTGATTTTTCGAACGAGCGTGGAAATAAATAGTGATATTTAAAAATAAAATAGTTGGTAACAACCGCGAAAATTATGGTTAGAATGTACGCGCGTTCGAAACCACGTAGTACTCACGGACAACAAATATGACGACGACAATTTATTGGACAGACCATGACGCATAATAACTATTGTTGTAAATCAGTAACATCCATATCCATACTAATATATATAAATAAATGTGGTATTATAAATGTGAAAGTAACTCTGTCTGTCTGTCTGTCTGTTTGTTACGCTTTCACGCCCATACCGCTGAACAGATTAAGCTGAAATTTGGCATAGTTAAAGGTTGTATCCCAGGGAAGGACATAGGCTACTTTTTATCCCGAAAAAATGAAAAAATCCCGAGGGACCGCGGGAGCGCAGCTAGTTTTAACTAAACTGACGAAAGAACACAGTTTTTTGACAACTATTCCGTGTTATTATACAATCCGGAAGTGTCTTTTAAAAGGCCTTTATAGCGTATCAACGGTCTTATAGGATGATGATTAATCTTTTATGCATTCTAACACACGTAAGATCAACAATTGTTATACCTATATAGCTTATTCCTTTGTTTAGTGTTTGAAGATCGCTTGAACGTATTACCTGCCAACATTAGTTTTGACGATCTAAGTTATGTTATCTGTTACTATTTATGTGCGCATAGTCTGCCCAAGACAACCGTCTACCCACCCTTGGTATAGTCCATTAACGCGGCGACGCAGACGGTGACGCCCGGCATGCCTTTCAGCGGCAGCGGCTCCCGACCTACAACCACGGACCGTCACGTCGCGCCCGCCGTCGCAGCGATTCGTGTGAACGCGATCTAATGTTCTCTACGGTTTTATAAGACGCTCGTGTATGCTTGATCGGATTCTTCTAGGCTTGGCTATGCATTTTTATTATTATTGAATATGAAAATCATCGAATTCATACACCCAGTAGCGCTTGTGATGTAACTTAGTCGCTCTAGAAGACTATTTATGACGTAAGTGTTAAAAGGGTAAGTGGTGCTTGAAAGCAGTGTATCCTGACCTAATTTTTGCGTTTTTAACACCAATTATTTTACGAATTTTTCTTCATATTTCCTTTTAGTCCTTCACAAAAGGTTCCTTGTTCCAAGCCTGAATTCTCGAATCCGTATCAGCGAGCGCGAGTGAAGTTAGCTCAGGATGAATCTGACAGATAATCGAGTACACGAGTCGAAGGAAATGTTATGGCTATATTCACGCGCGTAAAGTAACATTCTATAACCGAATCGTTATTGTTATCCCGGGTCGGATCGCTGCGACAGCCTTACTTGATTTTGAAATGCAAGCTTTCGTTATTATGTATTTCTACACTGTTTCTTTTCTCTGCATCGTCTGAAGGCAGGTTGAGATATGTCGCCATATTATAGAGACAAGATAGAAAAGAAACAGTGAGAGGATATCATAATATTTCTCCAGAATTGACCACTCGTTCAAACTTACGAAGAGCATAAATACATTTTTATAATTACATTTACACGGAGTTTGTGTTTAGTTCTTGCATTTCAAAATGTTACGTTCAACATGCTAAGCGATGACGTTCAACTAGATACAAATAAAATGACAAGTGCCGGTGTATGCGATCTAATGGCATGTTACATGAGCGGTGAGTAAGAAGCCTAGCCAGGGCCATGCAGTTAGCATCTTAGTCCTTATTTCCAGCGGCGTAAGACACAAACTACATCAACAATTTTGACACATCACATTGGCAATTTTTATCTAGCGAATAGTTTCATCTCTTTCTTATACCAATGAAAGAAAGAGACATGTCGTGTTTCAAGAGTTTGTACAGTTGTACAAATAATTCTCAGCAAATTTCACCCCTTTTCCTTATAGTAGTTAAACTAAGGTTATTCTACACAGTGAGTAAGGTAAGTACTAATTCTGTCTAAGAAGCAGTTGCTAAAAATACAACTAACATTTAATTTTAGCATCAACAAGACAATTCAAAATGCTAATCGGGGCGGGATGGTGTCTTAGCAAGGTATAACAGCATATATTTATTACATATTCGTTAATATTATATGACATAAATATGTACACACTAAACTAAAGCAACCAGCAAAATAATCATAAAATGGTGGCTAAAGGATAAAAATAAGAAAATGAATGATTTATGGAGTGCAAATAATAAATAAATAATAAATCACAATTTACATAAATGACGCTTAAAACTGTAAAATAAAGATTGTATAATTAATTTGGATATATATATATCGCCAATTAGGAAAATATAATACAAAATTAAAGAAAACTAAATCATATAAGATAATTATGTATTAATTCGCAATTGTTTATAAAAACCTACACTGTTGTCCAATATATTATTTTAAAAAGTGAGAGTGCCACCTGACGCGGAAACACGCCTTTTAGGTACAATTTGGCGTTTTAAAAATGTAGGTAACGGCTTAATTTTACTCAAAAAAATATCAAAATATTTATCATTTTTTGCTTTGTCTTAGAAACTTGGTGTAGTTATCGAAGATTCTTTTTACACATCTATGTTTTTTGGTCCAAGTATTTTATTAATAAAATTGGTGATGAAGAAACGGGAGTAGAATCACCTCTCCATTAATACTAGATCCCAATGTTTTTTTAATAAATCTATTGCCTGTATATTATAGTTTAAATATAGTATAATAAGGTATTTTACCTTCTTCGTGAGCACCGTTGGCGGCCGGCGGAGACATTTCGACATCCCCACACGCCGACCGACTCTCGTCCATTGGTTCTGTCGTGCCTGGAACAGATATAAGTACCATCTCTATATATAAAAATGAATCCCTATATCCCTTGGTCACGCCATCACGCGTGAACGGCTGGACCGATTTCATTATTTTATTTTTGTTGTGTTTGTTATTGTCAGGAGAAAGTTCTTATGACAGAAAAAATCTCTATATTAATCATGGAGGGCGTGAAATAAGGGTTGAAAGTTTGTATGGGGAGTTGGTAGTTCCAGTTAAATGCAAGAGATTTATTAGATGCGTTGCTAATAAGTATGTTATTTCGCTGACGAAGTCGCGGGTACCAGCTAGTAGTTTATAACTTGTAATTTCTTATCTGGCAAATAAATGTATTTGTATCTATTCATCGGGTTAAGTGCTAGGCAATTTAGAAGCAGTTACCATTAGTATGGTCGGTCCCAGGGCTCTCTGCGTCGCCATTGCTGGCGGGGGCGGGGGCACCGGGGGCGGTGGGGGCGCCGGGGGCGGGGGCGCGGCTCGTGTGCGAGATGACGGACGTGGCCACGCCGTTAGCGCACACACCGTCTGCGCACACCTGCCGCATACATAATAGTACGTTACTAAAGTCAGCCTTATTTAGGAAAACCGACAACTAAAAATAGTGTCGTGAAGCGTGGAACGCTCGATTGGAACGAAGTTTCAACTTTGACATTTGACATTTGTCAAATAAATTATTATCATACTGATCCTAGAAACGCTTTTCAGTACTATGTTCTGCGACTGCGCACTTTGCGCTGTGACGATTTGACATATACATGTGTCGTGACGCAAAAATCGAACACTTTTTTCGTCTAGCCCCCATCCGATACCGTCCGAAAAGGAACTTCGTTCCATATAAGTCTTCTACCAATGTACAGTACGCACAACTAATCTTTAGCTCTCTGCAGTAGCTGCGCAGAAACCATTTTTGATGACGCCGAAACGACGAAGACAGCGTTGTATAGCTACCTCGCTCACTCGCTTAGTTATCTATCTCACCTAACTTCAGAGAGCTAAAGATCGGCTGTGCGCACTGTCCATGTGTGAGGTGGTGCTACCTGCGCATCTGTCCCGTTGACCATCTCCACGAACTGGCGACACTTGAGCAGGAACAGCAGCTCCTGGTCCCGCTCCAGCAGGCCGGGCCACTGGCGCCGCGTCAGCTCCACGGCTTCACCCACGCGCCCGGACATCACTAGCTTTGATACTTCTGCAAGTTCATATTATTCGTTTGTAATACAGGACAGAACATCGCTCGCTATGATACTTCTGTGAATAGTTCACATTAGTCAACTAGATGGCGACCCAGGACAAATTAGAGCGCTACTGCGTAGCTAAGTTATAGAGTCAAAAATGTACAGTTCGCCCAACGGATCTAGGCATTCATAAAGTTAGCCGTTTATATGCGCAGAACACAATTTTGTATGAAAAAGCTTTCACTGCTCACTTCACGAATGCCTAGATCCGTTGGGCGAACTGTATAAATCTATGTTACTCAGTGTGATTTACATCAACATAACATTCACAAAATTTTAAATTTTCGATTTCCGTGATTTCCAATCGTAGATCCCCAATTACACTAAACTTTACTATACTAACTTTTTCTTTGAACATAATCACAATAATGTTGGTGAAGAATATGTAATATGTACATATTCTTCACCAACATTATCATGCTACCCTCATATCGATTTAATGTGAAGTCGGCTCCACCACTTTGTGCTTAGGAAAATTGACAGACCAAGCCGAGGTGTTGTGGAGGAAACACTCACTTTGTCTATTTTTGATAGAAGCTATATCTTCTTCTATAGGTTGTCCCGTTGCGCGTGAGAACGCCTGGGCGGTGCTGCAGTAGCCGTGGTGAACTAAATATGACGATACCATTCTGAAAATATATTTTAACAGTTATTTATCTCGAAAGTGTGAAATGATACGCAACAATTTAAGTAAAACAACACTAGCTTCTGTTGAGCAAACTTTTAAAATTAAAGCCATCTTGTTCAGAGAATCGATTAGTAAAGAGAAATCGAAATTAATAGAATGCTCTTTTATAGTAGACACACTACAAATATAGAGCAACGCTGAATATTGAGACTGGCTGCAATGATTACACAAGCAAGTAATCCATACTAATACCCATACTAATATTATAAATGTGAAAGTAATTCTGTCTGTCTGTCTGTTTGTTACGCTTTCACGTCCAAACCGGTAAACAGATTAAGCTGAAATTTGGCATAGTTAAAGGTTGTATCCCAGGACTACATAGGCTACTATTTCTCCCGAAAAAAAGGAAAAAATCCCGAGGGACCGCGGGTCACACCGCGGGAGTGCAGCTAGTTAAGGATAATTTGAAGATGTCAACATTTTCTCATCACTACTGTTTGGGCCACCAAACAACAATTTCCGAACGCACGCGCCGGTGACGTTTCCGAACGAAGTCAAAGACGCCAAGGCGGCTGTCAACTCAGAAAAATCTCTCTCTCAACAAAAAACCCATCCGTCGTCACGTCTTTTTTATAAGTTTAAATATTGTAAAAAGCTCAATATAGATAAGTTATCAAAATATACGTTTTGGTTATTGAAGAAACCCATATATTCAACAACTACAATATTCACGATTCTTTGAAACATTAAAAAGAACAATGGCCAATTAGGACGTTGTCTCAGAGACTACACGTCGTAGCAATAGCAATAGCTGCAACAGTCACCTGTGTAAAACCTGCTGCCATTGGCCCTGCTCATCGGGCAAGGGAAACTCGTCGATGGCGATACGTGTGCGCGCGCGAAGCTCACGCAACATGTCTTCTATATCGAACACGAAGGGCTGCTGGCCGAAGTTGGCGTCCACAACTTCTCCTGGTGTCTGTAGTCCCACGGTCGGGTATAGGTTGGGCTGTTGGGATAAACGAACGTGATACGAGACTTGGAGATTGGTTGGATTGGAGGTACGAGTGAGCGTTATACACCGAAATATGGAAGATTGTTGGGTTATAGGTTAGACTAAGTGTGGAGATGTAGACTGATATGGAGATGTGTTGGACTGTAGGTACTGAGTTTATTTATTTATTTTTAGCCCGTATTGTCCCACTGCAGGGCACAGGTACTGAGTTTAACACAACTAAATATCTGTATCATCAAAAGTTGTTTACCTTTCTGTTTATTCCTAGAGACATCAAAATGGGGTGTCCTGTAGGACGCGAGACCTAAAGAAGGGGTACGAGGAGTGTGACACTTAAAAACAATACTTATCGGAAAATATATCAGAAGAAAATGATTGATGAAAGCGTTTTACTGTTTCCATGCTTTAAATGTGCCTAAACATGAGCCTCTTCCAAAACATCTGACCAGAATTCCTTTGTGCTTCTGTTTCTAGTTGAGATCAAAATGTGTACAATCTCACAGCTCAGATGCATTGGTAGAGTCTGCAAAATAGCCCAACTCTTACGGGTAGTCCTCTGAAAGCGATGCCGAGATGGTGTCCGTTCTTTGTGTAGAAGCAGGTGTTGTCGACGAGGTTGACGCCACAGCCGATGACGTCACCAGTCGTGAAGGTAGGCCCGTACGGCTGCCCCGTGCCCGATGAGCAGAACGAGTGCCCGTCGTCGCCGTGGTAGCCGTATGAGTGTTTGTCCCAGCCTTGGCACATAACACTTACATTTTGTACACCAACCATTTAGGAAACAAATTCAAAAACAATTGAGAAACTGTATACTAATCATCGCCAATAGTCTTTTCGTAACGATGTTGGTTGAATCTGATGTGATTGGGGATGGACTGTTCAATATTTCTCAAGCACATACACTCTATTGTAGAGAGGACATTCTGGAATCGACACTTTAAGTAACCTTACTGGGTGATAAAGTAGTCTTACTGGATGGTAGACTTAGAGGATAAAGAAGCATATCCCCAACAGCAGTTTCTGTTCTGTGAGCAAAACAGAAAGAAACACAGTTTTACTGACAAAGGACATACCTGGCAATCTGTTCATATTGACTCCGTGTGCAGACAGACCAATGCCCATGTACCCATCGCGGCCTTTGGACACAATGCGAACCTCGAAGTAATAGAGGCCGCATGCCGCTGGGATCGGATGCGTGGCGCGGACCGATGCTGCGTCCTTGTGGGTCTTGCCATGACCTGGAATGGAATAGGCTTGATGATCAAGAACAAGCAGTTTGCATTCGAACGTCCGATAAGTTCTGGAAGATCTGAATCTGTGTCGATTTCACATACGAAATATAGCTATGGCCTAAAATTGATAATTATAGAGTCAATCAAGGTATACCACGGCTTGATAGAATGCAAGTACAAAGCAGACATAAATGCAAATGATCGAGTTTAGAAAGAAAGAAATTAGAAGTTAGAAGTTAAAAATATTGACAAAGTTGTAGACACATTATTAAATATTATTAATTACATTATTTTATAGGAAACAAACCAAGAAAAGTATTTTTCCACTTTTCCAAAAACATCCATGGTTTATTGGAAAATAACAAAAGCAAGTCTTGTTACGCGAGTAAATAAAGGCGTAATTTGTAAACATGCCATATATTTAGTTTGAACAACCTCGATTTCAGACATTTCTGTTTATTCCGTTTTGATTTGAGTGTTCATAAATATGAGTTCTTTTAAAATTGGAGTCAACTTTAAAAATTCCATTAAAATTATAACGTAGTAGTGTAGGAAAATACCAATATTAGCACTCATAGTGAGTGAGAATTGAGTTTTATAATCTATGTTTTAAAACAGATTATTAAACTCTTTTTATGATATTTTGTCTAATAGAACTGAAAATATCTATCATTTGAAGAAGCGATATCAATGAATTATGTGATATCTAAGCTAATTACATCCTACATTAAAGCCAGATGCATTAACTTCCAAACTAAACTGTCATGACGACAAAGGTCCTAGGAATAACATCCTGAAACCCAGCCAAGTACGCAAACGTGAGAGCAATATCAGAAATACGCGTCACAATCAGCGAAACATCAAATGCTAACGACTACAAACATAAATCCAAAACACAAAGCTGTTTAGATCACAAAACTACTGGGATTTCTACGCATCAATTCACACAAAGAAAACTAAACCATAATAAACAAGTGGTAAAGTTAAAATTCCAAAACGAAAAACGATTGGTGGAAACGATTAGTCTATTGCAAGGCCAAACACTTGAATGTGCTATATTTATTGGTAGCTAACCACGGTCACGCTGCTGTGCTCGGCTCTACTCAACAACAGAGGAAACTAAAGCCTTCATTAGAATACACAAATCGTTTTCAATATTATACGAAAACCCGTTAATGATAATAAAAGCATACCTAAGTAAATGCGGAAGTCTACAAAACGAGGTCTAAAGATACGAAGAACTATCAGTTATATATTTCATAATTGTGAAACAATGCGAAACAATTTCAATGTGTGTGATGTTTTATTAGATAGCTAGGGGCATTTTATTCAAAATTATCGTAATGACAATGATTTGCGACTTAGTTACTAGCAGAGTCAAAAGCTAACACTTTCATTTCTATGGAAGCAAAGCGATATCCCACGACGCAATAACCAATCTCGTGTGGTAGATTACACGCTCACATTCAAACTCTCTCATCCGCACAACACCAACACTGGTAACGAAAACACTCACACGGCGAAATAATGCTCGTGCGCACACAACACACAGGTTAACGAACCTGCACGTGTTTACACAAACACATGTAGGTGTAACAGTACACGCTGGATGTGTGGGATGCTCTCCATCATGGAGTGGGATTGAAGTCTTCGTAGTTATCGATGGTACTAGGTACTTACTAGAAACAAGATCGGTAGCCCTTCAAGAAGCATTTGAGATAAAAAGTGTCAAGAAAAACGTTCGCAGTAAAATAGCCTTGCACAATTAAAAAAAAAAACTAATAGGTGAATGGGAAAAACAGGCAGCTGCTAACAGATACGAACAAAGCTAAATTAATGGGAATCGTTTCACTGCTAATTAATTCAGAATGCGTAGCTATAGCTACAGTGCTTTTCGATTGAGAATATTATACCTAAATCTATTTCCAAAGAGGAAAATTTAGGGCAACGCGGTATTGCCGCTTCGAATGTTTTGAAACGTTATTGTTGAGATCAAGGAGTTCAACGTCCCACGCCTCCTGGCTCGGACAGTCACGACCTTCGATAACTCCGGGAGGATTGCCATTTTGCTGGCTATCGTCAGTGACTTGCGCAGATCCGCTTATTTCAATATTCATAAACAATAAGGTTACCATTTGTTTGGTACCAATACAATAAATAATCATAACAATAAAACCGGTTTTAGATAAGTACGATAACTATTATTAGAACTCGAAAAAAAATTTAATCTCAAAGTAACTACCAACCCAACCACCGATATAATGTTGAATTATTTAAGGCTGAGTGAACGGCGATAACTTTGGAGACAAAATCTTCTAATCTCACTGAGCAAACCAGGGATCGCGCTTTAGGAATCGGGAAGTTCACATTTATTGTGACACGATATCATGTACAAGAGTCGTATGGACATACACGACACGGACGAATGTCAAGGCGTACTCGAGGTCGACACACCCTTTTCCTGAACAAAGAATCTGAAGCGTGAGTAAGCCGGGGCCAATTTATAACACCGCCATATTTTTACAATTGAACGATCGAGATCGAATGATAGCACCTCGATACGTCGTAACCCAGTTTAAGAGATAGACTCGTTAACCAGGCCGAGGTTCAATCAATTGAACAAAATATTAAGACGCAATAACTATCAGACTAACTCTAGGACGCGCCTCTGCGACAATCTGTCTGAAGCGTTCAATTTAAGTTTTCTGAGGGAAATGAACAAACTTTTATAGCATCTTGAGTAAAATAATTCTCAAGTTAGATGTTGCCAGTTAAAACAACAAGTATGCAAATGATGAACATTACAAAGTTCAGACAATAAACGCTCCGTGACTGCATAAATAAGTCCCATCTTCTCTGCATACAGTGAGCTACTATTAGGTTATGATAACTGACTGTTAAGCGCATTAGCTCATATCTTGAGTAGACAAATCAGATGAAACAGACTCCAGTTAGTCCAACCGCCGCCGGTTATCTTCTCTTGAACTAATTGCTAATTTAGGTCACACCAAATTACCACGGACCGGACACAGTTCATCTAATTATTGTAAAATATTAATGTACACCCACGAATGAAAAGGAAATATGGAAGGAAAAGGGAATAAAACTGTACGTAATATCCAATAAACGTGTAAATAAATAATATGAATAAAGCAAAGACAATAATGACTCACTTGAAAATAATTGATTAGGGCTAAATTAATTAATAACATTATCTCGAAGAAGGAAAGAAGGGGATTGAGAAGTTATGCGCAGGACGAAATTATCCACAATCGTTAGCGAACCATTGCCCTCAACCTGAGTACATTCTAGGGTTGTCGAAGTCATAATTGAGAGAAAACCTTGGTTGATTAATCAACTCGCATTGATGTATTTCCTTGTTCTGACTGACGTTACTAACTATAATAATTATGTAAAAGTAATAACGCAAAGGTTATCGTAGGCGCCCCATTACTCTCGCCTATTGAAGATCCTAGCTACGTGACAATAAGTACTTTTCAATTTAAAACTTAGTACTTCAGTAAAAAATCTAGCCATCTCTCATCGTCTCATCCCAACCATTGCCAACCCTAGCGTGTAACCAGTAACAACGCAAGATTTCAAGGAAATGAGCTCTTGAACTGTCTGATCCATGTTTCTATCGGGAATAATGTGGAATGGATTAATGTCGGCCATTTCGCAATTGTAATCAATTTCACGAAACATACAAATTAGGATTGTTCGACCGCTTTCGAGAGACAAACAGTCTCCGGGCCTGCTAGAACGTGGACAGACTATAAATATCTGCAACGCGGAATAAATAGTCTGACACCGCAGTGAATCTGAGATATTTATACAGTGTCAACAGAAATAGGTGCGAAACAGAACTATTTGTTAATATAACAGTATTTGCATTGGATGGCGATAGCATAACAGGAAATATCTAATCAATACATACGTGCTATAGCTTAGATAAAGGACACGCTCATGCTGGTAATCAGAGTGTAACGGGTCGTACCGTAAAATGGTAAAGCGTGTGCAGGTTAGCTAATCTGATGTTTATTGATATCTATCGAAAGCTAGTCCAATGTAAATAGATCCTTAGCTAAACTATTAAGTAATCTACATAATGTATGAATGATAACTATAGATAAGAAATATTTAAGAGCGATACAGTGTAACATAATACGAACAAGTAAGAAACCACACTGCTAAAATGAAATAAAATTAAAACGAAAACTACAAATTCGCGCAAAGTGATTAGCAAAGCGCAAACAAAACTAAAGGGTTAGAGAGAACATACACAAGAGACATCCCAAGAATGGTTGTAACACACGGTAAAACACCCGTTAGCAAACAGTAACGGCGCTCTCGGAGTAAACAAACAAAGGCTCGCTGTGACGTTAACCACTCGACCTGATCACGCATACTACGCGCAACTTGATCAGACGACTGAAACATTTACATCTTTATTAGACTGATTCAGACGTGCTCCTTGAGGGTGAATTTGCTGTATCATTTCTAACTGGGGAACGCTAATTCAAATTGATTTATCCCAAACGTACACTATCAAGAAGTTTATAACTGTATCAAAGATCTTTGACCTTTACTTGTTTGAATTGAACAACCGTTATAAATTGTAGCAGTACAACCCTCAAAGGATCACTTCTCTCTAACTGTTTGATAGCGGGATGCTCGCGCTGTATGTGTATGTGAACATACGGTACATCCAGAGGCGTAAGTGGAGATAGGGCAGGTGGGGTCGGCGGCCCGGACCCTGCGTCCCACCTTCCAACAAATAGAGAAAACGTCGATCCATTAAAACATCCACATTCGGGCCCCATACACACCACTTACGCGTCTGGCTGCTCGATGCTTTTCTCAGATCCAGTCTAGTAATTTAGTTATCCAGCACCTAAGCGTATAAAAGCTTCACAGTGCGCACTGACTGAGAGTTCGTTATGTTACAATTCGACATTAGCATCAGCAGTATATTCTTTAGCTTTAAGAAATTTATCGCATGTGAAGATTTAATTGATAATCTCTTAAATTAATTAAATCTTCTTTAATTCTCTTTTGTCAAATGGGTTTATCGATTAAATCTCACATGCGAAATCTTTCTAGAGCATGCGGAAACAGAACCACAACGATGAGACGAATAATTTCGAGCAGAGCACCACTTATGATTGAGGTGTGCACTGTACATGCGCTGTGAGTCGAATTGGAACAATACACGAAACAATCTCGATCAGTTCGTACCAGATGCAGCGGCAAGCCAATGCGGCTCAATGACATGCAAACTCCCTACTGCCGATGTACGAGCGTTAAGAGCAAAGTGGTGCAATGGAGCCGATTACACTAAGCTACGTTATAGTTACTTATGCTAACTATAGTTAATGATGATTAATTAGACTATTAATGGCAAAATTCAAGCTATAATCGACTTCTCGAATTTTGAAAAATTGATGTATGAGACATCAATTTTACAAAATTTAAATGCCGTAGAGAAGTGTTTGTGTAGCAGATATTAAACCAAGGTCTCCTTCAGTTTGAATAACATGTTTTTTACTCTGCGTAGTTTACGGTGGCTGGCATACGTAGGTAAGCGGAATATGTTATGGATCGGTAACTAAAACAATATGTTTTTTTTTTTCTAAATCAGCTACAAACCCAAATTACTGAATTTGGGTAAAACTTATTATTATTATTATAAACTTATTTGTAAAACTTTATATAAACCACTGGGTTTATATAAAGTTTTACAAAAGGATATTGATAATAAGGATTTTTGTGAATCATAAATCATAATATAAGAAATCATAACGTCATAAGACCATGAAGGACAACGAACAGTGTATTGTGTTCGTGCTATGGCAACACGCGTGCTAACTAGCGGTTACCTGCGGCCTTGCCGAGAACATCCGCGCGATTACTTCAAATTGAATTAGCTTACATTGTATCGACAAATCGTAAAAAGATAATTTTGAGCTCTCAACACACAGGTTCGTGTCGTGAGATGTCGTGAAAACAAGATTTATGTCGTAGAGCTATTTTAGTATGAAAACACATACGATTGAAATCGTCGTAAATGATTCATCATAGTTCATTCTTCAAAGAGTGAGTAGAGAGCAGACATTTATGAGGACATAGCTGAGCTCTCGAGATGAGCTCGAATGCGGAAACTCTAGAGACGTGTAAATTAGGTGAATTCAAGTTGCATGTTTCAAGTCAAAGCAGTGCAGTGGGTAAATCTATTTAAAGCACTCTCCTTCAGTGTTTTTTACATGGTGAGTGATTTATCGACTTGACAAAATATACAAAATTTCTTCTGGTCTAGGTCACTTCGCAAAAGATCATTAAAAAAAGTATTGTATAAAACCCTCAATATTTACCAGTTAAAGTAAGTATAAAATTTTCAGTACATTATTCAGTACTTTGATATAATGCTTTCCAAGTATATCGTTAAAGTTTTAAGTTTAATTATTACGATTATAATATTTTAAGTAATTTTTTGGAGCTCAGGTAAACGAACATAACCTTAACGACTTTTGAAGGTGAACATTAATAAAAAATGAATTCAATTATTTTTGGTTCTATTTGCATAACAATAAGTTTACTAAACACGTGGCATGCATTCAGAAACTTCTATACACTTAGAAATCAGAAATCTAGTACTGAATCACCATTGTGAGTCCAGAAAATTATCCATTCAGTTCCATCGTGATTTCCATTGAAAACCAAACAGACATGCATTCAGCTGCCGCAGTCTAGAATCTAGATGGCATCCGCAAACCTTCAATAGATATTTAGAAATGGTCTGAGTAATAACTATTTCCCAAGCTTGTTTCAATTTTATAACATAACAGCTAGAATTTATCACAAAACCTTATCGAAGGTTCTCTTCTATCTAATAAATATAACGGTATTTAAAATAAATAAAATTAAAATCTTATCATCTAATTTTATCAATATCGTTAAAGAATTTTGTCTTAATTTTGTCTTACAACAACACACAGTATAACATACAGTTTATGTTATACTGTGTGTTGTAAGACAAATTTATGTGAAGTGTGTACGTGTACAAACCGTCCAAAGATTTGGCAAACATTCGGTGACAGTCTTACTTTTGTAGATGATATAGTATAATGCAAAGACGTATTAAGATTTATTGAAGAAATAGGACGCAAAGCTCATATTGATGAAGAAGTGAATCTAGTGATTTAAGTAGATGACTAAAATCACATTAACCTTAAGCTAAATACAAAAAGAATAACTATTATGAACTGTTAGTTCTAAAAAATGAAGAAGCCACATAAGTAAATGTAATAAATCGTAGGAGCGGATCGCGTGCAAGCCTATCGATTGATATCCGAGTGGCATGTTCCGCGCGAATCATTGATTCTGTACTAGATTACATTTTGCATGAGTGGACATGTAAACGTGTTGCCACCGGGAAGTTTACCTCGGTATTGCAGGTGTGTTAACACGAGTATATTCATTATATGCAATGAATTGCATATTTTATGTTCTCTAGCCTTAGTACCTTGCCTTTTACCCAATTCATCGTAGACTAAAATTGATCAGACATCCACAATAATAATATGGTTAACATCTTTGGTTTTAAGCAGATGAATACACAATTTGTAGATACATGTATCTTTAGCTCTATTCATTTGGTACAATCTAGCTAGCTAGACTATTTATAGAGCCTGCATATAAGTTGCCAACGGGAAGTTTACCTGCGCCGAGCAGCTGCGCCCGCGCACAGATGAGAAGATTATGCAACGCTGATGACACAGTTATTGAAACCAATGTTTATGATGTGCAGATACGTAGAATCGCTTAGGAATCACATTCCGAAAACTCCACTGAATTGGATTGACAATCAATGAAATTGGGTAAACCGTGATTAACCCGTGAAATGTAGCTGCGAATAATTTCAAACCTATTCCAGAAAATATTTAGTAATACTTATGTAGAGCTGTACAGAGTATTTAGCATTGCATGACAAATATTGACCGCATAATGAAGTCAGCCTTCGTATTGAAATGCAAGGATAACTTTGCAACTAAGATAATATAAATTTTAAGACACTAGGAAAAACCAGAACGGAATACGTAAAAAATAAAATAGCTCTGAATGTTCCAAATAAGCTTAAATCATTTCTCGAGGTAACATAAGGAGAAATAACAAACGATAACGCACGTCAGAACATTGAGAAAGCTGTCAGCAAACATAAACGAAGCTAACTTGACCTGCCATTGGCTCAGTTCAGTTAGACTCGCATCGATCATACTACCTACACCAATTTGGCAACGACTATGTAAACCGAATAAAGGAGTCTGATCTGTTTGTTAATAAGTATTATGACACAAAAACATGAATCGTGCCCGCAATTACAAATCATTTTAATAAGCAATTTTCATTCACACCGATGATTTTTTTTATATATTATATAGATCATAAATTACAGCAAACGAAATATTTTCTAAGCTCCTCAATTTATAGCTACGGGTTTCAATGGCTTTTCTACTATACAATATTTCGGGTCATTAAGTTTGCCATTTACGTGGAGCTTTCAGAAGCGGCACTAAATCACAAGTCAGTCACCAATGGGGACTCACTTTCACTAAGGCCTTGTGTTGCATAATTGAACGCTCGCTGTGGCCTGTTCTCATTTGTGGTGGAGTGTCATTTTGTTGCCAGGCGACAGGTACACGCAAGATATCAAAGATCTGGATATTTAGGTACAGGGTCTTTTCTCTATCATTAACTACTTTTGTACCTAATATGCTCAAATTTATTCTACAGCAGCGAAGCAGATAGCAGATCGTTCCACAGCTCCGTCATTGATACGTTAGATCGCTCATGAATACTAAAACAACAAAACATGAACCTACGCATTAGTCTAATGCCTTGCGAATGTTTACATCGGGAACCGGGAGACAAAGAACAACTTCCTAGCCATTTCATTTTAAATTCAAATACTTCTAATGCTCCAGAAGCAACATAGCTTAAGTCTCATGATGTAGAAACCATTGTCATAATTACAGAAGTCTAGGAAATAGCGACTGTAGCAGCTGGTGACAAGGTTGACAACTGTACATCAACGTTTTATATACCAACTATCGACAAGGCCGATGGTATAATTCTTATGCGTGGGAATGTAGACTCTAACGCCGAACAGTAAGGTTTGATCGAGTTTTTTGAGACAAAGAGTGGGAGGGAGGGAGAGGGGAGGAGCACGTGGCAGGCGACCCGACGCAAGCGAGCTTGACCCAGTTAGTAGATGCACCATTTCAGTCCCGTTTCGAAAGCAAGGGCGGCCCTTTACCATCCACTGTATTTGGGACCTTGCGATATTTTCATTGTTCCTAACTAGATATGGAAACTGTATTTACATACCAAACAGATATTATATAATTAATACTTACCCATCTTAATGTTCATAAAAGTTTGTAGACGTCGTCGCAACGCTGAGTAGATTGCATTATTACGTTGAAATATAATTTTAAAACAACATTACATCGCTCGTTTCTAAAATATACCTTACATTATTAATAATAAGTTATTTGAAGCAATTAAATTATGTGAAATGGCAGGTAGCTCGGGCACTGCAATCAAACCGATACAGCGTAAAATTATTAACAGAATAATTAATAATACGAATGCAATGGTAGCAACAGACATAATCGCCACGCCTGTAAAACTCTTATTTTGCAGAGACATTACATGGTTCGTTTGTAAGAAAGAAGATTATTCTTTTAAGAAGATTATTGCTAAAGAAAGAGCCAAAAGACCCCGCATTCTGAATTGTATCATTATTTTCTTGTGAGCTCAATAAATCCTTTGCAAGCATAATGCAACAGACGGAACGTTATTAGATAGAGAGAGCCATGGAAAGTGCAATTTCCTACGCTGTTTATCGAGGCCGAAGAAAAGATATGATAAAAAGGTTACAAAATTTACAATTGAGCACCGTGAATCTACGAAATAAAACATTTTTCAACACACTTGCTCATAAAGTGGCTCTATGGTCACCGCAATTAGGCACATAATGACACCCATAATCAAACTGTGACTTTTTCATTACTATAACTCTAGACTAGTGAGTCATAGATTTTTTTTTTAATTTTATTGGTTGAGTTGCTTTGTTCTTTAAAAAGTTTTTATTCAGAAAAAAGATCGTGTTCAATAGAACAAATAAATTAATGTTCCTATTGCTTGCTCGTTTCATGCAACTTCTTATTTAAATAGATAATTTTAACTCGTACGTGTTTAATAAATAAAACTTTCACTCAAATATAACTTTTGTTTTCTCTGTAATAAAAGAAAACTTTAAATTCCCCATTTTGTACGTGGCAGAATAGGCCGCAAACCCTATGCGCGGCGCGGAAATATAGTCTGTGGCCGATCGCAATGCGCGCGCATAGGAAAACTGATTATTTTTTCCCGCAATAGCGAAACATTTTTCACAACTCGTTTTCACTGTTGAAAATGAGTTTTTATTGTTATTTTATTCACAAGTGTGTTGAAAAACGTCGTATGATACACGTGTGTATTGATAATTACCGTCCTCGGTTCTGTTAAGAGCCTCGCCTAACGTCTCGGCTCTTAAAAACACCTCGGCGGTAATCACCAATGTTACACACTAGTACCATAATGTACTATTAACTAACAAGTTTGAACGCAAATAGTAATGGAACTATTTTGGAGTTTATAAGGCAACATTTTACATATTAATTTTCCCGAGCAGCTCCCTTTCAAGCTGTGACCTCATTAGTTACATGCATGCCCTCGGTCCCATGGGTGAGCGATCTTCATAAGGGTGACTTTATTTTGATACCACAATGTTTACAAATTTTACAACTTTATGTTTTTTTTTTCAGACAACAAAGAAATATAAACAGACCTATTAAAAAGGTACTAGAAAGAAACAAAGTTAACAACGAACGAAAAAACAATGAGCACGATTAAAATGACATCGTAATTGAGAAGGGCCTTTCCCATTCATAAACTATAACCCTCGTAACATCAGGCATTGCCCTGCGCATAAATAGGGCAACCGATCCCATGGTAACGCACTGCGAGCTCCTCTGATCAAAGGTTACGTGCGACGTACAAACAATAGCAAAGATACAGTGACTCATGGCATTGTATGTAAGGTAAAGTAGGTAGTCTGCTATGGTAATGAGCAAATGCCCACAATGGATTGAAAAGTCACTTATTTCTTCTTGTACTACGATAATTACGTAGAGGTTGAAACTTCGGAATTGTAATGGAATCATTATAATAGATGATTATCTGATAACTAGTTTGTCTGTTACCGTTCTGTCTGTTTCCGCTATACGAGTATAACTAAACATCTATCTTCCACCCAGGGCAAGAGATCGCTAAACACTCCACAAATGAATAATTGGTGAAATGTAGTATTTCAGATATACAGTTATAGGTCTCTCAACTCGATAAAGATAAGCAAAAAGTTAGTTTCATATTTACAGACAAATTGTTTTGCCTGTATACACCAGCATGCCGAACAATAATTTCAAGTACAATTCGAGCCAACATTAACCAACGGTATTCAATAAATGGAATCGTATAGAACTGTACAACGATATTGAAAGGGTATATGATGATACCGTACGATTGGAGAGCACGGATAGGGGATCGCAATGCATCGGGCAATTAAAACATTTGCCAGATAACATGAGCGCTGTAAATCAATACTTTGAAATGATATTGAAAAATTCATTCAAATGAGACTTTATTGTGTAATCAAATCATAGAACATAAACTCAAAAGCTTTAGATTAGACAAAAACAGCACTACAGACAAATATGCAGCGGTATTTATCTTAGATTTATTCCAAGCAGCCGACGCAAATTCATCGACTTCGAGTACCTCCGAAGCCATCAAAGTATCCAATATTATTTGCGAATAAACAGTAAGTAGCTAAAGATGTAGTAGCTATAAGTACACGGCAACCCCAGTGAGTGAGCTGCGAACCCCTCCGGCGATAAAGCCTGTAAGGGAAACGGGGACGCCACGCCACACAGTGTAGCGGTAACTACGGACAATGCACTCTCATCTTTCGAACCTGATACTCCTCTAGTAGTAAAAGCTTGTACAGCTTGCGAAGATAAGAGGATCATTAAAGAAAATATGAATACGGGAAGCAAGAAATTTGTTTTACATTGTTTTGATATACAGACACATATGTTTGGATAGGTACGCCTACTCTGGCGCGTGAACTTTTGTCTCCGTGATTTTATTTCCGTTTTGCGGTAAAAATGTCCAAGTTCAACATGGAAAGTAGTTTTCTTGATTTATCGAAGAAAGTAGCAGCGTTGGCAGCAACAATTAAATCCCAATCGGCAACTATTGAAGCTCAAAACAAGAAAATCGAAGATCAACAGCGAGCTATGGATAATTATTCCTCCATTATTAGTGAACAGAAGAAGGTATTTGAATATCTGTCCGCTAAAGTCGAAGAACTTATTGAGTCGTCGAAATCTGTGAAAAGAGGGACGGGTGAGCGGAGCGCACCGGCTACGATCCCGCGGGCGAGCGAGACGGCTATGGTTGACTCGGAACTTGCAGCGTTATCACAGAATGTAACGGCGCGTTCACACCGGGCCACTTTGAGGTCAAAAAATAAGACTGATGTTGACATGTCCATCAACAAGCCCAACATGGATGTCATCAAAGAAACAAATGACAAGATGTTGAAGGATAAATCAACTGAGGATTCGGAAAATTGGACTGTAGTAGACTACAAGAAAAGAACGAAGAAGTCTTTGCTCAGGGACGTACAGAAGGGAGGAAACGCGCAAATTTCAACTTTCCTTGCGATTGAAAAGAAAAAATTCTTGCATGTATGGTCGCTCCACCCGGATACATCGGAAGAGGCCATTACAGAGCACGTTACTAAAACCTGTGGTTCTACGGATGTGAAGATCGAGAAAATTGTACCTAAAACCAAGAGAGATTATTCTTCATTTATGATTGGAGTTCCTGAGTCGGCATTTGGGAAGATTAATAATGTTGAATGTTGGCCACTAAACACAAAATTCAATGAATGGGTGTGGTTTCGAGCCCCCCGAAAAACAACATAAGCTGGTAACAAAAACCAATGATAGATTTATTCAGGTTTACTACCAGAATGTACGGGGGCTTAGAACGAAAGTAACTACTTTTCACACTAATTTGTTGGCGTCAACTTATGACTTATTCGCTATAACTGAATCCGGTCTTAATACGTCAATACATGACGGAGAACTAATTCCATCAAACTTCAAAATACTGCGTTGTGATCGAGCAGACGGCCGTAAACTGGGAGGTGTATTTCTGGCAGCTTCATCACGTTACGAGCTAAAGCGCGTTTCGGTCGGCGATGTGAACGCGGCTTTATTTGAGATTGTCAGTGCGACGGTGCACTTAGGAAATAATTTTTTATTTATGTGTTGTGTAGTTTATATTCCTCCGGGTAGTGATCCCAATGAGTATATGCATTTATTTCATATTTTAGAGTCACTCTGTGTTAAGTTCGATAAAGTTTTAGTGTTGGGAGATTTTAATATGCCTTCAGCGACAATCGAGGTGCAGAGTTACATGGAATATGTGATCGCTTTTTGTGGATTTCGGCAGGTAAATAATATACTTAATAGTAATAACCGTGTACTAGATTTAATATTGTCGGCATTATCGGCTAGTGACTTGGAGGTACAATTGGCGGACGAACCCTTAGTAGGTATAGACGTGCAGCACCCACCGCTGGTCGCCCGCTTGTCGGTAGCTGGCTCACGACAGATGAATACTCAACAACAACGATCGCTACCTAACTATAATAGTGAGCCCCTCAACTATAGGTGGAACTTTGCAAAATGTAATTTTTCTGAATTATATTTTAAACTTCAATGCGTTGATTGGGATAGTTTGTACAATATTAAAAAATCTGAATTAGCTTTAACTTATTTTTATGATACACTGAATAATATTGTTAACGCGTGTGTACCTATTAAACGTTCAAAGAAGCTTGTAAATTCAAGTAGTAGATCTCGATATTGTTACCCAGATTGGTACACAGCTGATTTGATTAGGGATATTGAGCGTAAGTGGCGGTATCATAAATTATTTAAAATATCAGGTTTAAATAGTGACTACGAAACATTTTCGAAATATAGGTTGCTAGTTAAAAATAAGATATCTGCAGCTTTTGATGCTTATCAAGAAAGGTTGCAGCTTAACTTTAAGAATGACCCAAAGTCGTTCTGGAGCTTTGTTAAGCGTAAACAAGCAAAACGTGATAAAACTCGTGTCACTAAAGACGGATTAGAGTTGAGGGACGAAGAGTGTGCAGAGTGTTTTGCCTCGTATTTTCACTCTGTCTATAGTACGGTCAGACCAGTACTTGACCCGAGAGAGGCGGTACGAGCGGCGGCGGGGGTGGGGGGTTATGTTTCGGACTCCGCGCGTGTCCACGTGACAGAGCTTGACTCAAAAGACTTGTTCACCGCCCTGCGTGCGCTTAAGCCGAAGCATTCGGTTGGTCCTGATGGCATACCGCCTTACATCGTTAGGGACTGTCGAGTAGTTTTTGAAGAACCATTGCTGTACATTTTTAACCTATGTCTTAAGGAATGCCACTATCCGGACAGGTGGAAGACCACAAGAGTTATTCCGGTACCCAAAGGAGGAGGTGGGTCTGATGTGAGTGGATACCGGCCTATAGCCGTGCTGTCGGCGTTCGCTAAGGTTTTTGAATCGGTTTTACACAAACGTATCTACTCGCAAGTGAGTGCGCGACTTACGGACGCGCAACATGGTTTTCGACCTAGTCGAAGTACGGGGAGTAACCTGCTATCATTCGTTTCACACCTCATGCCAGCTGTCGATGCCGGGGGACAGGTAGACTCCGCGTACTTCGACTTCCGAAAGGCATTTGATACGGTAGATAACGATATATTGCTCGCGAAGTTCTCCGCTATCGGGTTTACACCGCATCTACTTAAATTCTTCGCTAGTTATCTTAGTGAGCGCCGACAGTACGTCGAATATGCTGGTTGCGATTCTAGGCCTTATTATACCTTTTCAGGGGTGAGTCAAGGGAGCAATCTCGGTCCCCTTGAGTTCATTATTATGATAAATGACCTACCAGATGTCGTGAAAGAGGCTAAGTGTTTGCTTTTTGCGGACGACTTAAAGATCTTTCTCACAGTAACTGACACCTCGGATTGCGAGCGTCTCCAGCGAGATATAGATAGGGTGGTTCAATGGAGTAACTCAAACCGGCTGCATTTTAACGTAGCTAAGTGCTGCATGGTGAGCTTCAGTCGGGCGCGCGCGCCGCTGCAGTATGCGTATGAGGTGGAGGGCGTCGCCATGCCGCGAGAGACGCGCGTGCGCGACCTGGGACTTGAAATGGTATCTGACCTAACGTTTCGTCATCATATCGTTAGTATTTGCGCCAGGTCGTTTAGAAATCTTGGTTTTGTTCTTAGGCAAAGTACGACCATCAAAAGCTCATACATAATCAAGATTTTATATAATGCACTAGTGCGGAGCCACTTAGAAACGAACGCTATCATATGGAATCCCTATGAAGTTAAATATAAGTTAATGGTGGAAAAGATCCAAAATAAATTTACACGTTTTCTGTACATGAAAGAGTTCGGGGTGTATCCCTTCTACCCGCTCATGTACCCGAGTTTGTTCGTGATGGGTATGGTCGGGTACTGTAAGTTGTCGGTGAGACGGGACGCGGCGCTGGTCAAGTACGTGGTGAGAGTGCTGCAGGGGGTTGTGCACCAGCCGGAGGTGCTTGCGGAGCTGCGGCTGCGTGCGCCCGACGACTACGTGGGCGCGCGCCGTCGCCCCGCCATGCTCAGTCTTCCTCCGTTCCGCACTAACTTACTTAAGTTTTCCCCAATGTCACGAGCCGTTCATTTGCTTAATTTTCTTTCTAAGAACAATATTGATGTTTTTTCTCACAACCTGCCGAAGGTCATGGATATAGCGCAGGTGTTTCTAGAGAATTTTGAGTTCCTGTAACTGATTGATTTTGTATTCATAATGTTTAATTTTAAGTATATTGTTTTGATATTTTATTATGTAGGTATATTATAATAATATGTTTTATTGTGTTATAACATCGCTTTGGCTTGTCTGTAATGGTGTTGTAATTTTTGCTGAATAAATAAATAAATAAAAAAAATAAATAAATAAATGTTTTCCCTACTAATCTATAAACTAAATAAATTTTCATCAACATCACTTATAAACAACCCATTATAGTTTCCACGTAATATTATTACTCCATTACTACTACGTAGATATAGTAGATGACGGACGTGGCGATAGAATTTCAAACAGTAGTTCTAGAATATTTATAATGCCATATTAACAAAATAATATCTAAAATCTGTAAGATCTAATTACTTTGTTTCATAATGTCACAAGTAAAGTAATGCTACTGATAATAATAATACAAATATTGTGATGTCTCAATATGAAGCAACCCAACGTAATTCGTAACAGCTATCATCAAAGATCGTTAGCACAATTTACTTTCACAAGCGATACCCACTAAGCAGAGTCGAATCGTTAATGCTGCTAATGTAATTTTGCTGTACATGAATGGACTATTTCCACATGTTACAATTCCTGAGAACTTACAATCAATGTTCGACTCACGTACTGTGCGCATGAAACCCGTCAACAGTCGTTTATTGATTTCAACAAATGGATAGATTCCAATAATAGCTTCACTGAGACTGTACTTTTTGGACCGTGTTATCTTATGGAACATTTTTACTAAAGTTTTCGTTTAGAATATGGAAGAACTAACTCAACTACTCACACCATTTTGCCAGCTTCATCCAAGCGAACTAGCACAAGTTCTACAACTCAGTGCATCACACAATCTGTTAGTTAATTATTGTATTGTTTAAGCCAAATGATGATGTTTCTATCCGATATAGGCCACACACGGTAAAAACAAATCGAAACAAATAAACAATAACAATTAAGTGCCGCGTGACAAAAGGGGTCGCACCCAGCAGAAAATATTGCATTTCAAACGTGAAATACTAAAATTGTTTACCTTTTTCATCCATGTGAACTGTAAAACAAACAACCCAGTGAAAAACAATTATAATGTTGATTTAATAAACTACTACATATTTCTGTTATCACTTATCATTAGAACAAGAAGAAAGATTGGGATGGGACAATCAGTTTGAAACGCAAAACAAACGGCCATCACAAAAGTTAAAGGAAGAAAATTATTAAATCATAATAACAAAGACAATGTTATGTGACACAGCCAAGTAGATAAAATAATAGTCGACGTCAGACCTTGCAGAAATCAAGACTACGATAACAGCTTAGTATGTAGATGTACTGAAGATAAGGATGAGATGGGTTCATGTATAGCAACAGTTAGTCATCTGTGATTTCCCAAGCATTAATCACAATATTGATATGCTTTGGATTGGCCAGATTCCATCCTAATGGAAGACACAAATAATTCCCCACGGGCTGGCTTTCAACTTTGATGTTTATGATACCAAATCGATTTAAACCCTTTGGTAGTCAATAGGCGTTTAATATGCGCAGATAGACGATAAACACGAAGGCTTGTCGTAATAAAATGTCTCAAAGCTTAATTTCTGCTTTCGGCAGAAAATAAAAAAGGACGTACACTCTTTTTAGAGCGGAATTTGAATTAACCCGTGTTCTTTACATTAATTTTGCATCATAGGGACTTTTATAGGATTTCCTAGGTAAGAAAGGATACAGTTGCGAATTCTGATGATAGCATTGGCTGCGGAACCCTAAAAAGCAGTCAAGGCGTCACCGGTCAACATAGAGCGGCAGTCAACAGGTTCGTAGGTCGTTCGCCCCACACAATGAGCTCTGCGACCAGCAGAGTTGTCCACCATGAACAAAATAATAGGCGCGATCTTGTGAAAAATGACAACCGGTAAAGCTTACTACCTACTGCTACGATACGGATAAAGAATACGTAACGATGAACAACTTTCAAGAGTTCCAAAGTTTTTCTTATATTAGGTCCTTGGTTTAACACCTGACCTTGAGTACAAAATGAAGCTATTTCAAGGGTACTTGAAGGTGTCTCGTCTGGATACTGAACCCAGCCAACTTGATAGCCCAGGACCAACCTTCGGGTCCTTTGCCAAAGGTCACAGACTGCGGGTAACATTAAACTAATCGAACTCCGCATGTCTTACGCAATGGAGGGTTTGTAACTAGGATCTATACGAATTTGATACATGCTTTTGTATTAGCTTATTCTTCCCAGGGAAAAAAGAGGGCCTGTCTGTGATGTAACATAACTTTTCTGGTAGACAATAAATCTAGTAGCTCGAGTATTACTTAGTATTTACTAGACAACAAGTTAAGATTTTAAAAAGTATCTGTGTATTGAGCTTTCATTTCTAACACGAGATTTTCAGAACTAAAATCGTCCATCGACCCGTACAACTACGAAACGGCAAAGGGAGGGTTTTAATATTCCAATTGCATTTAAACCAGAGGATCTATGGACTCGGTATAGTTAATTATAGTTCCTTTACTGAAGCCTTTCAATCAACCCTTCTGTTTGCGCGCACGTGACCTGGAAATAGTTTTGTATTTATCGCTAACGAACCAGATGTTTGCAAATTATGGATGACTTTAAAAGAGACAGCTGAAACATGCAGCGTCACATCAAAGTAACTTTAATACTACTAGACACTAGAATATTTAGAGGAGCATATCATATTTGCCAGTTTAGCTTTAATAAGCTGCACCTTCTGGGACATCTAGACAGCAACTGAAGAAACAATGGATAATAAATGGATCACAATTATCATCTAGATACGATGTAGTCCAAGCTTGCAAGGAACTACGTCATTCTTTGAGAATCAATTTTGCAAACTGTTCATACCTTAATCCAAAATCAGAATAGAATAGAAATATTTATTGCACTTATGTTGTTATTGAGGTGTTAGTATATATACATACATTGTTTCAAACATAAAACCTCACGCTCATATACAGCGAACTTCTATCTTAAATACAATTCTATAGAGAACCAGGTATAATCCAGATGAATTGTCTCAGGCATCCGAAAGTATACAGTCAAGTCCTTCAGGATATTATCGATCGCGCCGGTAGACGACCTGCGGCCCTTCAGGTCCTAATTCCGCGTCTAGCCGGGTTAAGGACCGCCCTGGAACGATATTCAATCCCTTCCCTTTGTTGTCTGATACTCGTTCAAAGTTGGCGATACTCAAATTAGCGAGCTGTCTGGGGGTTGAACGCATCGACGACCACTTTGCTCGGTGCAACAACCACTGATTTATAGGGGCTACATTTTGCCATCGTAAAAGTACGGCAAAGGAAAATGTGGTGAGGATATCAGTTTTAGTATAGTATTATTTTGTCTGGGGTTATATGGGGTTATAGTCTGGCATGTATTGTATAGCCTGTCTAATAGATTTGAATATACAAATATTTAGAATTTTCTTTAAAAATATTTTTTGTCTAAAAAATCTAAGAATATTACTGCCATAAATAGCGCTTGTTGCAATTCCATTGGTAAGTTTATCATACAGGAGCAAATATGGCTGACTTACTTAAATCAAATTATAACAATGTCTGAAAGGGTTTTCAGCAAAATAACTATTATTACCATCGCGATTCGCTTGGCAAGCCGTAATAATTACAAAACGTGAGTATAATATAAAATGTGTGGTATCCGCGTGAACATTGCAATTAGAGTAATATTATGTTTCTTATCTTTTAATTTATGGCTTATAATTTCTGCAATATTAAACCGTATAGTACTCTAAGTGACCGTAAAACAACAGGTGTTGAATAAGGGGTAACTTACACCTTTGTAAGCCGATTACGTGAGATCAACAAAAAAAACTCTCCTAGTGTCTTATCGTCTTTTCTTACAAATCGTATTTCAGACAATTCATCTCTCTTGTCTGATGTCTTTACTTACATATCCATCCGAATAGGGTATTTTTACCAAACACAAATCGATTTACCATTAACCTTGCCACCACAGGCAAATATTTAAAAATTAAACTCTATACCAAAATAAACAAATTGCTAAGAACTTAAATAAACCAATATGGAAGTTCTGCGTAGAGTCAACGAAGAGAGATCGCTATTGCAAGTTGTCGAGAACAGAAGGGGAAAGATGCTCGGCAATCTTATACGACATGACAGTTTCATTAATAACATTATAGAAGGGAAAGTGGAAGGAAGAAGAGGAAGGGGAAGACCGAGGATAAGCTACATGAGCCAAGTGAAGGAGAAGGTAGCTGTCATGTCGTATAAAGAGGTCAAGGAAGCAGCCCTGGAAAGAGATACATGGAGAGGGATTCATCAGTTGTACCGACAAGGAGTAAATCCTTAAATAAGAAGAAGAAGAAGCTAAGAACTTAAGTTATATTCCACGCATTGTTCACGTGTTTGGTATAAACCGTCATGAAGGCATCAAGTCGCGCGATAGCATATCAACGTCACGAAAAATAAAAACGCTTAATGAGTTATTTGATTTTAATTTTTAACACAATCCAATGTTTTTCTTCTCGTAAGACTTGACTTTTTTAACAGTTTCCCAGGTGGTTTAAATAAGACAAAGCTTTTATAACAATGAATAGATATCCATTACGCTACAGAAAGCTACATAGAATCTCCTGAGTGTATGAGTAGCGCCTGTTCCAGTTGCATTGGTAATGATAATTTTAATACAGACAAGCTGCGATCCCTCGGGATTTTTTCATTTTTTCGGGATGTCCTTCCCTGGGATACAATCTTTAACTATGCCAAATTTCAGCTTAATCTGTTCAGCGGTTTGGGCGTGAAAGCGTAACAAACAGACAGACAGAGTTACTTTCACATTTATAATATTAGTATGGATATGGATTTCTGATGCATTTCCTACCAATTACTATAATTCAGCTGTTGCCGATCCACTGCAGGGCAGAGGCCTTCCTTTCTATCATTCATCCCGATCTAATTAAGTATGAACTGTAAACAAACAGGATTATGACTGTGTTTTCAAGGCATAGTAGATTTTTTTCAGATTCCTGGAGAGCTTCATGTTTGAAACCATATTTAGCACACACCCACATTTTGCAGAAATCAGTAAACTCATTTAGGTAAATCAAATTATTTATGTTTGACGGAACATTTTAGTGATTTACAAAATTGTTGCAGTAATGGCCAGTTTCTCGAATACATTGGTCAAATTAAAATGATTAGTTCATTTTGAAGATGATTTGCGTTCCAGAAACCGGCCGTAACAAAAGTAAAGTAGCTACTTACTATTTTTTTATTTCTCCATTGCAGTACTATTTTAGATCTTTTTGTAAAATGTAAATAGTTATAATTAGTCTATTCTGAAAAATATTTTAATTACATTGTATATGGTAAGTAAAATCCATACATGAAATCATGCCTCTTTCCCGTACGGGTAGTCAGAGATCATGGATTTCCATTTGCTACAATCCTGACATACTGTACTCAAACTTAGTTTCTACTAAACATGTTATTGACAATGAGAATGTAGTGTTTAGACAAACCTAATATAGGCTTAGAAACACTACTAAATAAAGATTGTAAAGTTTTCTGAGAAATAAAGATATCTATCTAGCTACCTAGCTACCTACCATACATATAAAATAACCTTGATTTTATTTCCTAAAAACAAGGCGCTAAGTATTATTTTAGTTGCCATTTTATAAAATAATTATGTACCTACTTGTAAAATTGTAGATTAAACAATGATAGGTAGTAAAGTATTCTATTTTTTTTAATACTTCCATAAGAAAGTACTTACTTATAAAAGTAAGTACCTACTTACCTATAGTTTTTGCAACAATTTAAAAGTTAGGAGTAAGACAATAAGAGTATTCAGTAGAAAATCGAAGTTTGAAACAATTTATGTCTGCCATTTTCGTAATGAAGAAGACCTTGTGAAATATCATGCTACAAAATCTGCCTGAATGAAGCAGCCACCTTGAGGAATCACTAAACTATAGTGGTAATATTTGGTTCGTAGATCCAAAATATCCGTGCGATCAGCTGATTTCTTTGTTTGAGTGGCGAGACGCACGCCACAGCCATACGACGTGAGACTACGATACATCTGACTGGTAGCTAATTACATAAACTGCTCATTCCTATCGCCAATCACATCTAAATCACTCTAAAGAGCATCGACGGAGTGTTTCGCAAATATCTAATCCATAAACAAACCTTGAATGAAGCTCTTACCTTTGTAATGGACTCGAAGATTATTTTGCGAGAGTCCGATGTAGCTAAACTTATCCTTGGTGCTCCAAGACCTCGGTAGAGGAGTCTCCTCTTCGTTCACATTCGGATAAAGGGATTTTAAACGATCTGCATTATCACTTTCCACTTGATTTTGGGAATCCATCGCTCCCCGTCCACTACCTATCGCAGCCATTTCTAAATTCCGTAATTTCTTGTCACCGAACGTCAGTGACGTCACTCACTCACGCTTAGTTCCTCTGTCCTACTAGAGGTGGCGCTACAAGCACATTAGGGATGTCCTAAAAACCGATAGTTTTCGAACTTACCATTTTTACCATTTTTTCCGATTATTAAATTCTAATATCAATCTAATGGTAAAAAGCTTAGAGCATTCAGTTGGTTTAATGCTCTAAGGTAAAACTTTAATTTATTTTCCATAACATTTTCTTCTGATTATTAAATTACGTGCTTATATTTTAATTTTATACTTATTATTGAAACATTGAAGTGACACCTAGGTACCTTACCTACCTACATTTTAAGATCTTGTAAATTAACATGAACAAACATGTAGCAATAAACGTTTTTGAATTGAATTGAATTGCAACGTGAACATTTATCTCTTTTACTCTAGAAGTTAGATAGGTACTTCAAGATAAAATATAGATAATCACTACAGTAACGCCATTCTTTGACTAAATATGGTGTAAAAATTACAGTTTCAATAGTTACGTAGTAGGCATAATAATGACTACTATAAATGCACCAAAACATCTAAAAGCTATTGAAAGTAAACTTCGCGAAAAGCTAGAACTAATTCAAGTTCAACCATACAGTGAATTATTTGAAACCCAACAGTTATATCATGATGAAGTTCTAGAGGTATGTGCATGTAACTACAAACAAATACCTACACAATATGAATTAATAAATCAATTCGTTCATTTAATGTCCTATGTCTTATCTACAGGTTTTTAGAGAAGCTTTCCAAAATCTAATTGACAGTACACTAACATATTCAAAGATTTTACATGAAGTGAAAAATGCTTATGAAAATGCTCTTCATATTCGTGATAAACGTATAGCGCAGTTTATTACTCAAGACGTAAGTAAATTGCAAAATATATAAATATTAGGTACCTTGATCGTAGGATTAGGCGGTTATATGCTAAATAAAATGGAGTATGCAGTAGGTTAGCGTTAGGTACCTAGTACCTACAGTTCGCCCAACGGATCTAGGCATTCGCGCAGACAAACGGCTAACTTCACGAATGCATAGATCCGTTGGAAGAACTGTACCTATCTACAGTTTTTTGTGGACCTTCTTCTTTTACTAAATTATCATAAACCTTAGATTATTAGACACTAGCTGCGCTCCCGCGGTGTGACTTGCGGTCCCTCGGGATTTTTTCATTTTTTTTTGGGATAAAATGTAGCCTATGTCCTTCTCTGTGATACAACCTTTAACTATGCCAAATTTCAGCTTAATCTGTTCAGCGGTTTGGGCGTGAAAGCGTAAACAGACAGACAGACAGAGTTACTTTCACATTAATAATATTAGTATGGAGTATGGATAGTATGGATGCATTAAACCTTGCTTAGGTTTGAGTCTGTCAAATGTCACTATTAATTCTGTCAAGTGTCAGATCAGATGCGACCATACGATCGTAGAGTAGGTAGAGAGAGATACCTTTAGTTAGGATAGCATACGATGCGACATGTTTTTGCATAGATTGTTTTTGTTGTGACTTGACCGAAATCCGTGGTTGTGACTTGTGATTGTAGCCGGGTTATTTATGTAGCCAAAGCTCGTCAGAGTAATATTGTTCTGTGAGCCAAAGACTACCTACCTACCTACTACGACTTTCTGTATTCTGAGCCTACGACGTATGGACGTATTAATACACACTATAAAACAGTGGTCAAAGAGAATATAGCTAACCAACATTGCTGCTGTATATTGATAAATCATATTGTCTCACCAGTGTGTATCAAGTTCGGTATTCCGGCATAAATTTGAAAACGTTTTAACCATTCTCACTAAAAGCACTGAAAGTGGCATGAATGGCTTCGACGACGCCCAGTGAAGTACCCGTATTCGTGCTCGATGGTGGGTTCTCCACACAACTTGCGAAACATGTAGGTACAACGGCTGATGGTGACCCGCTATGGAGCGCTCGATTCCTCCAAACACACCCAAACGATATCTTTGAAACTCACCTCGATTTCTTACGCGCCGGCTCTGACATGATCATGACGAATACTTACCAGGCGTCGGTCAATGGGTTTGTAAAGCACAGTGGCGTCACTCCTGAGGAAGCATACACTCTTATAATGCGTGCTGTAAGTTTGGCTAAGCGCGCGAGGGAGAAATTTTTACAAGAATCAGATGGGAATTCGCTTAACAGGAACCCTCTTGTTGTTGGTTCCGTCGGCCCCTATGGCGCGCATTTAAATGACGGCTCGGAATACAATGGCAGCTATGCTGACAAAACTCCTGAAGAGGTCATGCGAGACTGGCATGCTCCCCGATTCAGTGCTTTGATTGAAGCAGGTGTGGATATGCTTGCCTTTGAAACCATCCCATGTCAGAAGGAAGCAGAAATTTTAGTAGAAATGCTTAAACAGTATCCAAATACGAAAGCTTGGCTGTCGCTGAGCTGCAAAGATGAAAAGTCTTTAGCGAATGGAGAAAACTTTCAAACAGTGGCAAGAAGGTGCTATGATATGAATCCCAAACAGTTGGTGGCAATTGGTACCAACTGCTGTTCTCCCTTGATTATTGCTGATTTATTCAGAGGAATCAACAAGGGCAGGTCTCACGCTATACCTTTGCTGACATATCCAAATTCGGGGGAGAAATATACACCGGAACTTGGATGGGTAGACAAGGATGGAAATAGGAGACTCATCCATAGCTTTGTCAAGGAATGGTTGGGTGTGGGAGTGAGATACATCGGTGGCTGCTGCAGGACTGGTGCTGAAGATATCTCTAGAATAAGGGAAGAAGTTAACAAATGGATGGAGAATCAGAAAGTGAAATAACCAGTTTTACAATGTTCATATTGCAACTAATACACAAACATAAATGTTATTATTATTATATTATTATCATTTGACTTAATTACAGAAAGTATTCGGTACTTCTGTCCGCAAGAATCAAAGGGATGACAAAGTTAAGAATCTTCTTAAAGAGACAGCGCATTTAAAAGAACAGAATTTGAAATTGATTCATGAGATTTCAAAAATGAAGAAAGATATGGGGAAGGTTTGTCTGGGACAGTGGTGTGGGTCTGTGATGTCCTCTGTGGAATTTGTCTGATATATTTGTAGGTACTGTACAATTTGTCTGCTATAATGATAATTGTGCACTATTATTATTAAAATAGTTGATTCTATGCTAAGTTTATTTGAAAATTTACCAAAATCTGTGAATGTCCTGAAACAATTGTCCGGTGAGTAATATTTATGAAAATGGAACTGTATTAAACGCGAGTTAATTTCTAAAGTATTTTTCAATTTCAGCTAAAAGACGACAAATTCTCGGACTACCTGACGCTAATGCGCGAAAGAGATGCAAGATATACCCTCTACTTCGAGAACCTGGGCTTGCAGATGAAGCTGAAGGAATTGGATGGCAGTTCATACCCTGTGGACGAGGCGTATGGTGACCCCGTCGTGTTACGAATCGCTCTGGATAGATGCAGGTATATTCACATATTTTATAGAGCTTATCAACCTATTTAAATTTTTTTCTTCAACCTATGCTAAGGTCTCCCCCAATATCTTCCAACCATGTCTCCGTCCACTATCAAGTATTGTCATTTCAAACTTCTATTTGCCGGAAAGTTAACTTTATAAAAACATTGTCCAATGATGACATGAGTAAGAAAGGAGTGAGTGTTAAGAGATGATACAGGAAAATGGAAGAAGAACGCAGGTTTTGCTGACTCCGCAATATGATAAGAACAGGAAGATGGTGATGTCTCAGGGAATCTTAGTATCAAACTGTAATGTAAATAATGTTTTATTGACATAGTAAAAATGTTGCATTCATGTTCTTATTGAATCTAAACTAGTTGTAAACTATGCTTCAGGAGCCAGTCGCTTTCCCTAATACTTACACTTATTTAAGTCTAGCGCATATATGTCAAAGTATACATAACTGTTTGTTATGTTCAGAGAACAGCTGTCATCCACACAAAGCGAGCTGAAGAGCAAGACGGAGCAGTACGCGGACACGGTGCCGCGGCGGGAGTTCGACACGCTGGAGGCGCGCCACGGCCGGCTCGGGAAGGCGGTGGACGCGCTGCAGACTGAGGTGCAAGCTCTGCTGGATGCACAGAAGAGGCTGCAAGGTGAGCTCTACCAGTGGCCTAGCTACCGGGGCCCCCAAGCTCAAGGGGCCCTCCGACTCAGTCAGAACTCCAGAGTCGGGAAGGTTTTGTTCTTAGGAAACTATAGGTATGATTATTTTAAAAATAAAAACAACTGCATATTAAGATTTAAAAAAATATAACTACAGTCAGCCCAGAAAATGACGAATCAAATCGTAAGCTTTTTAATTCAAAATACCTTTAAATTTTATCACACCCTGCATATTTTGACTTGATAAAACTTAAACCGTTCAGTTAGGGCCACGGTTTATTTGGCACCAGAACCCTTGGCTACCTAGCTATGCCACTGCTCTTTACTGGTAGTAACTGCACTTCTTGGCGTTGCTGGTGACGGAGTTCTTAGGCTACCAAAAAAAGACCTTCATGGCTTAAAACTTTTTACTAAAAAGCATCGGCCGAGCGAGCATCGCACTTATCAAGTTGTTTAGCCGATGATGATGATGTTCACCCGTAAAAAATTGCAGCGCGATACCATAATATAATCATTATTATCGGTTGAAAATTTAAATCGTTTAAATGATCTGTAAGTGTAACTGAACTTTTTGAAAGTGAAGGAGTTTTCGCTTGACGACTAAATATTCGGGACCGGTTTATTCGGTACTTTTCCTGGCCTTTTTGAACGAGTTAGAATACTCCTCCTGAACTTTAGAAAAGCGTAAAATACTGCCACATAAGACGCGGTATTCGGTTTGTATGTCAGGTCAGAAGCGCAGCTTGGAGGAGGAGTTATCGGAGTATCGCGAGCGTTGTGGCGAGCTGGAGCGCGCCGGCACGCCGCGCCCGCACTGGGACATGTGCGCAGACTTCATCGGCGGGGGGCGGGACAGGTACACAATGCTGTACATATTCTAGACCAACACCCAATTCAATAAGACTTTAACTTCTTCTTATCGTGTCACCAGTTCTGTCAAACCAGTGTGAAAGGATTTTAAGTGCGCCTCAAAGAGGCTCCTTTCGTGCACTTGACACATGTTATCGAACTTTTGCCGGTTTCCTCACGATGTTTTCCTTCACCGTTTGAGAGTACTGGCATAGTGCACATTTTCACTAGATGATTATGCAGCGTCAGGACGCATGACTTAATCTTTACCTGCACAACGAGACGCTGTTCAAGACTCATTGAAGCTGTGAGGAAGTAGTCGACGTTCGTTCAGGCCATCATGCCTGACTTCCGTTTAGGTGTTTGCACATTTTTTCGTTGGCACTTAAAAAGTCAAAGTATCACTTTGACTTTTGAGTCCAAACTTCTGAAACGTGAACTTCTAAGTTAGAAGTTCAGTGTTTCAGAAGTTTGGACGAAGTTGTAAAGGCGGTTAGAAGTTCTAACCGCCTTTACATTTACAGCTTCCACTAAGCCACGGACACGGCGAAACTATAAGGGTTCCTCCTCTACTATAGTATTTTTCACGTAGAAACGTATCGTATCCCTGACAGAACTTTTACGTTTCACCACAGATCATCCATACTAATATTATAAAGCTGAAAAGTAGAGGATTAGCGAGTTTATATGTTACGTTCCCCAAAACGCAACGATAGCGCGATCTAATTTTTCCTGTGGCGCCATCTATTATGTAATAAAATGTGTCTGTCTGTCTGTCTGTTTGTTACCTTTTCACGCCTAAACCACTGAACAGATGATGCTGAAATATGACATGGATAAAGATTATGTCCCAGGGACGGACATAGGCTACTTTTTTTTTCAAAACTAATCATGTAGGGCGTGAAATAAGGGTTGAAATTTCGTATGGGGACTTAAAGTGAAGTTCCAGTTGAAGGCCACTAGATGGCGTTGCAGTTCTATGACTGAGGTCGAGATGGCGCTATTATTGAGTTTTTATTTTTAAAAGTATCAGAAGAGAATCTTCTGAACAGCAGTTTTCAGTTCTGTTTTTATTAAGTATATGTTATTTTGCTGACGAAGTCGCGGGTACCAGCTAGTTTATATATAGATTTCACGCTGTACAACAATGAAAAATTTTGTAATAATTTAAATGTAGTGATAATACTAAACGATACTTAAAAAAAAAGGATTTTGTCTATTTCCTTTTTAATAATTTCAGATATTAACATAAAAGAGCCTTGTCATGGACCCGTTTCTATGTGAAAAGGAGTATATAGCCCTAAAAATGCTTTTTAACTTGTTTATGATTCGTTCTTTAAATGACTGCCTCATGTAACACTATCCTGGATGCAGGTGGTGGCAGCTGGCCAGCGGGCTCTCTTCTCGAGATATCCTGAGAGTGCTGCTGAAGGAGCTGGGGCCCGCGGCCGAGAATGACAACTTGGAACACTTCGATGGACTTGTAAGTTAATTGCACACTGTTTCATTATACCAGCAGCCTTATTGTCTGACTTGAAATCCATTCCCATTTGTCATCCCAATAAAACTCAACCAAACACATAAAAAAAAAAAAAAAAAGCAAATTTTCTTCCAGCAACCCTTTGAGGCTAGAGAGATGTGCAAAATAGATAGTCAAGCCCATGTCCATTGCCAATTGAATTACACAATAAGTCAATAGCTGTTTCATTATACAGGTGTCGATTTACAGTTGATTTCTTCTAGGTTCTTTTGCTGTTTTTTATGCTGCTTTATGCTGTTCTTCTCGATGTTTTCTTTCATCGAATCAAACCAGCCTATCACTTCTTGTCGCGTTACTAGTTTTTGCGAACCAGTGTGGTGAAAGGATACGCTCCTCAAAGGCTCCTTTCGTGCACTTGTTTTCGAACTTTTTAGTTTCTGCGAGATAATTTACATCTCGATGTTTTTCTTCACCGTTTGAAAGTACCTAGCATAGTGCACATATTTTTTTCGGCAGAAAAACTTATCGGTGCACGGCTGGATTTGAACCCACGATACAATTAAAGGATCAAAAGGCGGGGCGACTACTGTGAACCACCGGTGCTCTCAGCGTAGTATATTCGTCTGTTTGACATCCATTCGTCACTATCAGGGCATGGACCCCGTGATCCCCGCGTACCTCCGCTACGAAGGTAAAGTGCGCAACCTGCGGCTGTCGCGGCGAGAGCTGGCCGTGCTGCTGCACGACATCTGGCAAGGCAAGGCCGGCCGCCGCGACCTCTGCATGCAGGACTATGTCACCCTGTACTTCGAGGAGAGGTGGGACCTAGATACATGTGGTACAACAGTATATGTAGGTATATAGGGTCTATCATTTTAAACTAACTTAATTCAGGAATTGGGAATATTTATGTAATGATTTTTTTTTGTTTTGTTATGAAAATCTCGAGAAAATCGATAAAGACTAACCAATTGACCAATTGATTATTTCTTCTTGTATAACTTAGTCCATTCGTGATGTAGCTGCGCTACGATTGGTGGAACGTCTGTAAATCATTGGAAATCATTATGCAACATTTCTAAAAATGATAAATTTTTAAGTGAAAACTTAAATCGGCTTAGGAATTAAACCAAACGTCTATTTAAAACCCAAAATTGAGGCCCTGTCAGTTTGTGTAGTTTAAAATGACCCTATAAATACCCCCTATCTATATGTACATTCAATGGTACCCGTTGCCATTGAGTGTACTACTAGGCAAACCAAAAGTGAACAAACTTGACCTTTACATCTATTTTAGATGATTTATACAGCGTCAGGAGGCAACCTATGCCTACACTTAACGGGACGCTGTAGTGCCCGGGACAATGTTTGAGATGGAATAGGCTTGCCCAGCACCTAAACCATCCTCTCAGCTGAATCAGCCGCCCACAGGAGAGACGACGTCGATACGTGTGGAGCTGGCTTCACCGTTAAGAGCTCGTGTTGAAGCGCATATAAATTTTACGAAATGGATTTTTCATTTCGTAATGCCGGCATTCAAACCCACGACCTTCGGATTGAAAGTCGAGTCATAACCCCGTTCGACCAACACAGCTCAAAAAAACCAAAAGTGATCTATTTTTTATCCACACTCTAATGTCATTACTGTGTCATTAATGTCATTACCCTTAAGATTGTTAACTTGATCCTAGTGGTCCTACGGAATAAATACTTTTTGACTTATTTGACAGATACCAGCAGCCATCGATGCGTGCTGAGTGGGCCTACAACATGTGCGCAAGCGCAGAGCAAATGCTTGATGAACCGCAGGTATGTCCAATGTTGTTGTTATCTTATTCCCTACTAATATTATACCATTCTCTCTCTATATTCCAACCTCGTATAAGCCGTGCTACAAGCGGCGCGGCGGTCGAATGTCGATCACTTCTTTGCTACACTTTGTACTGAGCGGACGTATTTTTGTTCAATTATTCGTTTAAACTGTGTCTGTGTTCATTTCGTACTTTTCTAAAATCAATTAATAAATCAGTCATTTTTTAATTTAAAAAAAAATCACATTTGATTCTTAATAATATGAATACCTAAGTGAATCTAGAAACCTTTTTCTTTGAACCAGGTGAAGTTATTCTGGGGCGTATTGCACGGGCACTTGAGCGAGGATATCTACTGGGGGCTGGCCCGGCAGTGGCGAGACCTCAAGCACCAGCTCTACAGGAACAGCAGAGATAAGGAGGTACTGACTCCTAGGGGCTACTTGATGATGAAGGTGCACCAACAACTTACAGACAGAGAGCATTTCACATGTTACTGAAGCAGCTTTTTGGCAGTTTGGGGGTCATGTCCCCCGTGGCCTTCATGCTCACGTGAACAGAGGAAGGCCTTCGCCCAGTAAATGGTGCACCTGTTGGTTAGAATATTGTAATGTTTAAAAAAAACCGTGACACTCCCGGGAGTGCCGAGAGAAGTGAAAACTTGAACAAAAATGTAAAAATATTGCCGTAAGAGTTTACCGAGTACAGAACTAGATGGCGCTACTGGTAGGTGTCGGTGAGCAGTCACGTGACTCGACCTTTTCGAGACGAATCCAAGTATTTATTCTCATCTCATTGAAAATGCTCAACGCGCTTAAAGAAGTTTTCACTTCAATAATTTCAGACAATAACTGTGGAAGAGTTCGAGAAGACAGCCAAAGCGTTGTTCCCGCTGAAGAGTGACGTCGACATCCGCAACCTGAGCGACGCGCTGAGGAAGCAGCTCAAACTGAAGACCAGCTGCAACGACTTCCATCTGGATAAGCTGTTCCAAGAGGTACCAGGAACTGCTGAATTGTATCCCCAAGACATGGTGGATTTATCTCAAAATCCTTTGAAAATGTCAGAGTCAAAGAAAGTTTCAAGATGGCTGTGGGTACAAATTCTGCCCGTGCATCAGTTGAGTTTTTGTTTAGGGTTTTTTTATAGTACCTAAAAGAAAACATTATGAGAAAAAGCTAGTATAGTCTAATAGGTTGCAAAATTTGGGTACGCGTCATGTATTTAAATTATTTGACTTGTGACAAACACAATATTTTAAAGGTGTAATGGCCTTATGGTCCTTAAACTCTATCACCAGAGTTGGCCACGAACTCGTACGAGCTTACTGTTTTTTTTTTAACAAATTCGAACTACTTGAATGTTAGGCCGGTTTCCCGCCGCTTGACCGACGTTCGACATACGCGCGCGGACGGGCGAGCTGACACCACTTTGTGAATTATACATTACTAGCTGGTACCCGCGACTTCGTCAGCAAAATAACATACTTAATAAAAACAGAACTGAAAACTGCTTTTCAGAAGATTCTCTTCTGATACTTTTAAAAATAAAAATGCAATAATAGCGCCATCTCGACCTCAGCCATAGGACAGCAACGCCATCTAGTGGCCTTCAACTGGAACTTCACTTTAAGTCCCCATACAAAATTTCAACCCTTATTTCACGCCCTTCATGATTAGTTTTGAAAAAAAAAGTAGCCTATGTCCGTCCCTGGGACATAATCTTTATCCATGTCATATTTCAGCATCATCTGTTCAGTGGTTTAGGCGTGAAAGGTAACAAACAGACAGACACATTTTACTACATAATAGATGGCGCCACAGGAAAAATTAGATCGCGCTATCGTTGCATTTTGGGGAACGTAACATATAAACGCGCTAATCCTCTACTCTTCAGCTTTATAATATTAGTATGGATTGTTGTAGAACCCGGAGGGTTTCGACCGCGTGGAGGTGTCCCGCGAGCTGTTCCGCCAGCGCCAGGCCGCGCAGCACCGCTACACGCGCGAGCTGCTGGCGCGGCTCGGCGCGCGCAGGCCGGCCACCGTGGAGGCGCTCAAGCGGGCCATAGCCCTCGTCGACCCTGCCATCGGTAACTATCTGTTCCGCCAGCGCCAGGCCGCGCAGCACCGCTACACGCGCGAGCTGCTGGCGCGGCTCGGCGCGCGCAGGCCGGCCACCGTGGAGGCGCTCAAGCGGGCCATAGCCCTCGTCGACCCTGCCATCGGTAACTATCTGTTCCGCCAGCGCCAGGCCGCGCAGCACCGCTACACGCGCGAGCTGCTGGCGCGGCTCGGCGCGCGCAGGCCGGCCACCGTGGAGGCGCTCAAGCGGGCCATAGCCCTCGTCGACCCTGCCATCGGTAACTATCTTCTTAAACGTTAACAGATCAAATTGTGTTCTTCCAAATGTCGGGTTGCCACGCTTATATTTTTTTAATTTGCCGCGATTTTTCAGGGTCTACTTTCATTTGCCAGACTCTAACTATCTTCTTAAACGTAAACAGGCTCACGACTGTATCCCCAAGGTGCGGTAGACACTCTCTCAGATCATTTTATGTTACTTATTCCAGATCCTTTGATGAGTCAGAGGCATGTCCAAACACATATTTGATACATGCCCACATCTTGCAGAAGTTAGTATTCCATATGTGACAGGTTACGAGCCCAACTATATTCTTCATTATATTATAATGTATGGAGTGGAGTGCTGACTGCTGACACAACCAATCTTTAGCTACGTGCACTAAACGATTGCGCATGTAGGACATTGCGTATGTAGAGTGAGCGAGATAGAACGATGCAACAAACATAATCAAGTGAACGATTCAGCTATGCAACGCTGTCTTCGTCTTTTATGGGTCATCAAAAATGGGCTTGAGTTTCATCTTAAATTTTGATTTCGGAACTCCCCCGGCGATAGACATCATATATATAAAAAACATCATTATCATCTCGAGCACATGACGGCTCCTGCTGAACATAGACCTCTCCTAAAGATTTCCAGAGCGGTCGATCTTGTGCGGCTTGCGTCTAACGACTCCGGAGGCGCATGAGGACCCACTCGCAGAACGTTCCTTAGTCCCCTCGCAAAAGGTCCCTTTATCCGTTACTTCCTAAGAATATAGTAGTAGCCATTGCATGAGAGATACAGCAGCAGCCGCCCACATCTTGTTGTTGTAGACCACATCCGCATGGAGCGCTACCTCCGCTGGGCGTTCTCCGAGCCGACGGCAGACTTGTCGCGCGCGCCGCCGCGCTCGCCGCGCCAGCTCGCCGCCCGCCTGGCCGCCGGGGACATCGAGCGGGTAGGCCCGCGGGCGAGGAGACGATAGAAACATACAGTGGACCAAACGCTTCTATAACATCTAGCTATAACGAATATGAATTTTGAATAAAATAAGTATGTAATTATGTTGAGCACTAAATTGTGGTTTTAATTTATATATTCATATGCTTTGAATTCTACCCTCAACCCTTTTCACATAGGAAAGGTTCCGTGACACGGCTCTTAAGTGAAATTAAAAAAAGGAAATAGACAAAATATTTTTTTTAAAGTTGCATCTTTTACGTCCCCAAAACTTACCGGTTTTTATTTTTCACATAAACACAACACTAATTTTGTCATTCCTCGCGTCAAATTGTTCAGTCAGTTCAGTTCAATCAATTGAACTGTCAAGTCAAACCAACTAACCAACCAAAACACGTGCGGTGCGTGTTGTGGTGACTGATTAATGCGGTTTGTTTACAAATCTTCGTTCTATGTTTGCTTGAAAATAAATAAAGTTTAGTACATAAATAATTAGAAATGACTGATATAATAGATAACGAAGAGGTTGACAGAGATACTGTAAGTCCAGAAGATCTGGAACTGCAATTTTCCAAGAAATATAATCTACTGGCTGAGACCGCCGTTTCACTAAATAAATCTTACATAAATAAGCTGCACGGGACAAAGTGAGTACGTGAATATTTTTTATCAACTCTTATGTATAACTTGCTGGCAGTAGAACGTATTTTATGGCCCCGTGCACAACATCATCCTACCACAACTAACCAAAAAATTACAGCATTTTTTTACCTAAATTATTGCAATGTCATATTGCATAATTTAGGTAAAAATAAGGTAAATACAACACTTTCAGGTCACTAAAACTAGCAGTAAGCCTATCTGACAATAGCATAGACGTGTATGAATTAAACAACACATCCCTGAACAAAGTGTGTCGGCTCAGTGGACACAAGAAAGAATTGACCGAGGTTGTATTTAGTCCCAAAGAAGACCACCTGGTATACTCGACGGGGTATGACGGGCTCATTAAGTTGTGGGACACAAGGAGTAGTGGCAGTTGTGTTCAAGAATATAAAGGTAAAACTTTACGATTGCGATTACGATTAAAGATTATTTATTTCTCATAAGATATACAAAATAAATCACTTACTGAAAAACCTTATATTATAATATACTACAAAGTATTTACACATATTTTTAAATACAGTGAGCGATAAATTAGTAAGTATTTAAAAGTATTACAATAAACATTAATTTCATTAAAAATAGCATAACAACAGCAAAATCAAAATTGGATCAAAATAAAAGTTAAATAATAATTCGGGTAGTTCTGCAATCATGCATAGAATTCGCTAAACCAAAGCAGAGCTTTGCGCGTGCAGGAGCCAGTTTTAGTGTCTCTTTGGCCAAACTTTAGTATAATAAAATAAAATAAATAAATAATGCTGGACTTTTCACACAGCATCATCTAGCCCCAAAGTAAGCAGCGCTTGTGTTATGACTACTAGAATTACTGATAAGCTACTTATATACTTTTTGTTTGTTACATACATATTATACATAGAAACACCCAGACCCGAGACAAATATCTGTAGGTCATACAAACATTTGTCCCGCGGCGGGGATTGAACCCGCAACCAATATAACCTTACTTTAACCATTTTTAAAAACTTTTTTCTGGATGGAATCCTGTAGAGGTATTGTTGAGTTTGTGATGAAACTATTGATGATATTTATAATAAAAAAAACTTTCAGTTTCCTTATCAACTTCCAGAACCTACCTATACTAGGTACTGTACTGACAATCTGCTTTTTAATGCTTTTTCAGATGAAGAAGAACAGATACAAAGACAGTATGAATGTATGGATGTCTCCTGCAATGGCAGAGTGCTTTGCTCGGGCAGCCTGATTGTGGAGGATGACGCCTACCTTGTGTTCTGGGACCAGCGCAACAATGAGAAACCCCTCGGTGGCTACTGGAACTCTCATACTGAGGATGTCACACAGGTTAATATAATTTAGAATATATGTATTTATTTACTGATTAGAAGTATTATGTATAACATGTATGTATTTACACACAAAAAAGTATCTAAATAGTAGGTATATCAGTTATCTGGTTCCCATAGTATACAAGCTTTGCTTAGTTTGGGGCTAGATGATGCTGTGTGAAATGTCCAGCATTATTTACTATCAATTTATAACACAAGTAAAACGAAACCATCTTACTAATGTTTTGATAAAATTGTTAAAGACTTGTTATTGTCATTTGTGTCCCACTGCTGGGCAAAGACCTAAGTTTTTGATAAACTGTAAAAACTTTTACAATTATTTTTTTTCTGTGTTGATCTGCAATCAGTCTCGTGACTATTAAGCTGTTGTCAGTTGTTGTAGTTTGTGGCTTGTGCTCCACTTTAGGAGCGCGACTCCTTAGGCATTTGCAAGCTTCTTTGATCCAGCATTTAAATGTTTTACAATTTAGGTGAAATTCCACAAAGACAAGACAAACCTCCTAGCATCAGGCTCCACTGATGGTCTTCTCAACATCTACAACATCCTCGAGACCACGGAAGATGATGCCTTGACCTACTCTCTGAATGTGGAAAACTCTATCGAGAAGCTATCCTGGCTGGATGGGGTGCATGTGGCGTGCGTCACCCAGTCCAATGATGTTCAGATCTGGGATGCTGAGAGTGGGGATATGATTAAGAGTTACGGGAGGGATAAAGTTGCCAGAAGCATAAAGGTATGTAAATAACTCATACACCGAATGCTTTTAAAAGTCACATATAATACAATATGTTCAACGAATCTATTTTGTCTGAAAAAGCGCCACTGCGCCACAAACGGCTGACTTCACGAATGCCTAGATCCGTTGAACAAGTTGTACTGGTTTTGTAAAGCCTTGTACAGACTAAGCGTTCCAGGCTCGCGCGAGTCGTCAAAATCGTATACATTGACATTGTACATCGACTTGCATAGACCCCGTACGCAGCTAAATGGCTACCAATCTTCTTCAACTATCCTATCACTTGTCATATAACTATATTTTTTAACATCATTGCTTGTCATTCTTATTTTTATTGTTATTTTCAGAGAAGCAGAAATGATGATTGCTATGTGGTTGATGCATACACTTCAGCGGACGACACCACAGTGCTGCTAGCTGGCTCTCAAGGTGGCAATGGGTATGAGTCGTTTCATCTTAATACTAGCTTTTTTAAAACCAAAAATATCAGCCTCACTAGACCTGCTTCTTGATTGCTTGGTGTTTCAATGATTGATTGAAATATTTCAGAGATACACTGCGGTCAGTGAGTGTCTCGGAGAAGAAACTGCAACCCTGCACTAACTTCGCAGGCAACAAGCAGATTGTCAGGTGCTGCTGGTATGATAGAACTGTAAGTATTTTTTTTTAAAAGATGGGTAATTTATTTTAAAAACATTGAAGGAGGCCTATGCTAATTGTTGGTTATGTATGGTGTAACTCTCATGTCAACTACTTTCCTTCTACACGATATATGAGTGGAGGAGTGGGTGTATGGGGCATCAAACTTGGCAAGATTAGGCAAAGGAAGGTCAGGATGGTGGCCAAAAAGACACTCATGGAGTCTAAGCAGAGCTATGCGAAAGGCACATAGAGCGTTTTTGTTAACTGCATTACGAGTATAAAAAGCTGCCAATCTGCAGTGTTAATGTCAGATGTTTGATGTGATTAATTTCGCGTATTCTAGAAAGATCTCCTGGTGACGGCGGGCGAGTCGGGGCTACTGAGCGCGTGGAGCGCCGGGGCTGCGCCGCACAACGGGGTCTCCAAGAAACTGACCGCCTCCATGAACAAGCTGCATGTCAACAGGCATAAACCTTACTGACACGATTACACTGTAAAGCACAATGCACATTGAATTGGCAGCGACACGACGATCACTTTTAATAACAAGACATAAACCTTAAGCACAATGTCATAAGATATATTTAGGCTCGCGAAGTGCTCGAGCCTGTATCTTATAACATTGTGCTTAAGGTTTATAATGTCTTGTTATTAAAACTGACTTGATCAATGAGAATTCAATGTCCATTGAGACTTAAGGAACATCCGTTTTTTGTTTGACTGAAAATACTAAGATCCTTATTACTTGCTCCTAAAAGAAAATACTTTTAGAAGTTAATACCTCGAATTAGCCTGTAGATGAGCAAAGATGTCGAGCCAGGCCAGTTAGTTACGCAACGGTCAACCGCGCGGGCTTTTCCAGTTTTAATATGCAACCAGTTGTGATTGTACGCATTTAACCGCCACAAAATTTCACTAAAATTGTAGCCGCGCGGTTAGCCGTCCCTGCGGTTAACCGCTAGTGCGTATGGGGCTAACATTGAAACAAAAAAACAGAAAATAATAATTTATCTCTTTATTTTTTATTACAAACCAAAAAAAATCTATAAATAAAATTCTTTAAATTAAAATGGTCATGACGCTCGGCCTTCATTTAAATATCAGTAAATAAAATAGTTGAATCTATGATAAATTCTTATATTAAAACGAACACATGAGCCAGTACCTATGTTATCACATCACACAACATAATTTAGGTACTTTTGTACCCACACACGAAGATTCGACAAGTCCCCTGAATAAGCTCTAATTTAGATGTTAACTAACAGTCTGTCGAGTTAATGTTAAGTTGCTGTAATGGTGCGTTTGCCTAAGATTTCACGAAGACTTTGTGTAGATAGATCTTTCCGCAAATTAAGTAAAGATTATAATTTTTTAAATATGTGAGTGTATGCACTAAAAATTTCTAAAGCAATTCTTAATTCTCTCGCTCAACAGTATTATGTAATGTATAATAACTTATAGCCACAAACTGAATCAAACACAAAAATATTTTTATATACGAAACGTTATGACACTCATTATGAAGAGTATTTTAGTAATTAAGTCAATACAACTTCACGCATATAATATCAGGCCCAAGTTCACCAACTAAATCTAGCTGGGTTTATCTTGGGATTATACACAAAACTAGTCGACCACTCACTAATATTACAACATCTCCTAAAATACTAAAACATAACTGCTTGACCACACAAAAAATGAGCAAATCAGTGATTCACATTTACTCCACAATCAACAAGTGAGTATTGACTCACAATTTCAACATTTTTTTGTACTCGATAGTAAATTTTAAATTGTCAAAAGTTTAAAACTATCAGAATAGCCGTTTACAAGCTAAATAACATTTCCCATCAGTCTACAAAACATTAAATCACATCCTTGCTCTGCATCATCAAGAAACTGCGTCACCATAATGTGCCATAATAAACAGAACAAAATTGCATTTGTTGACCAGACACGCTAACAACTTTAAACATAAAACGAGGAAACTTAAGACATCAAGATTTTTTTAATTACAATGATCTATACATTGATTTAAAACTATTTAGAAAGCTATAGTTATGTACAATGTGTACTTGAGTGTACTTGTGTTTTTATCTGATGCAACGTCAGCGGTGTCTTTGGCCTGTTGGAGCGTCGGAGGGCGCTTCCAACGCAACGCTGGCTCGGAGGCAGATCACTTCGACGCTTGGAACATTATGAGTCTGGAACAAGTTCATAATAATTAACTTAATTTTCGTAATGAGCAAAAATTAACGTAATATTCAACATGGAATCATTTATGCTGCTATCAACTAATCCAATGTAAACTGAACCATTATGGTTCAAGTCCCAGAAAATAAGATCGATTCTGACTGTTTCTGATGTCAAGATGACGATATGTGACGTAGTGGATGACGTTGTGTGGCTTAGCTGAATTGGACAAAGTAATGATTTTGTGTGACGTACCTGAGGTTGGTGATCATGAATCGGATGATGTTCGTGACGCACCTGAAGCTGTTGACGTTGTGTGACGTAACGAATGACGTCGGGTGACGTTCCTTAAGCTGTTGACGGGTGACATACCTGAAGTGTATGGCCTTGTTGGACAGCAGTCGGTTGGTATCGTGCAGGTCGTGCAGCGGCAGCGGCTGCGGCGGCGCGTCGCTGCTGTCCTCGCGGAACACGAAGGTGACATACCTGAAGTGTATGGCCTTGTTGGACAGCAGTCGGTTGGTATCGTGCAGGTCGTGCAGCGGCAGCGGCTGCGGCGGCGCGTCGCTGCTGTCCTCGCGGAACACGAAGGTGACATACCTGAAGTGTATGGCCTTGTTGGACAGCAGTCGGTTGGTATCGTGCAGGTCGTGCAGCGGCAGCGGCTGCGGCGGCGCGTCGCAGCTGTCCTCGCGGAACACGAAGGTGACATACCTGAAGTGTATGGCCTTGTTGGACAGCAGTCGGTTGGTATCGTGCAGGTCGTGCAGCGGCAGCGGCTGCGGCGGCGCGTCGCAGCTGTCCTCGCGGAACACGAAGGTGACATACCTGAAGTGTATGGCCTTGTTGGACAGCAGTCGGTTGGTATCGTGCAGGTCGTGCAGCGGCAGCGGCTGCGGCGGCGCGTCGCTGCTGTCCTCGCGGAACACGAAGGTGACATACCTGAAGTGTATGGCCTTGTTGGACAGCAGTCGGTTGGTATCGTGCAGGTCGTGCAGCGGCAGCGGCTGCGGCGGCGCGTCGCTGCTGTCCTCGCGGAACACGAAGGTGACATACCTGAAGTGTATGGCCTTGTTGGACAGCAGTCGGTTGGTATCGTGCAGGTCGTGCAGCGGCAGCGGCTGCGGCGGCGCGTCGCAGCTGTCCTCGCGGAACACGAAGGTGACATACCTGAAGTGTATGGCCTTGTTGGACAGCAGTCGGTTGGTATCGTGCAGGTCGTGCAGCGGCAGCGGCTGCGGCGGCGCGTCGCTGCTGTCCTCGCGGAACACGAAGGTGACATACCTGAAGTGTATGGCCTTGTTGGACAGCAGTCGGTTGGTATCGTGCAGGTCGTGCAGCGGCAGCGGCTGCGGCGGCGCGTCGCTGCTGTCCTCGCGGAACACGAAGGTGACATACCTGAAGTGTATGGCCTTGTTGGACAGCAGTCGGTTGGTATCGTGCAGGTCGTGCAGCGGCAGCGGCTGCGGCGGCGCGTCGCTGCTGTCCTCGCGGAACACGAAGGTGACATACCTGAAGTGTATGGCCTTGTTGGACAGCAGTCGGTTGGTATCGTGCAGGTCGTGCAGCGGCAGCGGCTGCGGCGGCGCGTCGCAGCTGTCCTCGCGGAACACGAAGGTGACATACCTGAAGTGTATGGCCTTGTTGGACAGCAGTCGGTTGGTATCGTGCAGGTCGTGCAGCGGCAGCGGCTGCGGCGGCGCGTCGCTGCTGTCCTCGCGGAACACGAAGGTGACATACCTGAAGTGTATGGCCTTGTTGGACAGCAGTCGGTTGGTATCGTGCAGGTCGTGCAGCGGCAGCGGCTGCGGCGGCGCGTCGCTGCTGTCCTCGCGGAACACGAAGGTGACATACCTGAAGTGTATGGCCTTGTTGGACAGCAGTCGGTTGGTATCGTGCAGGTCGTGCAGCGGCAGCGGCTGCGGCGGCGCGTCGCTGCTGTCCTCGCGGAACACGAAGGTGACATACCTGAAGTGTATGGCCTTGTTGGACAGCAGTCGGTTGGTATCGTGCAGGTCGTGCAGCGGCAGCGGCTGCGGCGGCGCGTCGCAGCTATCCTCGCGGAACACGAAGGTGACATACCTGAAGTGTATGGCCTTGTTGGACAGCAGTCGGTTGGTATCGTGCAGGTCGTGCAGCGGCAGCGGCTGCGGCGGCGCGTCGCAGCTGTCCTCGCGGAACACGAAGGTGACATACCTGAAGTGTATGGCCTTGTTGGACAGCAGTCGGTTGGTATCGTGCAGGTCGTGCAGCGGCAGCGGCTGCGGCGGCGCGTCGCAGCTATCCTCGCGGAACACGAAGGTGACATACCTGAAGTGTATGGCCTTGTTGGACAGCAGTCGGTTGGTATCGTGCAGGTCGTGCAGCGGCAGCGGCTGCGGCGGCGCGTCGCAGCTGTCCTCGCGGAACACGAAGGTGACATACCTGAAGTGTATGGCCTTGTTGGACAGCAGTCGGTTGGTATCGTGCAGGTCGTGCAGCGGCAGCGGCTGCGGCGGCGCGTCGCAGCTGTCCTCGCGGAACACGAAGGTGACATACCTGAAGTGTATGGCCTTGTTGGACAGCAGTCGGTTGGTATCGTGCAGGTCGTGCAGCGGCAGCGGCTGCGGCGGCGCGTCGCAGCTGTCCTCGCGGAACACGAAGGAGCGCGGCGCCGCGCTGAGGCGCGCCTCGCCGTGCGGCCCGCGGAGCACCACCCACTGCAGACACAGCGGGCCCAGCGGCTTGCTCTTCAGGATCACCTGCGGGGAGACCAGCCCGCTTGGTGAACATGCTGCCTCTCGAGGAGACCGTCGTGAAAAGTGTTCCTCGATAGAGGTGGGATCTGCCGTATTCCCGTTCTTATTTTCGTTCGTTTGATGAATATTCGGTTTCTTACTACGATTTCTCACTTCAAGGACAAATTTTTCGGTTTGGAATATTTGGTCCTAGGTTAGGTAGGACTGTGTTTTAACGCTGATCTTATCGACTGAATACAATGTAGCTCGTAGTAAGAAGCATCCGAATGTTCATTAAACGAACGAAAAAACGAACGCGAATAACCC